>OU343222.1:89263509-89322091 GCA_910596185.1 Chrysanthemum makinoi | reverse complement strand
GATCAGGCAGACACCGGGTTCAATTCATATGCTACTGGTTGTCACTTTGTGACGCCGGTATTGTAGATTAAAAGTCGTCATGGACCCAGTGACGCATGCACTAAACCTTCTTATCCACTCAAGTTTCTCTTAACAGAAGCTTGTTTCATTCTCACAGGGAACCCTACGTAAACTATCGGCTTTCTCTTAGAGATTGCTGGTATTGAAGAAGGAGACCCTCTCCCTAGTCTCCGCTCAGGAAAACCAAAACGCACTATTGAGTCTAGAGCCACGAGATTCATCAAAAGATCTCTTAGGTACACTTGACATTTAATCACTTGATGATCAACAATAAGGTTATCAGTGGTTCATATCGAGTCCTTCACAGATCTTAGCAATCTGTCGAGAACATTTATGAGAGGTTCACATTTGTGATCCTCAGTGAATGAATGGAAACTCCTGCCAGGGTCAACATTAAACAGCCCTGACAGCAGGCCGCTTCGGCAACTCCCCGTGGATTGCGCTTAGTGGTCTCAAACGGTCTACAGTCGTGAGGTGATGCTTCGGTGTACCTCAGCGACTCATCTGAATCGTAGGTGTACTTCGGTACATCGTGTTATCTCACTTGTGGGACTCCGATTCAGGAACGGCCTTTGTAAGAATTAGTGTTGTGTTTTCACACTATGCTGTTAACACTCTCGAAGTTCAAACTTGTAAGTGCCGGAATCCGCTTATTACTAACCGTTTAAATGTTTTCTTCTTATGGAAGCTCTGGAGCGGAATGATCATGCAGATTCTTCTCATACTCACGCCAACATCATCACTAATGGAAGTTCTATCCTAAAGCAACACAACAGTCAGAATGATTCTTCGTCAATACAGAGAATCTACAAAGTTAAAGACTTAAAGAACTCCATCAGTATTGAATTCCAACGTCAAAGAGCGTGTGAGCATGTTGAAGAACGACGTGGAGACACTAGAGTGAAGCACCGAGGCACTTGATGCAGACAACTACATACTATCACTTTCACCACAAAGAACAATGATCAAAGAACAAGGTTAATGATGACGTCAAAGCATAACCGTTCAAAGTAAACTATCTCTCTACACTGGGGAGATTGTTCAAATCAAGGCAATTCTTCTCACAAGAAAGAAGAATGTCAAAAGACGTCAAAGCTACTATTACATCAACGCCTTCACCGTTTTCATCACCAACACTTGAGTGTTTGTTACTCATATGTAATAACACTTGAGGGGGAGATTGTTGGAATCACTCCTAAACCTTATTCAAGTGTTAGTTACTCATATGTAATAGTTAGCTTAGTATGGCCTTTATGTTTGTTATTAGCCTTAAGCTTATGTAGAAGGCCCATGAGCTTAGGCCCAAGCCCATAGGAGAAAGGGAAGGAGTAGGTGTGTTGCCCTAGCTCCTTGCCTATAAATACCTTATGTAAACCTTCATTTGAAGGTTGGTTGTTCAAGTTATTCCTTTCACATATGCTCTACGCATAACCGTGTTCACTATATCGTGTGTGTGTGTTTGGTATCTTGTTCAATCGCCTCTCTATCTCTTATATAAGCTTGTGTGGTAAACCTTGTGGCCTAACAATAATGATTCTCACAATCCAGACAACCAACTACTCCTACTTGAAGCTATCTTTGAGAAAAAAAAGAAGTCGTCTTGGCCACATGTGCTTGTGATAACGCTACACGCGTCGTTCGGGGTCAAAGGAACTTCCTTTTCGTCGAGCAAGTTTTTCAACACCCTAGGCAGTGAACCTAATCGTTGTAGTGTAGTATTAGGGTAAGCCACGGGAATTGATATCGTTCTATAGGGGAATAGGAATGCTAGTGAGGAGTTACTACGCTAAGGTTGGAGTTGAGGAAGATTATTTTTTTATCTTTTTATGTTTTTTTAGGAAATGGAAAAGTACGAATCTCGGGGTTTGGATTTGGGGGGTTGGTATTTCTACCGATTACTCTACTATCTAATTATCTAATTAACTAAGGTGAGGGTAGTCTATGTCTAATTATTGTGTGCTCGTATGATGGTTTAAAAATGTGTTTACTTAGGTTTTATTACTCCTTAATTATCTCCTATTGATGGTTGAATTGTCACGTCCTTATTCTTAATTGCGTTGTGTGTCTAAGGTCGTAGGGTATGCGTTTATCCCTAACTCTTTGAAACTACCAAAGGGTCTCGTCTACAAAATCTCTAGGATTTATAAACTCTAACTCTAAGGTACTCTTTGGATGGTTTAGCCTACAACTACCCTAGGTGTTATAGTCTAAGGTTCACAAAGATTAATCAAGCATTAACTACACAACGAATGACCTATCGCATTACTAGATCATTAACAATTAAGATAAGAGACAATCAATCAATATTCAATAGTTAAGTTTCATATTCCCTAAGCAAACACACAAGTAAATTAGCCGGACATGGAGAACATGCAAGCATACACACAAATAATTGAAGACATAATTGAATTAATGAAGTAAAACACTTATCTTAGTGTAAGATAGGGTTTAGAACCCTAAAATACTGTACAAGACAGCCTTGGTTCGGTTTAGGTTTTTACTCCAAAATACTACACCCTCAAAACTAAAAAATTCGGATTCTATATATAAGATTACATTCGCGACGGCGTCACCTTATGATTTGTGACGCCGTCGGGTCGCCGTCATTAGGGTTTCGTCTTGGCCACGTTAGTCTTGCGACGGCGTCACCTTATGCTTGTGACGCCGTCCTCTTCAGCCTCTGACGCCGTCTGGATCAAATCTAGGCCTTCTGAGTTGCGACGACCTACTCTTTTAAAGCCTGACACCGTCACTTGAAAATAAGCAATTTGGCTACTGTATCGTCACAACATGTGCTCCGAAGGCGTCACAGATAACACCTGACGCCGTCCCCTTGTGTTTCAGCAGCTTGAGTGTCTCGATTCTTGACTTTGGCCATTTTCTTCATATATTCGCGCCTTTTCGTCCAAATAAATGCCATTCCAGCAATTTGCCTTCAAGAGACCTAAAAAGTAAAAAGGAACGATATTAAGTAATAACGGATACAAAAGTGATCAAATAAGGGCTTAAACGACCCCTCAAAAAGGTACATTTCAAAACCTTATCAAATATCCCTACACTTGGTATTTGCTTGTCCTCAAGCAAATGTGCTTTTAGCCAATTAATTTATAAATTAGGGGTCATGAAGCATTGGTTTAGAACAATCCACAACACATATAAGCCCCGCAAAAGTCATAACAAGCACGGAAATTACATACTAGCACCTCACATGGGGTGTTTGGGTACACACATCTCTCGGGTGTATATGAAATATAACAGGTTGGAAATGGAAGATAAACATTCATTAACCGGTCCTAGTACATAGATTACCATAGGCTTGAGACTAGATCAAACCTCCATCGCTTTGGCGTAAGTGATAACGCTACACTCGTCGTTCGGGGTCAAAGGAACTTCCTTTTCTTCGAGCAAGTTTTATAACACCATAGGAAGTGAACCTAATCGTTGTAGTGTAGTATTAGGGTAAGCCACGGGTATTGATATCGTTCTCTAGAGGAATAGGAATGCTAGTGAGAAGTTACTACGCTAAGGTTGGGGTTGAGGAAGATTATTTTTTATCTTTTTATGTTTTTTAGAAAATGGAAAGGTACGAATCTCGGGGTTTGGATTTGGGGGTTGTATTTCCACCGATTACTCTACTTATCTAATTATCTAATCTAAGGTGATGGTAGTCTATGTCTAATTATTGTGTGCTCGTATGATAGTTTAAAAATGTGTTTACTTAGGTTTTATTACTCCTTAATTATCTCCTATTGATGGTTGGATTGTCACGTCCTTATTCTTAATCGCGTTGTGTGTCTAAAGTCGTAGGGTATGCGTTTATCCCTAACTCTTTGAACTTACCAAAGGGTCTCGTCTACAAAAACCTCTAGGAATTATAAACTCTAACTCTAAGGCACTCTTTGGATGGTTTAGCCTACAACTGCTCTAAGTGTTATAGTCCAAGGTTCACAAAGATTTAATCAAGCATTAATTACACAACGAATGACCTATGGCATTACTAGATCATTAACAATTAAGATAAGAGACAACCAATCAATACTCAATAATTAAGTTTCATATTCCCTAAGCAAACACACAAATAAATTAGCCGGACATGTAGAACATGCAAGCATACACACAAATAATTGAAGACATAATTGTATGAATAAAGTAAAACACTTATCTTGATGTAAGATAGGGTTTGAAACCCTAAAATACTGTACAAGACAGCCTTGGTTCGGTTTAGGTTTTTACTCCAAAAAACTACACACTAAAACTGAAAAATTCGGATTCTATATATAAAATTACAATCGCGACGGCGTCACCTTATGATTTGTGACGCCGTTGGGTAGCCGTCATTAGGGTTTCGTCTTGGCCACGTTAGTCTTGCGACGGCGTCACCTTGTGCTTGTGACACCGTCCCCTTCAGTATCTGACGCCGTCTGGATCAAATCTAGGCCGTCTGAGTTGCGACGACCTACTCTTTTAAAGCCTGACACCGTCACTTGAAAATAAGCAATTTGGCTACTGTCCCGTCACAGAATGCTCTGACGGCGTCGCAGTTAAGCAGTGACGTCGTCACCTTGTATTTCAGTAGCTTGAGTGTCTTGATTCTTGACTTTGGCCATTTTCTTCGTATATCCGCGCCTTTTCGTCCAAATAAGTGCCATTACATCAATTTGCCTTCAAGAGACCTAAAAAGTGAAAAGGAACGATATTAAGTAATAACGGATACAAAAGTGATCAAATAAGGGTTTAAACGACCCCTCAAAAAGGTATATTTTAAAACCTTATCAAATATCCCTACACTTGGTATTTGCTTGTCCTCAAGCAAATGTGCTTTTAGCCAATTAATTTATAAGTTAGGGGTCATGAAGCATTGATTTAAAACAGTCCACAACACATATAAGCCCCGCAAAAGTCATAACAAGCACGGAAATTACATACTAGCACCTCACATGGGGTGTTTGGATACTCACATCTCTCGGGTGTATATGAAATATATCAAAGTGGAAATGGAAGATAAACACTCATTAACCGGTCCTAGTACATAGATTACCATAGGCTTGAGAATAAATCAAATCTCCATCGCTTTGGCGTAAGCACCTAGGAAAGACTATCAAAGAGGTCTTTAAAGGGTTGTAACGTTAGGCTTACGGTAGGGAAACAAAAGGTTTGGTGGGATAGGCTATTTAGTGGTGGCAAGTCAAAAATCTCTATGTTACAAGCATACGAAGAATGGCGTTGCTAAGCCAAGACTCGACACTCTAAACTCTAGATAACTTAAATAAACAAACATAAATTTAAAGGATAGATGTAGGATGGTAGCCCGTATGTTTTTTTTTAACACTTTTTTTTATTCACTTTTACTCTACCATCCTCTACGGTAACATCAAAATGATAGGGATTTATAGGCACATCCCTACACTTGAGTTTTTATTACTCTAACACTAATTTGACCCAAATCGAAAAGATCAAAACACTTGGGGTACGTTATTACGCAAATAAGGGAATTTAACGTTCCCTTCTAGTCATTTAAACTTTAACTTTTCCCACGAGTCCCAATCGTCCCAAAACTGTATACAAAGGATATGACTCGACTTAGCAACTCATTCAAGCAACTAAATAATTGAACTAAGGGTTTAGTGTGATAACAATAATGCACTGAAAGTGAGTGCATACAAGGTAGGCTAAGGCGATTTGGGTGTAAATTTGGGGGTGGGGTGTAAACAATGCTCTTCATTGATATTCCGAAAAAAACCGAAAAATCAAGAGAACCGCGAAAAGGATAGGCTCTGAGGGGTTAACTAGGGGTATCGTGTACTAAAGATGAGTACAACTCAAAGGTGTGGGGGAATTACTCAACCGAGGTGGAAGAAGTAATTATATTACGGGTATCAAACAAGGGTTATCCTAAATGCCTCTTATCATTTAGTTATTCCTAACTACACAAGTGTAGTCTTACTAGCGATCTCGGGATGTATCACAAAATAAGTTCTAGAATCTAATATACTACCGGTTCACACTCTAAGCATTAAAGATGAATGCTTTAATTCCTACTAATCTAAGGGTGATCCTCACATTTTGGGTGGAATTTAGGTGTCAAAGGGTTTTTTGTGCTAGTCATGCAACTTCCTATCCGTGAGACGCTTTTGTTAAGACTAATGGCCAACTCCTATATGTCATGAAAAATTTTAAATTTGGTGCCAAAATTACCCTAACCGACATTTTCTCATGGTTTATTACACACATACAATTGGACAAAGCAAATATTCAAGGATAAACATAGTTTCAAAGTTCCCGTTTTATTTTCCCTCCCTACACTTAAACTGAACATTGTCCCCAATGTTTCCCGAAAGTATCAAAGTTATGATAATAGAAGGTGATTAAAAATGAAAGAAACTAATACTCCTCTGATTAGCTCGATAGGATCCGTGTGTGAAGTAGTGGTTAAATCCTTTCCAAGAAAAATGTATGCGTGAAAAGCTCCTTCCAATCTTATGTATCTTCTTCTTGATAAATAAAACCTGCACACTTAAAGAAAACAAACGAAACATTCGCGTAAAATCGGCGGTAATAATATATATAAGATTCGACTAAACTAGGATATAATGCTTGTGGAATGGATGTTTACAGAATTTCTGGAAAATTAAGACCTGAAAAATTCCAAAAATTTATAAATAGCTCAGAAAACGAGAAAAAAATAATCTGTTGTTTTTACTCCTTCCTGACGCCGTCAGGTTGCGATCCTGACGCCGTCAGGTTATCCTGACAAAAACTGGTCTGCGATTTTCTGAAAAAAAATTCTGGAAAATTTACATCTTTAGAATCTGGAAAAAATTTCTGCAAAACATCCATTATGACTCGATACAAGCATTTGACTCGAACAAACACACATATATATCTTTTAATTAATTGCAATTCTCATGTTTACGTTTCTTTTGAAAACGTGTGTAATCCTCCCTACACTTATCCTTTATGTAAAATACTTTTATATGCAATTAAGACGAGGTTAAAAACAAAATAAAGCATTTTTTACAAACTTAAACATGAGAATAAGCAATCAATAAAAGATATATGACACTAACAAGCAAAAAATTAAGCATGGGTTGCCTCCCACGAAGCGCTTTTCTTTATTTATGAGTCTTGTAGCTAGACTCGTAGTCGTGCTCCTACGTTTTCCTTCTCTTAGAGGCCCACTCTATTATCTCAACTCTATTTTCATCACGAATATATTCAGGGTCTAACTCTAGACAAGCAGTATAGTGAATCTTGTCTTCCCAATCAACTTCAAACGCTGGAATGCTGTCTACATCGAGATCATCAATACCCTCAAACTTCTTTGTAGAAAACTAGAAGGGGGGTTGAATAGTTTACCAATTAAAATCTTGTTTTGAAACTTATTGAAAAGATTTATTGATATTGATCTTAGATATGTTAATGAAATATGCAAGCAATATGTAAAGAGTAAATAAAGAAAGAAATGATCAAACCACAACAAGTTGTTTATAGTGGTTCGGTCTACAAGGACTCTTTTTCCTTGCCCTACTCCACTCCTCGAGTCTCACACTCGAGAGTTTAACTTCACTAGTCAACAAGCTCCTTTCACCAGCGGAGAAAACCTTTACACTTCGCTTACACTATTTCCGACACTAAGCTAGATGTCGAGTTCTTTCCAAGGGTACAACTACTCCCACACACAATGTATTTTGAGGACTAAAATACTAACCACTCACACTCACAAGATGGTTTAATATAACAATGAAGTATGAATCAACACTAGATCATACAACACTAAACAAACAAGACTTCCAACTTCGCGTTTGAAGCTTGAATGTGACTTGATCTTCTTTGCTACAAAAGAGATCACTAATATGATATGAAACTGAGTTAGAAAGGTTAGAGAGAAGATATGTAAGAGAGTATGATAGAAAGGGATGAAAAACTACTTGGCTTGGCATTGCTATTTATAGCCAAAATGGACAGGAGCGTCCACGGACCGCGGAACCCTTAAAAGGGTTCCGCCCGTGTACCAATTTGGTACCGCCGGTCTGACAGCCAAGATATCAAATCTGTTAATACAAATATCGTCATTAAACGTTATTTATATTTTTGATATTTACCTAAGTTTTGTTAACGACAAAAGTAAATTTAATTTGTATAAAAGCTTAAAGCTTGTCAAGTTTAATAGATATTAAAACAAGCTTTTTCAAACAATATATTCATCATTCAAGCATTTACATTTATGATTAGTAACATCTTGATATAACTCTAATCATTATGTATGATAGTAGTTTTTAGAATGTGTTAGGTTCTTAAAACCAAACACTACTTAAGTACTTGCATATTTCTAAAAATAGTAATACAACATATGACATCATGTGATGCATCATGGAAATCATTAGAAGATTTCATTAGATATTTTGTGTGGATTTGTACTCTTCATATCTTGCACAATCTCACTTAGATAGAGTTGACTTTAGCAAAGATTTGATATCTTGACTGTCAGACCGGCGGTACCAAAATGGTACACGGGCGGAACCCTTTTAAGGGTTCCGCGGTCCGTGGACGCTCCTGTCCATTTTGGCTATAAATAGCAATGCCAAGCCAAGTAGTTTTTCATCCCTTTCTAATATACTCTCATACATATCTTCTCTCTAACCTTTCTAACTCAGTTTCATATCATATTAGTGATCTCTTTTGTAGCAAAGAAGATCAAGTCACATTCAAGCTTCAAACGAGAAGTTGGAAGTCTTGTTTGTTTAGTGTTGTATGATCTTGTGTTGATTCATACTTCATTGTTGTATTAAACCATCATAATCTTGTGAGTGTGAGTGGTTAGTATTTTAGTCCTCAAAATACATTGTGTGTGGGAGTGGTTGTACCCTTGGAAAGAACTCGACATCTAGCTTAGTGTCGGAAATAGTGTAAGCGAAGTGTAAAGGTTTTCTCCGCCGGTGAAAGGAGCTTGTTGACTAGTGAAGTTAAACTCTCGAGTGTGAGACTCGAGGAGTGGAGTAGGGCAAGGAAAAAGAGTCCTTGTAGACCGAACCACTATAAACAACTTGTTGTGGTTTGATCATTTCTTTCCTTATTTACTCATTACATATTGCTTGCATATTTCATTAACATATCTAAGATCAATATCAATTGATCTTTACAATAAGTTTCAAAACAAAGTTTTTAATTGGTAAACTATTCAACCCCCCTTCTAGTTTTCTACAATTGGTACCAGAGCCTCGTTGCTCAAGAATTTCTAAAATAACTTGTATTTTATAAACTTGAAACGATCCATGGATTCTGAAAACTTTAAAGAAGGGCAATCTATGCAAAGACCACCACTCTTTGAAACCAATGGATTTATCTATTGGAAAAACCGTTTTGAAACATATGTAAAATCAAAAGATATAGATCTTTGGTTTATTATTGTTAAAGGGATTTTAGTTCTACAACAAAGGATATTTCCGTTGATGAACAAAAGAAACTAGTTGCTAAAAATAATGAAGCTAAAATGATGCTTTATAATGCTTTACCTAGAAAAGAATATGAAAGAATTTTTATGTGTGAAACCGCCAAAGATATTTGGGAATCTTTAATTGTTACACATCAAGGTAATTCACAAGTCAAGGATAACAAAATTGATCTTCTTGTTCAACAATATGAACAATTTGTTATTCCCTGAAGATGAAACCTTTGATTGTGGCTTTGCTCGCTTTAACACTATTATTACATCACTTAAAGCACTTGATGAATCTTTTCGTAGTAAGAACTTTGTCGGGAAATTTCTTAGAGCACTCCATCCCAAATGGAGAGCTAAAGTGACCGCCATTGAGGAATCAAAAGATCTCTCAATAATGTCACTAGACGAGTTGATCGGTAACCTCAAAGTACACGAAATGGTGATGGAGAAAGATTCGAGATCATCAAAGGAAATAGGGAGAAGATCAAATCCGTTGCTCTAAAAGCAAAAGCGGAATCAAGTGATGATGACGAATCTTGCTCCGGTAGTGAAGATGAGGAATATGCCATGGCCGTTAGAGATTTTAAGAAGTTCTTTAGAAGAAGAGGAAAGTTCGTAAGACAACCTCGAGAAGAAAAGAAGCCATTCCGAAAAGATCGGGATGACAAGAAGGGTAAAGGTGAAAGAAAATGTTTTAGATGTGGTGATGCAAGTCACCTCATAGGAGAATGTCCCAAGCCACCTAAAAGCAAAACTCAACGAGCTTTTGTAAGTGGTGCTTGGAGTGATAGTGAAGACGATCAAGAATCAAGCAAGGAAGAGATCGCTCTAATGGCACATGAGTCAAATGAGGTACTTTCCGACTCTTCTTATTCTTCTATTGATGATGACACTTTGCAAAAACAATATAATCAATTGTGTGAGCTAAGTCTAAAAATCATAACTAAAAATAAATTTTAAAAAACCCAAAAGGAATTTTTGGAAAATGAAGTTTATGAGTTAAAAGAAAAAGCAAAACGACTAGAAAAAGGAAAAGCAAATGACGATGATTGTAAATCATGTCAAGAGCTTAAACTTGAAATAGAAAAACTAAAACTCACACAAGATGTTTTAATCGAAAACAATTCTAAATTTAAAAGGTTTAACAAGAACATCGCTCTTGCCGATGAAATAGTTAAAATTCATAAAACACCGGGAGACATGAATGGGCTAGGTTTTAATGAAGTATTAATTCCAAAGAGTCAAAACAAAACGCCCGAAAAGGACGAACATTCTGTCAAAATTGCTGCAGATAACACGGACCAGACGGAACCAAAATAAGGGTTCCGTCCGTTGTGCAAAATGGTGCCGTGGTACTTCAGCAGAATGAATGTTCGCAATACGGACCGCATCAATTTGTTAAAATAACAAAGAAAACCAATAATAGTATTAAACTAAAACCATCTGTTACTTCAGGAGTAGGACTTGTCAAAATGAATTTAGATCAAAAACTACTCAACAACGATATAAAACTTCTTTTGCCAAACGCCCCTTTCCTAAGAGCAACCACAACGTACAACCCAACTACCAACACAATGGTTGGAATCAAAACTTTCCTAGACCATATCAAACTCCAGATTACATGCCATGGAACTCTTACCCATCGTTTCCATACATGAATCAAATAAATGGTATGTTTAACCCAAATGGACCCATGAGATATTGGGGACCAAATGCTTGAGTTATTTGCTTCTTAGGTATGCTTGAAAGTTGGATTGGAACCTGATGAATGGATAAAAGATAGTGGTTGCTCACGACACATGACGGGCAACAAAAGTCTCTTCTCATCATACCAAGAGTATGACGGAGGTAATGTCACCTTTGGTAGCAATCTCAAAAGCAAAATTATTGGCAAAGGTACGATTGCTCATAACTCCCTAACTATTGAAAATGTTGCTCATGTGGATAGGTTAGGATTTAATCTACTTAGTATTAGCCAACTATGTGATAAAAAGTATAAAGTACTATTTGATGAAAATGGTAGTAAAATACTAAAAGATGGTATCACCATAGCTAAAGGAGTTAGGAAAAATAACATATACGTCATGAAAATAGATAAAACATATAATGACAAACTTTGCCTAACAACATTAGACGATAGCTCATCTCTTTGGCATAGACGCTTAGGTCACGCTAATATGAGACTTATACAAAACCTATCTTCAAAAGAATTGGTTAGGAATTTACCAAAACTTAAATATGACCAACACTTTTGCGACGCTTGCAAAATTGGTAAACAAACACATAGTAGTCACAAATCTAAAAATATGGTGTCCACATCTAAGTGTCTAGAATTATTACATATGGACTTGTTTGGACCATCCGCTATAAGAAGCTATGGAGGCAACTTATACACTTTGGTCATAGTTGATGATTACTCAAGGTTTACTTGGACGTTGTTTTTGAAAACCAAAAATGAAGTTTTTGATAAATTTGAAATACTTAGCAAGAAAATTCAAAATCTTCTAGGTGTCAAAATTGTGTCGATCCGAACGGATCATGGTCGTGAATTTGACAACGAAACTCAATTTGGAAACTTTTGTGATACAAATGGTATAACACATAACTTTTCCGCTCCACGAACACCTCAATCTAATGGAGTAGTAGAACGTAAAAATAGAACAATTCAAGAAATGAGTAGAACAATGCTTAATGAACAAAACATTCCTCAAAAGTTTTGGTGTAACGCCGTTGACACTTCTACATATATTTTGAATAGAGTCTTAATACGTCCTTTCTTAAACAAAACACCATATGAACTCTATAAAGGTAAAAAGCCAACGTTAGGATATTTTAGAGTCTTTGGTTGTAAATGCTTTATTCTTAATACTAAGGATTATCTCACCAAGTTTGACCCAAAGTCTTATGAAGGTGTATTTCTTGGTTACTCTCAAACTAGTAAAGCTTACATTGTCCTAAACAAAGAAACAATGATAGTCGAGGAATCGTTGAACATAACATTCGACGAAAGTCCACCTCCCTCTAAGACATCACCTTTGGTAGATGATGACTTAGTTGAAAGTCAAATGATAGAAGGTCAAGAAATAATTAATAATAACAAGGAAGATGAACCATTAAATAAAGAAATTGTCAACATCAAAGAATCTAAAAGTCATCCTTTAGAAAAAGTCATAGGACAACTTAATCAAAGAACCTTAAGGTCACAAGCCCAAAATCAAAGTAATTATTTTTGTTTTGTATCCACCATTGAACCGAAAACCATAAATGAAGCAATAAAAGATGAATCATGGGTTATTGCCATGCAAGAAGAATTAAACCAATTCGTTAGAAATGATGTTTGGAAATTAGTTCCAAAACCTAAAGATCAAACTATAATTGGAACAAAATGGGTTTTTCGAAATAAAATGGATGAAAATGGGATAGTATCTAGAAACAAAGCTAGGCTTGTAGCACAAGGTTATAATCAAAAAGAGGGGATTGATTATGATGAAACTTATGCACCGGTAGCTAGGCTTGAGTCTATTAGAATATTGCTTGCTTATGCATGTGCCTATGATTTTAAATTATTTCAAATGGATGTTAAAAGTGCTTTTCTTAATGGGTTTATTAACGAAGAAGTGTATGTTGCTCAACCTCCCGGTTTCACCGACTTTGAGAAACCACATCATGTCTTCAAACTCAAGAAAGCATTGTATGGTCTTAAGCAAGCACCAAAAGCTTGGTACGACCGACTTAAGACTTTTCTTATTGATAACAAATATACTATGGGATTAGTAGATAATACTCTTTTTACCAAGAAAAAGGAATCACATATTATCATTGTTCAAATATACGTTGATGACATTATATTCGGATCAACTTGTCAAGAATTATGTGATGATTTCTCTAAAATCATGCACGACGAGTTTGAAATGAGTATGATGGGTGAGTTAAATTTCTTTCTAGGACTTCAAATAAAACAACTAGAAGATGGCATATTTTTAACCAATCTAAATATATAAAAGACATGCTTAGGAAATTTGGTCTTGAAGATTCCAAACCAACTAAGACACCCATGTCCTCGGACACTAAACTAACCAAGGATGAGAAAGGTGAATCCGTAGATAACACTAAATATATAGGAATGATTGGTAGTCTACTCTATCTTACGGCTAGTAGACCCGACATTATGTTTAGTGTTTGTCTATGTGCTCGCTTTCTAGAAAACCCAAAGGCATCACACTTAGAAGCCTTAAAAAGGATTTTTAGATACATTAAGGGAACAACGTGTTTAGGATTATGGTATCCCAAAGGAACGGGTGTAGAAACCATAGTGTATGCCGACTCGGATCATGCCGGTGACTATGTCGATAGAAAAAGTACAAGTGGTATTTGCACTTTTGTTGGACATTGTCTCACCTCATGGTTTGCAAAGAAGCAAACGGCCTTGGCCATCTCAACTACTGAAGCCGAGTACGTCTCAGCCGGAAAGGCATGTCAACAAGCTCTTTGGATGAAGCAAGCTCTCGTAGATTACGGAATTCATCTCAACGACATTGTGATACTTTGCGACAACAAAGGAGCCATCGATCTCAGCAAGAATCCCGTTCAACATGCTCGTACAAAGCATATTGAAATCCGCCATCACTTTCTTCGCGACAATGTTCAAAAAGGAAACATTTCAATCGAGAAAGTATCCTCCGAAGACAACATTGCCGACATCTTAACTAAGCCTCTTAAACGAGAACCTTTTAATCTTCTTAGACTTGGTTTAGGGTTAATGGAACCAAACATGTAGGATAAACATAGCCCAAAACATTAGAATAGTCAAAACTAAACAAATTTGTCTTGTACCTGCTACTGTAGCCACGGCACCAAACGACAACAAAGACGGAACCAAATTTTTGGTGCCGTCTGGTCCGTGGTGTCTACAGAAGCAAAACTGCTTTATACAAATCATCCTCTTCCTCAAAACCCACTTTACCAAAACGTGTAAAACTTAAACCAAGCTCATTATTGTCATCTTCCAACTCACTAATCACTGAAGATAACATCATTGTAAGTATCCTAACTACATTTCATCTCTTAATTCTGAGTCTAGGATTCTTATTTATGCACAAAACTATCACAAATCATTACATGGGGTTTTATGTATGCTTTTATACCAAATATGAATTCAATTGGCAAATTGCATAACTAGTCATTGAAATTAGGTACTACATTATCATATTGCATAAACAAATCATGCTTCCCACTAATTGATAGATAATGAATATAAGGCCCTATTCAAACAACCAAACACCCCATGTCAAAAGTTTTGAAAAGCTTCTCACTTGTAGGAAAACAATTTTTTCATTGCTAATACAAATAGAAACGTTAAATTTTCATCACTTGCATGCTCTTGAATACTAAAGGTATTGCATAACTAATATGCATTCCCGGGTATATTCAAATGAAGCCACATTGAATTAGGAGCATTTGGGTTATCTCATGGTATTTGCCAAACACCCCACTAAAACCATCTTTGTGCATAAAATGAGTCGAGATAACCGCAACTCCAAATTGTTTTCATATAGGCACACACTAGAACCAAAAACGTTAAAACTTATTCTCATTTTTAACATATTAACTCTTGTCCTTAGGAATAACCATGGTAGCCGCAAGATTCTATGATCACAAAGACACCCTTAACTACATTCCCAAACACCACAAAACCAAAGGACTTACCAAGGAACAAGTAGAAATATTTAGGGGTCTAGAATCAAGGTATTTCCATGAGGGTAGAACCATTCACTCATCCTTCCTTGAAAACACCAACCTTCGTGAAGAACTAGCCGCCATTCAATTCGATTGTCTTCTTGACATCGATGAACCAATTTGTCCTAGGTTTGTGTTAGAATTCTATGCTAGTGTGACCGGCTTTAGTGATGAAGACGATGATGAATTTTGTCTTAGGTTTAGAATCAATCAAAACGACTACACCATCACCTTAGCAAACTTTGCTCAAGTGCTAGGAATTCCCAACCGAGGAACTTGTGTCTACACGGATAAGTGGTCACTCACGACTCTTGATGCAATCAATGACCGCTCTCTACCCTACCAAACCCGTTTGGCCGACAAGGATGTCATCCGTGAACACCTTTTAACCCAAAGGGTGATCCAACCCGAGTTACCCGAAAGGGAAAGGAGGTAAACCGAGATCCATATGGAATGGAGCTAAATGAACTTAAGCCCGAATTTAAGAAATGGGAGGAGCTACTTAGAGCCAACGTCATTAGCACCATAGGAAATAGGGATCACATTAACGCTTGCCTTTGTCATATGCTCTACAACTTGTCCACCCGTCAACCATTCAATTTAGCCTACTACATAGCTAGGAGAATGATTGATATTCCAACTCAAGGATCGGTTGCTCTTCCATACGGGATGCTCCTCACCCGTCTCTATAGAAACTTTGCACCAATTCCACCAACACCAAAAGGGATGCACCTTCACTATGAGCTCATCCCTCACATCTTTGTACCTTTGAGTGATGCACGAGTTGCTAAGACAAAAGGCAAGAGAGCAAAACCTCCAACTCCATCATCATCATCATCAAATAGCTCCAGGATGGTCTTCCAAGCTCTCGTCTTCCGACTCATGAGTATTATGCGTCTCTTCCCGAAATAGAGAATGAATCAGCAGAGTTCAAGCAAACTAAGGGAATGTTCAAGTGCCTTGGTAGGATGATGAACAAAATTTACAAGAAGTTGGACAAATAAGGGTACTTTTAAGGAGCGTTTGGAATAATGCATTATCATTAATGTTTGATACTATTTCGTTGTTTTAATTATGTAGGATGATAATATAACCTGAAACAATGGTGAATGCTAACAATTTCATGCAGGGGATAGCGCAAGTATGCTATCAAATTTTACCCATTTTCACTATAATGTGAAAATCAAAAAGCCTTGCTCAAAATACATGCTCCACTATGTTTATATATATGTTATCCGCTTTTCCTAACTAGAAATGTTTAGTATAACATGTTTTGAGAAGAATTTCGTGTTTCGGAAAAGTCCCCGACACCTAAAATGAACTCTGTCCATTTTTCTCACACTTCACGGATCGACGGCACCATAAATTTGGTACCGTCCGTTATGTAATTGGTACCGCCGTACCTGACAGGGACCAGACGGCACCCTTTTTAGGGTTCCGGCCGTGTAAGTTTTGGTGCCGTGGATCCTTCAGGTAACTTTCTGAATTTCGACTATTTCGTGATTCCAAATTACCATCCAATGCTTATAAATCAATCCTAAATTGCTTATACTCTTATTAGAACTAGTATAATTCACTTACGAATATAAGAAATCCATTTCCCAAGGAGCCCTTTTGCATAAAGGAAGGAACCAAATTTTTGGTACCTTCAAATCCGTGGGTGATCTGAATATTAGGAAATTCCACTCACTAGAACACATTTATTGCAAATCTTTTCTTCTTCACTCCATCTCTCTTGAATGGCTTGACTTGGGTGATATGACTAGCATTCAACCCACTTCCAAATCATTAGGAACCTCATCTCTTCAATGGCTTAACATCAAATCAAACACATTTCTCCATGATTTCTCACCTCTATAAATTGAGAGGTTTTACCATGATCATCCTCACACCTTCTTCATTCTTACTATCATCTAGCAAAGACAAACCAAAGTCAAAAATGACAAAATCATCTCCAAAACCTTGCAAGAAGACCGCTAGAATTAGTGTGAGGCCTTGTTGCTTCGTTAACCTTAGCTCCTCATCCGAGTCTTCTCCACTCACAATCTCATCTCCCATCCGAGATGATACAAACCTTACCTTAGCCACACCTACTCAATCACACATTGTGATCACCACTCCACCACCAACAAAAACACCAACTTCACCTCCACCGACACCCATCCAAACATCCAAAACACCCTCACCACCTTCACCAAGGTCTCCAACTCTCATTCCTATGGAGTTATTTTCCACTCCACCTACTTCACCAAATCCTTTCTTGGAGGACTTGGATGACTTGCCTCCTAGGCCAAATCATCCACCACCATTGCCATCATTTGGCTCAATTGAGCGGATGGCTCATGAGTCACCTCGGTCATCCTTTGACCCAAACGCCCCATTAGGGCCTAAACCTCTTCTCTTCCACCCCATTCACAAAGACATTCATGGTCCTTTGTATGGGGATCATTCACTCCCCACATCAATGTCCCCTCATCTTGAGGACATTGAAGAGTGTATGTGGGATGCCAATCCCACTAGAGAGGAGATTCAAACGGAACTCCACAACCTCCACCAAATCAAAGGCATGGTGGACTCTCACTTGAGTGAGACAATGCAAATGCAAAGTGCTTTGCTTGCCTCCATCATGACCACCCCAAACATTTCCACCAACACCAACACATCTACCATTCCACCACCACAACCTCCCCAAACATACTACCCCTAGGCATGGTTGCTCAACTTGTGAGCAAACGGCCCAAACCGTTGATAGGACCCGGGTTATGGTCCTTGACTTTCAAGAAGAAATGAGGTTCATCCTCAATCACATCCTTGAGCCCCTCAACGCTCTTTCTCATCCACCATCAAATTAGGATGGTCATAGTTTAGCATTTCTAGTTTTCTTTTCTTAGGATTATTTTCTTTTCTTTTCTTCTTGTACTTAAACACATCATTGTGTTCCCATTTCATGATCTTTATTCATGAAAATTTTAACTAATGAATAGTGTGTTTATTATCGTCTTGGTCCTTTTACATAGTGTTTGGAAATGCTTGTGAATGATCATTATTACTAACATTTTTTTTGTAGCTTTTATTTTCACAATCCATGTATCTTCCCATTAAGCACCCAATTTAGGGGGAGCTTTGATCAAGGGGGAGATAATTGCACGGGCTCATTACATTCCGCATCGCCTCTTCTTTTTGTTGAGACAAAAAGGGGAGAAAATATAGAACTTGATTATATTTTGACTTTTCTTAAAAAGTCAACTGCATACTTTGACTTTCTAAAAAAGTCAACATCATGCATCAACTAGTGAATACTTTGACTTTCATAATAGTCAAACATCATACACTTGCATTATCATTCTCCTTTCAAGTTCTAAAACTAATATTTTTATAACTCTTGCACAAACTTTGTATCTTTTATAAAAATAAAATTTATATTTTGTCCTCAACAAAAAGGGGAGATTGTTAATACAAATATCGTCATTAAACGTTATTTATATTTTTGATCTTTACCTAAGTTTTGTTAACGACAAAAGTAAATTTAATTTGTATAAAAGCTTAAAGCTTGTCAAGTTTAATAGATATTAAAACAAGCTTTTTCAAACAATATATTCATCATTCAAGCATTTACATTTATGATTAGTAACATCTTGATATGAATCTAATCATTATGTATGATAGTAGTTTTTAGAATGTGTTAGGTTCTTAAAACCAAACACTACTTAAGTACTTGCATATTTCTAAAAATAGAAATACAACATATGACATCATGTGATGCATCATGGAAATCATTAGAAGATTTCATTAGATATTTTGTGTGGATTTGTACTCTTCATATCTTGCACAATCTCACTTAGATAGAGTTGACTTTAGCAAAGATTTGATATCTTGACTGTCAGACCGGCGGTACCAAAATGGTACACGGGCGAAACCCTTTTAAGGGTTCCGCGGTCCGTGGACGCTCCTGTCCATTTTAGCTATAAATAGCAATGCCAAACCAAGTAGTTTTTCATCCCTTTCCAATATACTCTCATACATATCTTCTCTCTAACCTTTCTAACTCAGTTTCATATCATATTAGTGATCTCTTTTGTAGCAAAGAAGATCAAGTCACATTCAAGCTTCAAACGAGAAGTTGGAAGTCTTGTTTGTTTAGTGTTGTATGATCTTGTGTTGATTCATACTTCATTGTTGTATTAAACCATCATAATCGTGTGAGTGGTTAGTATTTTAGTCCTCAAAATACGTTGTGTGTGGGAGTGGTTGTACCCTTGGAAAGAACTCGACATCTAGCTTAGTGTCGGAAATAAGTGTAAGCGAAGTGTAAAGGTTTTCTCCGCCGGTGAAAGGAGTTTGTTGACTAGTGAAGTTAAACTCTCGAGTGTGAGACTCGAGGAGTGGAGTAGGGCAAGGAAAAAGAGTCCTTGTAAACCGAACCACTATAAACAACTTGTTGTGGTTTGATCATTTCTTTCCTTATTTACTCCTTACATATTGCTTGCATATTTCATTAACATATCTAAGATCAATATTAATTGATCTTTAAAATAAGTTTCAAAACAAAGTTTTTAATTGGTAAACTATTCAACCCCCCTTCTAGTTTTCTACAAAATCTTTGCTAAAGTCAACTCTATCTAAGTGAGATTGTGCAAGATATGAAGAGTACAAATCCACACAAAATATCTAATGAAATCTTCCAATGATTTCCATGATGCATCACATGATGTCATATGTTGTATTTCTATTTTTAGAAATATGCAAGTACATAAGTAGTGTTTGGTTTTAAGAACCTAACACATTCTAAAAACTACTATCATACATAATGATTAGAGTCATATCAAGATGTTACTAATCATAAATGTAAATGCTTGAATGATGAATATATTGTTTGAAAAAGCTTGTTTTAATATCTATTAAACTTGACAAGCTTTAAGCTTTTATACAAATTAAATTTACTTTTGTCATTAACAAAACTTAGGTAAAGATCAAAAATATAAATAACGTTTAATCACGATATTTGTATTAACATTCTTATTTTTGTAGGGCATTATATACTTAACACATTCGGTCCCATTTGAGAATTTGACTATTCCTTCCTCTTGATCATAAACCATCATAGACTCTTCAATAAATGGTCTCCCAAGTATCACGTCTCCTAAAACTCCATCGATAATGCCCTTAACATTTTCTAGGATCATGAAATCGCACCTATATATGAAGTTTCCTACGAAGACATGCAATCCTTTAACCCTCCCAACATAGTTACTCACCTTCCTAGGGTAAAAGGGATCCCTCATAGGTCCTAACTTTTCACTCATGATCCAATTGTAGTAAAGCCTATACATTATGTTCATAGGTGCCTTATAATCTATGTAAGTGTGATCCCTATATAAGTATCCAATCATGCACGGTATCTTGATATTTTTAGGGTTACCACTTTTTATGCATGGGTCGAAAGGTGGTCGTGGAAAGTTAACTACGTTATAGTGATAAGTAGTTTCCTTCCCATTAGGGTATGAATCGAAATACTCCCTAAGTTCCTCCTCCTCCTTACTTCCATCCATAATCTCCAAAACCTTATAATCTCCTTCCACAATTTCATCTTCCGAATCACTTGAGGTTGAATCACTATCAAGGGTACCAGTGGATTCCTCAAGGGCATTTTTAAGTGCACTTTCAATTATCCAATTAAGTTTTTTAAGTTCTCCAATTTCACTAACAATGCGAGCTCGGAGTTGGTTGGAAAAAGTTGGATCGAGTGGGGGGTATTTGTTTGATGGTAAAGTGTTGTTTGGTGGTTTATCACCTTCCATGATGAAAAGTGATGGGATTAAGAACAAAGGCCACGAAGAAGGGGGATAGACTACGAGAAAGCTAAAAATAAGAAAATTTTACTTGATAGGAATCAAGCAAAGAAACCTAAACGAGGTGGACTACTAACTAGCTATTCTATTCCCTGGCAGCGGCGCCAAAAACTTGATAACGCTACACGCGTCGTTCGGGGTCAAAGGAACTTCCTTTTCTTCGAGCAAGTTTTATAACACCCTAGGCAGTGAACCTAATCATTGTAGTGTAGTATTAGGGTACGCCACGGGTATTGATATCGTTCTCTAGGGGAATAGGAATGCTAGTGAGAAGTTACTACGCTAAGGTTGGGGTTGAGGAAGATTATTTTTTATCTTTTTATGTTTTTTAGAAAATGGAAAGGTACGAATCTCGGGGTTTGGATTTAGGGGTTGGTATTTCTACCGATTACTCTACTTATCTAATTATCTAATCTAAGGTGATGGTAGTCTATGTCTAATTATTGTGTGCTCGTATGATAGTTTAAAAATGTGTTTACTTAGGTTTTATTACTCCTTAATTATCTCCTATTGATGGTTGAATTGTCACGTCCTTATTTTTAATCGCGTTGTGTGTCTAAAGTCGTAGGGTATGCGTTTATCCCTAACTCTTTGAACTTACCAAAGGGTCTCGTCTACAAAAACCTCTAGGAATTATAAACTCTAACTCTAAGGCACTCTTTGGATGGTTTAGCCTACAACTGCTCTAAGTGTTATAGTCCAAGGTTCACAAAGATTTAATCAAGCATTAATTACACAACAAATGACCTATCGCATTACTAGATCATTAACAATTAAGATAAGAGACAACCAATCAATATTCAATAATTAAGTTTCATATTCCCTAAGCAAACACACAAATAAATTAGCCGGACATGGAGAACATGCAAGCATACACACAAATAATTGTAGACATAATTGTGTTAATGAAGTAAAACACTTATCTTGATGTAAGATAGGGTTTGAAATACTGTACAAGACAGCCTTGGTTCGGTTTAGGTTTTTACTCCAAAAGACTACACACTAAAACTGAAAAATTCGGATTCTATATATAAAATTACAATCGCGACGGCGTCACCTTATGATTTGTGACGCCGTCGGGTAGCCGTCATTAGGGTTTCGTCTTGGCCACGTTAGTCTTGCGACGACGTTACCTTGTGCTTGTAATGCCGTCCCCTTCAGTATCTGACGCCGTCTAGATCAAATCTAGGCCCTCTGAGTTGCGACGGCCTACTCTTTTAAAGCCTGACACCGTCACTTGAAAATAAGCAATTTGGCTACTGTCCCGTCACAGAATGCTCTGACGGCGTCGCAGTTAAGCAGTGACGCCGTCACCTTGTATTTCAGCTGCTTGAGTGTCTCGATTCTTGACTTTGGAAATTTTCTTCGTATATCCGCGCCTTTTCGTCCAAATAAGTGCCATTATAGCAATTTGCCTTCAAGAGACCTAAAAAGTGAAAAGGAACGATATTAAGTAATAACGGATACGAAAGTGATCAAATAAGGGCTTAAACGATCCCTCAAAAAGGTACATTTTAAAACCTTATCAGTAAGCACCTAGGAAAGACTATCAAATAGGTCTTTTAAAGGGTTGTAATGTTAGGCTTACGGTAGGGAAACAAAGGGTTTGGTGGGATAGGTTATTTAGTGGTGGCAAGTCAAAAATCTTTATGTTACAAGCATACGAAGAATGGCGTTGCTAAGCCAAGACTCGACACTCTAAACTCTAGATAACTGAAACAAACAAACAAAAATTTAAATGATAGATGTAGGATGGTAGCCCGTATGGTTTTTTTTTTTTTTTTTTTTTTTTTCCAACTCTCTATATATATATATTTTTTTCTTTTTCTCTTTTTCTATTTTTTTTCGATAGATGTAGGATGGTAACCGTTTTTTTTTTTTCATACAATTTTACTCTACCATCCTCTATGGTAACATCAAAATGATAGGGATTTATAGGCACATCCCTACACTTAAGTTTTAATTACTCTAACACTAATTTGACCCGAATTGAAAAGATCAAAACATTTAGAGTACATTATTACGCAAATAAAGAGAATTTGAATTTAACGTTCCCTTCCCATCGTTTCATAAACTTTAACTTTTCCCATGAGTCCCAATCGTCCCAAAACTGTATACAAAGGATATGACTCGACTTAGCAACTTATGCAAGCAACTAGATAATTAAACTAAGGGTTTTTAGGGTGATAACAATAATGCACTAAAAGTGAGTGCATACAAGGTAGGCTAAGGCGATTTGGGTGTACATTTGGGGGTGGGGTGTAAACAATGCACTTCATTGATATTCCGGAAAACCGAAACATCATGAGAACCGCGAAAAGGATAGGCTCAGAGGGGTTAACTAGGGGTATCGTGTACTAAAGATGAGTACAACGCAAGGGTGTGGGGGAATTACTCAACCGATGTGAAAGAAGTAATTATATTACAGGTATCAAACAAGGGTTATCCTAATGCCTCTTATCATTTAGTTATTCCTAACTACACAAGTGTAGTCTTACTAGCGATCTCGGGATGCATCACAAAACAAGTTCTAGAATCTAATATACTACCGGTTCACACTCTAAGCATTAAAGATGAATGCTTTAATTCCTACTAATCTAAGGGTGATCCTCACATTTTTGGTGGAATTTAGGTGGTAAAGGGTTTTTGTGCTAGTCATGTAACTTCCTATCCGTGAGACGCTTTTGTTAAGACTAATGGCCCACTCCTATATGTCATGAAAAATTTTAAATTTGGTGCCAAAATTACCCTAACCGACATTTTCTCATGGTTTATTACACACATACAATTGGACAAAGCAAATATTCAAGGATAAGCATAGTTTTAAAGTTCCCGTTTTATTTTTCCTCCCTACACTTAAACTGAACATTGTCCCCAATGTTCCACGAAAGTATCAAAGTTATGACAATAGAAGGTAATTAAAAACGAAAGAAACTAATACTCCCCTGATTAGCTCGGTAGGATCTGTGTGTGAAGTATTGATTAAATCCTTTCCAAGAAGAATGTATGCGTGAAAAGTTCCTTCCAACCTTATGTATCTTCTTCTTGATAAATAAAACCTGCATACTTGAAGAAAACAAACGAAACCTTCGCGTAAAATCGGCGGTAATAATATATATAAGACTCTACTAAACTAGGATACAATGCTTGTGGAATGGATGTTTACAGAATTTCTGGAAAATTAAGACCTGAAAATTCCAAAAATTTATAAGTAGCTCAGAAAACGAGAAAAAGTAATCAGTTGTTTTACTCCTTCCTGACTGGCCAAAGTTTGCGATCCTGACCCGTAGGTTATCCCGACAAAAACTGGTCTGCGATTTTCTGGAAAAATTCTGGAAAATTTACATCTTTAAAATCTGGAAAAATTTTCTGTAAAACATCCATTATGACTCGATACAAGCATTTGACTCAAACAAACACACATGTATATCTTTTAGTTAATTGTTACTCTCATGTTTACGTTTCTTTTGAAAACGTGTGTAATCCTCCCTACACTTATAATTTATGTAAAATACCTTTATATGTAATTAAGACGAGGTTAAAAACAAAATAAAGCATTTTTACAAATTTAAACATGAGAATAGACAATCAATAAAAGATATATGACACAAACAAGCAAACAATTAAGCATGGGTTGCCTCCCACGAAGCGCTTTTCTTTATTTATGAGTCTTGTAGCTAGACTCGTAGTCGTGCTCCTACGTGACTTCATTACCGTCACCTTCTTCCTCATGACGGTCTCTAGTGGGTGGTTCCATGTTGTAGAAGTGCCCTATGATACACCTCTCTAAGAGTTCGTCCTCTCCCCACTCATTTCTATATTCCGGTCCTAAGTTCAAGCAATCCTTATAGAAACCGAAAATCTTGGCCATAACATAATCTACTCCTTTCTCTTTATCCTCCTCATTCCTATAATAGACCGATAGTTTAAGTTCCTTTTCATCATTAGAGAGTGATGAAAACTTCTCAATCTTAAACGGAATTTGGTAAGCTATATCATTGGTCTCATCCTTGAATCGCACAATTCCTAACGAGGGATCATAGGTCATCCCGGTGCTTTCTATGAAAGGTTTTCCTAGAATAATGTGGGACAAGCTAGGATCTATGGCCGTACTAATATCATCCACTATTATGAAATCCGTAGGAAACGTGAAACTACCTACATAAACGGGCAATCCCTTAACTCTACCAAGAAAATTGCAACTAACCCTATGGTTATTGGGGTCTTGCCTAGTTGGGATAGGCTTCTTTATTACCCAATTGTAGTAGGTGCTAGTCATTATGTTGATTGGGGACTTGCGATCAATGTAGGCGTTTGCCACGAAAAGGTGTCCTATGCAACATGGTATATTAAGATTCCAAGGGTTCCCAAACTTGATCCTAGGGCTTTTCCTAACATACATGTGACGGAGGTCACGCACTAAGTGAGGGTGGCGAGATAGTTCTTCTTCCGTAGGAAACTTATTGAAATAGTCATTGTCTACTTCATTTACTTCCTCGGTTGTTTCATTTGTCGGTGTTTCCTTAACCTCAAGTATCATCTCATGGTTCGCTTCGTCATTTATTCTATTAGGTTTCACTAAGTCGATGATATTGACGAATTGAAAGTGCTTAGCTAACTTACTTGGGTCCTTAATTTCTACACCGGAAGTTTCGGGAGTTGAGATAGCATTAACCTTCATATCGCTATTGGTCATGGCTTTCAAAAGGTTATCTATCTTCCTATCCATTTCAGCTTGTTGTTGGTTAAAGCGGTCCGAGAGCTTAGCTATTTGGGCTTCTTGGGATGCGACTAGGTTTTGCAACATTGCTTCAATGTTTTGTTAGTTAGGGCCGTGAGATGGGGGCCATGAGAAATCATTGGAAGTGAATTCTTTAGTTTTCCCCCAATAGAAGTCGGGCTTGCCCTTCCATGCTTCTCGGGCGTCATTAAAAGTCCTAGGTCCGGGTGTTGTAGGGAATCTTCCTCCCGTTCCATTAATACGCGAGGATGCGTAGTCAACGGAAGCTTGTTCGGGGAATCGGGTGCAAGTGCGCGTGTTATACGGCTCACACGAGGAAGAAACTTTGTTCACATGGCGTGAAGACTTAGGATTTTCGTAGGAGCTCATTAGGAATTTTACTTGATCTTCAAGCTCGAGCATCCTACGGTCGGAAGATTGTGAGTCAATTGGAGGCAAGGAGATTGCCTTAACGGTTTTGGGCTACTCATGGGGGTCATTCCAACTTTCGTTGTCATAGAGAGAAAGGTCCTCTATTATACCCCACGGTTCTTCCGTGGTGAGATCACTAAGTTTTCCACCGGACGCTTGGTCAATGGATCACTTAGTGGGGAAGTTGACATAACCATAGAAGAGTTGTACTTGAAGCCAAAGATCAATGCCGTGATGAGGGACTTTATGGAGTAAGTCCTTGAATCGAGTCCATGCTTATTATAAAGATTCACCTTGACGTTGTTGGAACATCAAGATGTCATTCCTAAGCTTAGTGGTTCTCCCCGGTGGGAAAAATTGAGCAAGGAAGCGAGAGGTGAGATCATCCCAACTTGAGATGGAGCCGGCGGGAAGTCTCTCAAGCCAATTACTAGCTTGGTCCCGTAGAGAGAATTGGAAGAGACGCAGACGCGTGGTCTCCCGAGTAGTAGCATCAAGGTCGATGGAATCGACAATTTTAAGGAAATCCTTAAGATGCTGATTAGGATCTTCGGAACGAAGTCCATGGAATGCACATCCGTTTTGCACCAACCGGATGGTGTCGGATCGCAGGGCCGTAGTTTGGGCTTGGTCGGGAAGCTCAATGGTGTTCCTATAGCCTAGGTGGCTCGGTCTTAAGTATTCACTAAGAGTACGGCCTCTTGGCGGGTCATTAGGTGGTAGGTTAATGAATGGTGGTTGGTTATCACCTTCCATGATGAAAAGTGATGGGGTTACGAACAAAGGTCACGAAGAAGGGGGATAGACTACGAGGAAGCTAAAAATGAAAAAAATTTTACTTGATAGGAATCAAGTAAAGAAACCTAAACGAGGTGGACTACTAACTAGCTATTCTATTCCCCGGCAGCGGCGCCAAAAACTTGATAACGCTACACGCGTCGTTCAGGGTCAAAGGAACTTCATTTTCGTCGAGCAAGTTTTTCAACACCCTAGGCAGTGAACCTAATCGTTGTAGTGTAGTATTAGGGTAAGCCACAGGAATTGATATCGTTCTCTAGGGGAATAGGAATGCTATTGAGGAGTTACTACGCTAAGGTTGGGGTTGAGGAAGATTATTTTTTATCTTTTTATGTTTTTTTAGGAAATGAAAAAGTACGAATCTCGGGGTTTGGATTTGGGGGGTTGGTATTTCTACCGATTACTCTACTATCTAATTATCTAATTAACTAAGGTGAGGGTAGTCTATGTCTAATTATTGTGTGCTCGTATGATGGTTTAAAGATGTGTTTACTTAGGTTTTATTACTCCTTAATTATCTCATATTGATGGTTGATGTGTCACGTCCTTATTCTTAATTGCGTTGTGTGTCTAAGGTCGTAGGGTATGCGTTTATCCCTAACTCTTTGAAACTACCAAAGGGTCTCGTCTACAAAATCTCTAGGATTTATAAACTCTAACTCTAAGGTACTCTTTGGATGGTTTAGCCTACAACTACTCTAGGTGTTATAGTCTAAGGTTCACAAAGATTAATCAAGCATTAGCTACACAACGAATGACTTATCGCATTACTAGATCATTAACAATTAAGATAAGAGACAACCAATCAATATTCAATAGTTAAGTTTCATATTCCCTAAGCAAACACACAAGTAAATTAGCCGAACATGGAGAACATGCAAGCATACACACAAATAATTGAAGACATAATTGAATTAATGAAGTAAAACACTTATCTTGGTGTAAGATAGGGTTTAGAACCCTAAAATACTGTACAAGACAGCCTTGGTTCGGTTTAGGTTTTTACTCCAAAAGACTACACCCTGAAAACTAAAAAATTCGGATTCTATATATAAGATTACATTCGCGACGGCGTCACCTTATGATTTGTGACGCCGTCGGGTCGCCGTCATTAGGGTTTCGTCTTGGCCACGTTAGTCTTGCGACGGCGTCACCTTATGCTTGTGATGCCGTCCTCTTCAGCCTCTAACGCCGTCTGGATCAAATCTAGGCCGTCTGAGTTGCGACGACCTACTCTTTTAAAGCCTGACACCGTCACTTGAAAATAAGCAATTTGGCTACTGTATCGTCACAACATGTGCTCCGATGGCGTCGCAGATAACACCTGACGCCGTCCCTTTTGTGTTTCAGCAGCTTGAGTGTCTCGATTCTTGACTTTGGCCATTTTCTTCGTATATCCGCGCCTTTTCGTCCAAATAAGTGTCATTCCAGCAATTTTCCTTCAAGAGACCTAAAAAGTGAAAAGGAACGATATTAAGTAATAACAGATACAAAAGTCAAAAGTGATTAAATAAGGGCTTAAACGACCCCTCAAAAAGGTAAATTTTAAAACCTTATCAGCTTGGCATTTCATACTTCAGTTTTTTGTTATTTATTATCAGCTTCCTGTTAGCTTGTTAATTTTGTACATCAATAAAAAGCGTCATCCCCATATTCGTTTGTTTGTGTAAATGGTAACTTTCTTGTCTGTAAAATATTGTTCAGTCTTTTTTTTTATACAACTTTTTCATTTTGCTTTGTTGGTTACATCTTTGCCGAGAACATGTTTATTGTATTTTGTTCCTGGAAATCAATTCTAACTAGAACCAATTTTGAGTTTCCAATAATACCTCCACTATGGTATCATGTTCAATCCGTTAATCAATTAATACCCCGGTTAGTTTTTTATTTAAGTGATGCATGGGGTTCGGGGTCGAGAAGACTTCCTTTTCTACGAGCAAGTTTTTCAACCCTCTAGGCAGTGATTCTAATCGTTGTAGTGTAGTATGTGGTAAGCCCAGGGGATTGATTTCGTTCTCTAGGGGAATAGGAATATTAGAAAGAGATATATGACGAGAAGGTGGGGTTGAGGGAGATTCTTTTTAGTCTTTTTTATGAGTTTTAGAAATCAAGGTAAATATTTCGGGGTATAAGAGTGGGGGGTGGTACTACTACCAATTTTACTACTTTTTATAACTACTTACTAATTAACTAATTAACTAAGGATAGATTATGTTTAATTGAAGATGTGCTCGTATGATCATTAAATATGTGTTTACTTAGATGTTCTTACTCTCTAGTTATCTCTTATTGGTCGGTTGAATTGTCACATCTTTTATCTTAATTGGTGCCATGTATTCCGTTTGGTCGTAGGGTGGTGCCTAATTCCCTAGTTATATGAATTGCAACTCTCCTCTAGACTACCCGGGATCGGCGAGTACAATGGTATCTCTCCCGAATACTCTACTATTTTAAGCTACAATTCACACAATAAACACAATGAATGGCCTAAGTGCACTCTTAAGCTTTTTTGCTATTTAGGACGTTCAAGCTCGCAACAATTATAGAAGAAGCCAATTTTCCTTAATCTAGCTTCTACCAATTAAGATAAGAGACAGCCTAACAATAATTAACAACTATGTTTCATAAATCTAAGCAAACACAAGGATAATTTAGCTACTCATGTTAAACAAGCAAGCATACACACATACAATTGAACATGGGGTAGACATAATGATTAAATGGATAAACAAACTTATCTTATGATGTAAAATAGGGTATGGGACCCTAGAATACTGTCCAAGTCGGACTACAACTAAATTAGGGTTTGCTCTCCAAAGTTCTACCTTTTTTAAATAGAAAAATCGAATTCTATATATAGATTTACAAGTGCGACGGCGTCACCTTTTGCTAGTGACGTCGTCAGGTCGCCGTCATTAGGGTTTTGTTTGGGCTAATTCATCGTTGGGACGGCGTCAGTTGATGTGTGTGACGCCGTCAGTCTTCATGAAGGACGTTGTCTGAGCTTGGTTCTTGGGCGTCTGGTGTGGAAATTGAGAGTGACGCCTTCCAGAGTTTAGGCGTCACGCCGTCATGCTTTAGAACCAGAATTTCACCTGAGTCGTCGCTTGTATTTTGATCAAATCTTCTATAAAGGGACAGCGTCGCCCTTTGGTTGGGACGCCGCCAGGTGTTGCTGGAGTGCCTTTGATCATGACTTTGCCATTTTCTTCATGTTTTCGCTCCTTTTCGTCCAAATATGCTCCATTCCAGCATTTTGCTTCCAAAAGACCTAAAATGTGAAAAGGAACGGTTTTAAGTAGTAACGGATATAAAATGTGTTGATTTAAGGCTTAAATAACCCCCTAAAAGCGTATGTTTTAAATCCTTATCATTAAGCATAACGCAATTCTTTTAATGGTGGTTATGGAGGGTGGTTGTGGAGGGTGGTTGTGATGGTTGTGTCGTGGTAAAGGGTGGTGGTGATAGATAAAATCTGGGTTTGTGATAGTGGAGGGATTATTGGAAACTCAAGATAAAGTCAAAAGTAACCAGCAAAAAATGTCCTTGTTGTAGGTGAGGGAAAATGAGTCATTTCACATGCCCACTAACGAGATCTTGTAACGCTTGTTAGCCAAAATCACGATTTTGCATGAACAGTGCAACCTCAGGGGCATTCTTCGCAAAAATTCCAAACGTTAAGTACACATCTAGCATAATTTAAAAAAAGGGCATTTCTCACAAAAATGACAAACGTTGGAGACATAATATGCAGTTTACTTTATATTTGTTTGGCTTGTGGTTTGTGTTTTTGTATGTGTTTGTAGGGTGTACATATAACCCTATATGGAGTGCTATGGAGCTATAGCTTAATGAAGCCTTGCCTTCTCTTGCCTAGGTTGTTGTGGTTGAAGGTTGAATGATCTTGGTTTAATTAAGAGTTGGCGAGGAAATGTAATTATGGAGCTATAGTATTGGTGCATTTGGGTGAATTGAGATGCTGTTTGTTGCTAAGAATTGTCTGCAAGCTGTGCAGACTGTTTGATTCTATCATTCTTCTTTGTTTGTGATTGCATTAGAATTGTATGTCCTAGTGTTACCCGATATGGGATAGGCTGTTTGAATGTTGTTTGTTCATTGGTTGGGCATGTCTAACTTAGCTGCGTGTTAACTTGTTGTAATATGTTTTGTTGATTAATATATCTTTCACCCTTTGCAGAAAAAATAGTTATAGATAAAAAAATAAAATAATAAATAAAATAAAAATGCTGATGTGACGATATAATGTGACGGTCACATTATACCGTCACATCAACTTTACACCCCTAATGTGACCCTATAATTAAAATTGTATTATGCTCTTAGTAAAATCATATCATGTTGGCCAATTATAAGATGGTAGAAACAACATTTCCTCCTATTTTGTATTTACAGGATCGTGACATGATGGTTTAGATGATAAAAAAATAAAGGGGAAAAAATGTTATATTTATATGTGAATAAGAAGATAAGCAGATATGAACTAAACCATGTAACAAAATTATGCAAGCATTGAAAACATTAACAACATGAGATATCAAACCTTAAAGTTAATGAAAATTTAGGTTTCTAGAAGATTTCTAACACTGAAAAACTAAAATAGTCCTTATTAGAACGTTAATGATGCTTGTATAATAATTTTAATTTTTTTTTTTCGTAATCTCTTCTCATTAAAAAATTATGGTATAGATAGGTGAGTATGGATCTAGTGAGGAAAATTATTGAAATAAGAAAAGTGAGAAAAAATTGTAGCCACATATTTTAAATAAAAAAAGAGAAATAATATGAAGATGCATCTATTTTATAAGTGCATTTAATATTTGTGGTTGTGGTTTATTCTCATTCTTTTCATCTTAATTATATTTCTCATTTAATCCTTACTATTGTGCAAAATCAATATGAATCCAAGTTTCCAACTTAGGAAAAAAATCACGCGAGATTTTTTTTTTGAACGACATATAAGATTGACTAAAATAGAATAAAAGTCCGTCAGAATATGTTTCAAGCTTTCAACTGCCATTATTTTCATCTTTAGAAACAAAATCGCCAATGTTCGTTGTTTTATGTCTTCCACTTACTATTTCTATATATAAACAAGAAAATATACATGATTCGTCCCAAAGGTTTACCCCAAATAACACCGGTAGTTCTTATTCCATTTTAATTACGCCAGACATACATATTTTTGAAACTAGTAACCTAGACAATGTCTATTTTGGATTATTCGCCAGTTTCTCCGTTAAGTGTAAAATGGCGAGAGCAAATATTTGCACCGTTAGTCCTCTTATTAGTATTTTTTGCATCGTTAGTCTCTTACTTTTAAAAATAAATTAAAAGGGAGGTAGAGATCGAACTTGTGTCTTTTGCTTCACACGGCAACGCCCCAACCTCTGGACTAACCATCTAATGGTGTAAACATATCATTTCACATTTGTTTTAACTATTTTTTCGTTGGATTTAAGATTCGTTTTATACGTTTTTTTCCGTTTTCATCCGGGTTATTTATACCATTTTATACATTTTTTTTTCCTGTTTTTATACGTTTTATCCGTTTTTATACGTTTTCGCCCATTTTCTTACGTTTTCGTCCGTTTTTATACATTTTCATAGATTTTTGTTTGTTTTTATACATTTTTGTCCATTTTATACGTTTTTGTCCATTTTTATACGACTTTGTCCGTTTTTATATGTTTTCTTCCCTTTTATACAATTTTGCCCGTTTCTAAACGTTTTTTTTCGTTTTTGTATGTTGTTGTCCGTCTTTATATGTTTTCGTCCGTTTTTATACGTGTTTGTCTGTTTTTTTTGGTTTTCATAGGCTTTTGTTAATTTTTATATGTTTTCGTTTGTTATTATACATTTTCGTTTTATACGCTTTTCTCTGTTTTTATATGTTTTCCTCTGTTTTTTATAAGTTTTCGTCCGTTTTATACATTTCATAAGTTTTTATACGTTTTCGTCCGTTTTTATAAGTTTTCATAAGTATATAAAATAGACAAAAACATATAATAACATATAAAAACGGACGAAAATATATAAAAATGGATAAAAACGTATGAGAACGTATAAAAAACGGACAAAAACATATAAAATGAACATAAACGTATAAAAACGGACAAAAACTTATTAAAAGTATAAAACGAATATTAAATCCAACGAAAAAAGAGTTAAACAAATGTAAAATGATATGTTTACACCACTGGACGCTTATTCTAGTGGTTGGGGCGTTGCCTTGTGAAGCAAAAGACCCAAGTTTGATTTTAACACTTTTAGGAGAAACTGACTGATCATCCAAAATAGAGACTGTCTGTGTTACTAGTTTCAAAAATAGGTATGTCTGACATAATTAAAATGGAATAAGGGATCACTAGTGTTATTAACCAACGGGACGAATCATGTAAATTTTTTCATAAACAATATTAATATTAATATGGGTAAATTGCATTTTTGGTCTCTAAGGGTTTGGCTAAATTGCAGGTTTGGTCTTTATCTTTTCGAAAATATAGCGATAGTCTAGATTGCAAATATAGTCCTTTGATTGATGTGAAATGACCAAATTACCCTTGTCTTCTTCTTTTTAAATAAATGATATTTTAGTCATTTAACTTTGACCAATAACTAAACATGCAATTCAAACTTCAAAATAAGGTTTACTTTTACACTTTTGAAAGAATAAGGACCAAATATGTAATTTAGACAAACCATAGGGACCAAAAATGCAATTTAGTCTATTAATATTCATCATACACACTACACTTGAGTCCATTCAAGTCGTTTGATCGAGGTTCCTCAAGGGGTTTTTAGTGGTCCTTTCACATGATCCTGTATTAAGTTTCAATCTATATACGTTCTTGAATCTGAATCAAAAAGTTGTCATAATTACTCGAGGTACTATTTGCTTTCTAGTTTATTTCCTTACATTTTTTCTTCCTGTTATTATATTGTTGATTTAAGTGTTCTACGGTCACGGACACACCGGTACCAAATACGACCGGATGCATATATTTTTTTTATATATATTAAGAGCAGCACCAATACATCAAGTCATAAAAGACTTGATGCATTTATGACAATAAATGCTTAAATTATTTTGTCTTGATAATACATTTATTAAGAATGCTTGCAAGTGCTTCAAAGACTTGGCTCAAATCCTTTAAAAAGTCTTTCATTGCAATGGTAAAAAGCTTTTTCAAATAGTGAAAAGCTTTTCATCAAACATCCCATTGCAGATGCTCTAAGTTACTAACTAAGAGCATCCCTAATGCTTCAAGTCTTCAATGACTTGAAGCATTTAATGCATTAAATGCATACTATGCTTATGAACTAAAGTTTTTGAGAAAGACTTGGTGTATGGCAAGTCTTTGTGTAAAGCTTTTCAAAAAGCTATTGATGCAATGCTAAAAATACCACCAAAAGACTTCTTAGAATAGTAAAAAGCTTTTACCCATTTGAAGCATTGTAGATGCTCTAAGAGCATTTGCTATGGGCTAGTTGAGAAAAAGCTTTTTACTATTTGTTGACGTATGTGTCCGAACGACACGTGCCGGACCGAAGAATCTCCATCACGCCGGAGGTCATTGCCGGAAGGACTGGACTATGCCACCTAACCCGGATATTATGGGATTGTGTCTCCACGTGACCTGACACCTAGTGCATAGACTTGACAGGTATTGAGGTGGCCCACTTGACACCTACCTCTTTCTCTCTCTATATATACTATCTCTATTTCATTTATATCATCCCATATTATACACACACATACATGTACATATATGCTAAATCCTCTGCATATGAGGTCTGACTTGACCGTCGGAGGGTGGTCCCCGGGGCTTCGGCCTCGGGACCCCTTCTAACGGGTTCTTTCATGTATGACAGCATGCTTTCAAGATCGGGACAAGAGTGGATGGCACGTGAGAGCCATCAGGACTGAACCGGCGGAAAAATGCTTCAACATTTGGCGCCATCCGTGGGACACGTTATTCATTCTACCACAACTAGGAATGATGGGTCTCGTTTCAGTTTGGTTTATCGGAGGAGGATCGTCTACCCTCCTTCCCGAAGATGGACGACAGCGGAGGCGGTTCATCTACTTCCCTTCCGGCAGTGGTTCATCTACCGCCCTTCCGAAGGTGGTCCTTCCATCATATAAGAAAGATGTTAGTATGGACATCGTGTATGGGTTGTTTTATTATCGTCGTTCATTTTGGTACCATTGTACCATCGTCCAAAAGGGGACGTTGATATGGACATTATGTAGGAGTTGTTCGGTATGATGCCCTTCATTCGGTAAGTGTTTGGACAAATAGTGTGTCATTCGGATGCAGTGTTTCACACCTACTTTGTAAGTACTCCAATATTATTTACTTGCTCTCTATTGCCATGCTACCTTGATGAGCTGATATCATTATGTCCTAACATCATTCAAATGCTTAAAAGAAAAGAAACTTAAATGATGTACAAATAATACAGCCTGTGGTACTAGACAATCTCTACCAATATATTATATATGCATGATGTAGCATGAGTAAAGCAATATTGCCCATGACCCACCCCACGTGATTTACTTTGTTAGGTACTAGTTTAAGTGGGGCATATCTAAGTCATAAATTAAGGAATTTGTCTATCGATACTTTCGGAAATAACGATTAATTGATGGAATGTTACTTTTTGTGATCTCCGGACCACCAATCGTACGGTTTAATAGTGAAACGTTTTTTTTTTTTTTTTTTTTAAATAATAATAAATAAATAAATAAATAAATGAGTAATCCATGAATATAATGCAAGGAATGATATAAAGTAAAAATAAAAATAAATGCTTGTATTGAAAACAATAGAAAGGAGACCCACCCCACTGTTTAGGGGAAGGGATAGTTGCTTCAAATATTTATTACTAGTATGTTAAAGTTTGCAACTTGCTAGATATAGTGTAGTGCTTGTCAAGGATTCGATTGGTGACATGAGATCTTGCGCCTTTGTCCAGATTTGATAAGATTTGAGTGCTTTTTGAAAGATACCTAGCCTATGTATTATTTTAATATTGCATCAACACATGTGAGTATGTAACACAGTATTCCTAGATACATAACTTGCAGCAAAATGAATAATTCTTTTTTAGGCATTCTCACATTGGGTAACAATTATATAACGTATTTCGAAATAAGAGTTATCTCTTGTCTGTTGCTCCGGCCGTTTTGTACGGACATCCGGTGTCAACGTCCTATGTGGGTCGTCCGGTGCAATTTCCTCAGGTTAAGCCATTTGAATACACTGCCTCGTTTGGAGGTCGTGCCGTTTGGAAGTATTGCCTCGTTCGGTTACACTGGAGACTGATTTAAACAATCGGTCATGATAAACAAGGTGGTGATGGGTCTGTCACCCGAAAGCCGAGTCGCTGATCGATTATATCGGTCCATAACTTCATGTACATGCGTGTCTCAGTAATAATTCATTCAGTAGTCTCATCACCAACTCATAACAGGTGTGGTCAGTGCTAGACTGTCGGCTTTTGAAAATAATACGAATGACAACTTCTATTGCCTTTACATATTAGGCTTCAAGTGTTAACATTCTTAACCGCTTTTTACCGGAAAACAAGTTGCTCGACATAATCTTATATTCTAGATCAAATATGTTTTTTGGTACGGCCCAATCTTATGAAACTGAAAGGATCATATCAATGCTTTTATACACCTAAAAGTTCTGCTAAAAACATTGCTTTTCATCTTTGAAAGTTCTTGTCTTTCGGCCACCATAAATCACACGAGTGTCTTGAAAAATGAAAGGAAGATTAAAAGATCTTATCTGGATATTTAAGTAATATGGTGGTACAGATTTAAAATATTAAGACAACAACGTTTGATCAATGTCTTAAAGTATTGTGACATAATAGCCAAATCCGAAGAAACACCGCATGTTTGATAATTCACATCCATGGGTAAGCATTGTTGTTATTTGTCAATAATGTTTCACTTGAGTTCAACGGTACTAGTGAGTTATAACACCGCTGAACTGGGGGGAGTATAGTGGTATGGCACCTTCCGTCGGTTGCGTTACGGTTTCGTTGTGACCTATTTTGTATTAATACATGTGAAATATTGTATTTGTCATATTTATCAGGAGAAAACAAAAGAGTTTTCAAGTTTTATTCTACAGGACTAACAGGCATAAGGTGATGATTTCGTGAAAATCAGAGCATGGTCAATAAGGGCAATAAACATCACATGTTCGATATCTAACACTCATGGGTAACATTGTTATTCATCGTTTATTATGTTATCTAATACATTGTTTTATTTTAGTTCAACGATACTAATAACATTAGCATCGTTGAACTGGGGGGAACCATGGGGGAATGATACCTTCACCGGTTATGTTACGGTTCGGTTGTGACCCCGGTTGTTGTATTAATACATTAGAAACATTGTGTTTATCTAACGATAAAAAGAAGAAGAGCTTTTATGTCTTATTGTGCAGGAATAGCTGTGTGAATTCCCACGTTCTTAATAAGTACAATCCTTAACATAACATTTGTGTGACACCCCGGTTGGCTGGCCACCACCGCGGATGCCCGAGTGCAACATCTTTCGGATGCCCGAGTGCAACATCTTTCGGATGCCCGAGTGAAAAATCATTCCGGATGCCCGAGTATAAAATCATTCCGGATGCCCGAGTGCAAGTTCATTTCGGATGCCCGGGTGCAAAGTCATTACGGAAGGCCCAGGTGCTAATCACCGAACGGCAATATTCCCGAGTGCCCATCTCCCGGAAGGCCCAGTGCTAATCACCGAACGGCAATTTTCCCGAGTGCCCATCTCCTCGGAAGGCCCAGGTGCTAATCACCTTACGGCAGTATGCCCAGCGCCATCTCCTCGAAGGCCAGGGTGCTAATCACCTAACGGCAGTATGCCCGAGTGCCCATCTCCTCGGAAGGCCAGGGTGCTAATCACCTAACGGCAGTATGCCCGAGTGCTCATCTCCTTGGAAGGCCTGGGTGCTAATCACCGAACGGCAGTATTCCCGAGTGCCCATCTCCTCGGAAGGCCAGGGTGCTAATCACCTTACGGCAGTATGCCCGAGCGCCCATCTCCTCGGAAGGCCAGGGTGCTAATCACCTAACGGCAGTATGCCCGAGCGCCCATCTCCTCGGAAGGCCAGGGTGCTAATCACCTAACGGCAGTATGCCCGAGTGCTCATCTCCTTGGAAGGCCTGGGTGCTAATCACCGAACGGCAGTATTCCCGAGTGCCCATCTCCTCGGAAGGCCAGGGTGCTAATCACCTTACGACAGTATGCCCGAGTGCCCATCTCCTCGGAAGGCCAGGGTGCTAATCACCTAACGGCAGTATGCCCGAGTGCTCATCTCCTCGAAAGGCCTGGGTGCTAATCACCTAATGGCAGTATGCCCGAGTGCCCATCCCCTCGGAAGGCCCCGAGTGCCCATCCACTTGGAAGGCCCAGGTAATTAAAAACTAATCTAAAAAGTAAGCGTCTCAAACATATAAGCTTGTATTTCCAAAGCTATGCAAATAGCAAAGGTAATAAAAAACAAGAAGTTTGGTGTACGTTTATGTGAGTAACAATTGTAATAAAACACAAAGTGTCTGGTACAGGTTTGTGATTAATAAATAAATGATATATAACGGCACGTCACAAAACATAATGATTATGGTAGAAAAGCTATGTTTTATTTGTGCAGGAAACAAAGGGACGATGGAAAAGATATGTCTCGCTTTCGGATCTAACGATATTTAAGTATAGCATCATTGACCATAGGTCAACAATACTATACTGGGGGGACATGGCGGCATATGTGGTCTAATAGACCTAACGCGCCTTATGAAGCACCAACTTATGGGCCACTTGGTAAATCACTCTAAGATGGTCAATGGATGGAAGACATGTCCGAATGATAAGACCGAAAGGTCATAAGGTACTCTTTAAGTATTACATAATCAATCTTTTACTAATAATGCAATACTAGGGGGACATGTTGATGTATGTGTCCGAAGGACACGCGTTGGATGAAAGATGATGCACCTATGTTCAAGGACACATGCCGAAAGGGGACACGACACGTGCCGAGAGGCAGATACAATACTTGCCTAAACGACGTATGCTGAAAGGCATAGAGATATTCTTGAAGTATCGCATCATCGGTCTTTAACCGATATTACAATACTGGGGGGACATGTTGACGTATGTGTCCGGATGGTCCCCGCCGAACGATAGGCGTCGATAGGCGTAAAGACACTCTCTAAGTATTGCACCATCGGTCTGTAACCGATATTACAATATTGGGGGGACATGCTGACGTATGTGTCCGGATGGCCCCCGCCGAACGATAGACGTCGATAGGCGTAAAGACACTCTCTAAGTATTGCACCATCGGTCTGTAACCGATATTACAATACTGGGGGGACATGTTGACGTATGTGTCCGGACGACACGTGCCGGACCGAAGAATCTCCATCACGCCGGAGGTCATTGCCGGAAGGACTGGACTATGCCACCTAACCCGGATATTATGGGATTGTGTCTCCACGTGACCTGACACCTAGTGCATAGACTTGACAGGTATTGAGGTGGCCCACTTGACACCTACCTCTTTCTCTCTCTATATATACTATCTCTATTTCATTTATATCATCCCATATTATACACACACATACATGTACATATATGCTAAATCCTCTGCATATGAGGTCTGACTTGACCGTCGGAGGGTGGTCCTCGGGGCTTCGGCCTCGGGACCCCTTCTAACGGGTTCTTTCATGTATGACAGCATGCTTTCAAGATCGGGACAAGAGTGGATGGCACGTGAGAGCCATCAGGACTGAACCGGCGGAAAAATGCTTCAACACTATTTGAAAAAGCTTTTCAAAAGGCTTTTTAGCATTGCGTGGAAGGACTTTTTTAAAGACTTGAAAGAAAGACTTTGCACCAGCCAAGCGTTTGAAGGAAATTTGAAAGAAAAGCTTTTTACTTGCTAGGATTGTAATAAATGCATCAAGTCATAACACAACAATAAATGCATCAAGTCTTTTAAAGGGTATGAGCATTGTAGATGCTCTAAATAGCACTAGAAGAAACACATTATAATAGATAGGGTGTATTTTTTTTTCAAATATCCATAGGGGTCGCGCAAAACCCCGGATTCTGTCCTTGTCTACAGTTTTTTTTTTTCATAGTGAGGTCAATTTACTGTCTATTCATTTCAAGATTTTGAGTTTATAGATTTGTGTTTTTGTATATGCATGTGACTGTGACATTTTGCTTGCATCAAGTTCAAGGATTTTGTGGGCCATTTAGTTTGTTCGATCAAACAGAACTTAAAGTTTTAACTTATATAGTGAGAGTTTTACGTTGATTTTGATTAAGATTCTGCTTTATTTTCTTGGATTCCCTAGTGAAAGATTATAATATGGCACCTCATTACATGCTTTAAGTGGTGGGGTTATGTAAAATTTACAACTTTATATTGACAGTGTTTTGTATAGATTGGTTATATCTGATTAATTGTTTCTAATGTCTGTGTTTGTTTTTCAGAGCTGATCACTGTGGCTTCTTCAAGACCTACCAAATCATCCACTAATTCTGCTAGATCAAAACACAGTGCTAGGATCATTCAGCAGACCGTTGTAGATGCTAAACTACATGCCGCTTTTGAGGAATCAGGTGACTCGTTTGATTACTCGAGTTCTGTGCATGTTAGCACCACAGTCACCGATGGGCAACAGCCTATGTCAGATAAGGTTACCACTGCTTATCTCCATCACATTCAAAAGGGTAAGTTAATTCAACCTTTTGGATGCTTATTAGCCCTAGATGAAAAAACTTTTAAAGTTATAGCCTTTAGTGAAAACGCCCCGGAAATGCTCACAATGGTAAGCCATACCGTGCCAACAGCTGGCGAAAATCCTGTTCTTGGGATTGGTACCGATGTTAGAACCATATTTGCGGGTCCTAGCACGACTGCTTTGTTTAAGGCCTTAGGATTTGGGGAAGTGTCTTTACTAAATCCCATTTTGGTCCATTGTAAAACTTCTGGGAAACCGTTCTACGCCATCATCCATAGGGTCACGGGTAGTTTAATCATAGATTTTGAGCCTGTTATGCCTAATGAAGTCCCGATGACTGCTGCCGGTTCTCTACAATCTTATAAACATGCAGCTAAAGCCATAGCTAGGTTGCAATCTTTGCCTAGTGGCAGCATAGAACGACTCTGTGACACAATGGTCCAGGAGGTTTTTGAGCTCACAGGTTATGACCGAGTGATGGCTTATAAATTTCATGATGATGATCATGGTAAGGTGGTGGCTGAGATCACTAAACCGGGGCTTGTCCCATACCTTGGTTTACACTATCCGGCTACAGATATACCTCAGGCTGCACGATTCTTGTTTATGAAGAACAAGGTCCGAATCATATGTGATTGTCGAGCAAAGAATGTAAAAGTAGTTCAAGATAAGAAACTCCCGTTTGACCTAACATTATGTGGGTCCAATCTCCGGGCTGCACACAGTTGCCATCTGCAGTATATGGAGAACATGACCTCCATAGCCTCTTTGGTGATGGCTGTAGCGATAAACGACATGGACGAAGAAGGTCATACCTCCGAATCACAGAAAAGGAAAAAGCTTTGGGGTCTAGTCGTATGTCATAACACGACTCCAAGATTCGTACCGTTCCCTTTGCGTTACGCGTGTGAGTTTTTGGCCCAAGTTTTTGAAATTCACATAAATAAAGAACTGGATTTGGAAAACCAGATTCTCAAGAAAAATATCTTACGGACACAAACACTTTTATTGATTTGTTGATGCGGGATGCACCGTTAGGTATTGTTTCACGAAGCCCAAATATTATGGATCTTGTTAAATGTGATGGGGCGGCTCTTCTGTATAAAAATCAAGTATACCGAATGGGGGTTAGTCCAACCGACTCTCAAGTTCACGATATAGTCTCGTGGCTATATGAATACCATATGGATTCTACAGGTTTGAGTACCGATAGTTTATATGATGCAGGATACCCTGGGGCTCTTGCTATTGGTGATGTAGTTTGTGGCATGGCTTCCGTTAGGCTAACTGAAAAAGATATCCTCTTTTGGTTTAGATCCAACACTGCTTCTGAGATAAGATGGGGTGGAGCTAAACACGAAAAAGGTGAAAAAGACGATGGTAAACGGATGCATCCGAGGTCTTCGTTTAAGGCATTCTTGGAAGTTGTAAGAATGAGGAGTTTTCCCTGGAAGGACTTTGAGATGGATGCTATTCACTCGTTGCAGCTTATTATGAGGAATGCTTTGAAAGATAATGAGTTGGCGGAGTTGAAAACGGATGTGATTCAAGCGGGTTTTAACGAGTTGAAACTTAATGGGATGCATGAATTAGAAGCTGTTACTAGTGAGATGGTTCGTTTGATTGAAACTGCTTCTGTTCCTATACTTGCAGTTGATGCTGATGGTTCGATAAATGGTTGGAATACAAAAATAGCTGAGCTGACCGGTTTGACTGTGAAAGAAGCTATTGGTAGCAATTTGCTAACACTTGTTGAAGATTCTTCTGCTGAAACTGTTCAAAACATGCTGAAAATGGCGTTGGCAGGTATCCTCTTTTGCACTTTGGGTAGATAGTCAAAACCGGTATATTTTGTTCGGGCCAAGGCAGTTTGGTTGGGTAATGTTGACCTTAATACTCTTAGTCCATATTTATATACGTATTGTTTAAAATGTTTAGTGTGTCAAATAAGATAGATAAAACTATTTAAGCGATACTTTTATGTTTTAAATATAATGATTCAATAGGTTCTACATATTATAAAAAGTCACTTTGTGCAACTTTTGACCCATTATATCTTTATTTATTTATTTACTAATTTGACCTGTTTAAGAAAACATATAACCATAATAAACCCATTTGGAAGAAAAATGATCTAACTTGCCACCTCGACCACAAAAACAATTTCGTTTATCACAATACTAGGTGTATCTATAAGTATATTTTATGTTTACTGCTGTGGTTTCCATAAGTTAGGCAAAGAGGAGAGTGGGGTCCAATTTGAAATTAAAACTTATGGATCAAGAAGAGAGTCTGGACCTATCACGCTTGTGGTCAATGCTTGTGCAAGCTGGGATCTACACAAAAATGTTGTTGGGGTTTGCTGTATTGCACAAGATATAACTCACCAAAAAACTATAATGGACAAGTTTACTCGAATAGAAGGCGATTACAAAGCTATAGCCTATAGTCCATAATCCGAACCCACTGATTCCCCCAATCTTTGGAACTGATGAATTTGGTTGGTGTTCTGAGTGGAACCAAGCCATGACCGAGTTATCCGGACTCTCAAGAGAACAAGTCATTGATAAAATGCTTCTGGGCGAGGTTTTCGGGACCCATGCAGCCAGCTGTCGCCTCAGAAACCAAGAATCGTTCATAAACCTTAGCATTGCTCTTAACAAAGCTATGACCAGTGAAGAAGCGGAAAAGATTTCATTTGGATTTTTCGCTAAAAATGGTAACTACGTAGATTGCATGCTATTTGCAAGTAAAAGGGTGGATAGCGAGGGTACGGTTACTGGGCTTTTCTGCTTCTTGCAGTTAGCAAGTAACCTTCAACAAGCTATTCATTTCCAAAGAATGTCTGAGCAAATTGCGGAAAAATGACTTAAAACTTTAGCATATGTTAGAAGGCAGATCAAAAATCCGCTTTCCGGCATTATATTTTCAAGAAAAATGATGGAAGGAACTGAACTGGGAGATGAGCAAAAGGAGCTTCTTCACACGAGTGCTTTGTGTCAAAAACAAATCATCAAAGTACTTGATGACACTGATCTTGATAGCATCGTAGACGGGTATGATTATTACTGCTATCCCTAATTCAATTTATAGTGAGTGTAGATTTATTACCTAATAGAACTTTATCCACATTTTTGTAGGTATTTGGATCTTGAAATGACGGAATTTACTCTTCAGCAGATCTTGGGTGCCTCCGTAAGTCAAGTAATGACAGAGAGCGACATAATGGGGATTCAGATACTGAATAATGTTGCGGAAGATATGTTGTTGGAGAAACTCTATGGTGACAGTGTCAGGCTTCAACAAGTTCTTGCAGATTTCTTATCACTATCAGTCTCTTGTACACCAGCCGGCGGTGTTCTCGCAATTGCAGCCAATTTGAGGAAAGATCTTATAGCTAAATCCGTTCAGCTTGTCAATTTAAAACTCAGGTCTGTGCTTTCTAGGCTCGGTTTGGATAACACACACTGTTACGGAAGATATGTTGCTGGCTGTACTGAATCTTGGCTAAATGTTTTAATTTGAAATCCATATCATAGGATAACACACACTGGTGGTGGGGTGCCGGAGGAGCTGCTAAGGCAGATGTTTGGAAGCAGTATGGATGCAACGGAGGAAGGAATAAGTTTTGTAATTAGCCGAAATCTGTTGAAGCTCATGAGTGGAGATGTGCAATACCTGCGAGAGACTATGTGGATGATGTATTCTAGCTTTCACTAGATACTCCACCTAACCTACTACACACATGTTACTTCACATTAAGAGAAACTTTGTAAAGAAAAGAGTAAACAAATAGAAGGAAAAGAAAGAAAAAGAAAAATTAGTTATGACTTTTTATAGAAATACAAAAATATTACAGTTTATATATATTTTATCCGCCCATAAAAATTTGTACTTTTCTCTACTTGGCTTTGTAAAGAAAGGTTAGAGATTCAAAAATTTACAAATATATTTTATTAAAAGTACTTTTCTCTACTTGTAACATAAATTAAGCTAGCAAGTTTTGATTTATTTATAGGAGAGTTTCATTTATCATTCAGTTGTGATAGTGTTCCACAACTACCCCTTCGCAATTTTTTGATTCATTTTTAAAAAAGAATTATATTTATACTATCAATAAAACAAAAATGGTCAAACTTAAAAAGTTCAGTCATCTATCTAAGAAAACTTATGAAATAATTTTAAATTAAAATTTATTTAAGATATATACTAATTAGTCAAAGCGTACACCACAATTTTTGGGGAAAATATACAAAACCAATTTTCGTGGGTCTAACATGGTTTCGAAAATATAAAAGCCAATTTTATTTGACCCGTTTTTTCGATCGAAATCGGTTCAACCGGTGGAACCGGCCGGGTCGAACCGGGTTTCAAAACATTATGTTTAATCCCCAAATCTTCAAACTTTTATTAATTTTTGTTTAAAACCCATAAACTTTTTTTATCGCTACAACTATCTGCCATTATAAAATCTTGTTATTATGCACAGATACTCGTCTAGTATATTGAAAAGTACGATGGTATTATTAGATGTTAGATGGCTCTTATGTAAATTTTGTTTTTAACTATTTAAAGTTTAAACGTATAGTATTTATGTTTTACGCAAATTTCCAAACCACCAAAGTATAAGAACTTACCTTATGAGTGCTTTTCAAGAAAGATGATATAAATTAATCAAGATTTCTTTTGTATTATGTTATATCATTATAGTATATTATAGAGCTAGATGCTGCAATATAGTATCTTAGTAGTTCAACTTATATTCTATAATTGTTAATATCGATACACTACAAAATTAATTGCAAGAGAAAAGTACAAAAATAAGCTAAAATCTATTTTTAAGTCCTCTTTGTTGTCACTTTTTAACTCAATGTCCAAAATGGTCATGCGCAACCACTCGACTCCGCAGCTCCACCCAAAATTCGCCACTGCGCAACCACTCGACTCCGCAACTCCACCCAAAATTCGCCGCGTGTCCAAATGAAAGTACAAATAATTAAAAAAAAAATACAAAAAGTGTACTTTCATTTGGACACGTGGCGAATTTTGAGTGGAGCTGCGAAATGGTTTCCATTTTGGACATTGGGTTAAAACTTGACCACAAAAGGGACTTCAAAAAAGATTTTGGCTTATTTTTGTACTTTTCTCTTCAAATTGGGGGAGATATATTTTCATTTTTGGCAAGGACATGTCCCCGTCAATAACTTTCAGCGGAGACATGTCCTCGTCAAAACGTTCACGCTAACAGCTCATCGCTGATACTTTCGGCGAGGACTAAGTGCGTCTTTTGGCGGGGACTTGTGAGACCTGCGGCCTTTGGTCTGGTCAAAGATTGTCCAACGTGTCAACTCTTTTGGAGAGGGGGGGGGGACATGTACCCACCAAAAGGTTACTAAATTAACTCAAAAAATCACTAACACAGTGATTAAGTTAATTAGTAACCTCTTTTGGCGGAGACACGTCCTCGCCAAAAGAAGTATTTTATATTAAAAAAAAAATACTCTTTTATATCATTTTAGTTAACTTAAATCAATATTAAATCATTTAAATTTAATTAAATTTTTTCTAAATCATCTTTAATTAATTTAAAACTTTTTAAAATTATTTACATCACTTTTAACTAATTAAGTTAAATCATTTATACTTAATTTAAATCATTTAAAATTATTTTAAATCATTTTTATTAAGTTAAATCATTATTAAATCATTTAAATTTAATTTAAATATTTTCTAAATCATCTTTAATTAATTTAAAACTTTTTAATATTATTTACATCATTTATACTTAATTTAAATCATTTTAAACGAATGAGCCGAGTTGATATGGTTATACATGAGATGTTAAACGAATGAGCCGAGATGATATGGTTATACATGAAATGTTAAACGAATGAGACGAGATGATATGGTTATACATGAGATGTCAAACGAATAAGCCGAGATGATATGGTTATACCATGAGATGTTAAACGAATGAGCTTAGGTGATATGGTTATACATGAGATGTTAAACGAATGAGTCGAGATGATATGATTATACATGAGATGTTAAACGAATAGTCGAAATGATATGGTTATACATGAGATGTTAAACGAATGAGGCGAGACGATATGGTTATACATGAGATGTTAAACGAATGAGCCGAGATGATATGGTAATACATGAGATGTTAAACGAATGAGCCGAGATGATATGGTTATACATGAGATGTTAAACGAATGAGCCGAGATGATATGGTTATACATGAGATTTAAACGAATGAGTCGAGATGATATGGTTATACATGAGATGTTAAACGAATAAGTCGAGATGATATGGTTATACATGAGATGTTAAACGAATGAGTCAAGATGATATGGTTATACATGAGATGTTAAACAAATGAGTCGAGATGATATGGTTATACATGAGATATTAAACGAATGAGCCGAGATGATATGGTAATACATGAGATGTTAAACGAATGAGTCGAGATGATATGGTTGTACACGAGATGTTAAACGAATGAGTCGAGATAATATGGTTGTACACTAGATGTTAAACGAATGAGTCGAGATCATATGGTTGTGCATTGGATATACATAACATGTTAACGAATGATCTTAGAAATCTTACCATTCTCAAAACTTCCACCAAACACTTCCCGCCAAAACACTTTCCCACCAAAATATTGGTGCCAAAATTTTCCCACCAAAGCTAGCAGATCTGCTCTTATCCTCACAAACACATTATATACACTCTTATCCTCAAAACCACTCAACCTCACAACCTCTTATCTTCACACCAATTTCAAAACCTAAGATGCAGTGATATAATCTTTTTATGTGTTCTTGTGGAACAGGAAATATAAAACTAAGAACATCACATCAAAAAGATAGCTTTGGATGGCAATATTATGCATGTCCTCTTTCTAAGGTGAACAATCATACATTTCTTATTTATTTAAATATACAAGTAATTGGGTTGTAATCTCATATAATTTCCTTATTCTGTAACAGCCAAGACAAAAATATCATGGATGTGGATATTTTATGTGGAAGAGTCAATTGATGAGCACTTAAGAGTAATATCTTCTACTTCAACATATCAAGGTTCTGGATCTGTACCAACAGAGTGCTAAAACTGTAATGCCAAAGATCTTAGGATAAACATGCTGGAATCACAAAAACATGTGCTAGAGACAAGAGTAAGGATGCTGGAGGAAAGACTTGAAATGGCAAGGAATCCCTACGACCACGACCACGCATATCAGTCGGATGCAATACTCTGTGAGCTGTTAGGTGACATGGGAAATGTTCGTATGTAGTAGTGTTGTTGTTGTTGTTTCTTGTTGTGTTATTGTTGTTGTTTAATAAAATATTGTTGTTGTTGTGAAAACTTCGTATGTAGTAGTGCCGTGCACCTTCGTTAGCGGCAGTGATCTACCTATCTTTTTTTATCGAACATGGCATACACCCGTCTCTTGGTGGGTCAAACCACACCCAAGATTTTTATACATCAAATCACCTTCTGGATTTCTAAAGTTGGCCAGGTTCTGAGTTAACCATTCATTTTTTTCCTCGTCCGTCCTTCTGATTGTTAAATCCATATCCAAACACCCCTTTGAACAGCATGGTATTTCAAATATGCAATTTTTCAACACTAAATTACATATGCATAAAAACTGAAATTGAAGGAACAATATCACAATTAACAAACACGAAGGCAAACCTTTTATTAAAAACACGCAAGAGTTCTCAACCACATACATTTCATACAGACTCAAACGAAACTACTAGAAAATCATACAAAACAACTCAAATGAAACAACTCAAACAAAATAACTCGACAAGCAAATGAAACACACGACATAGACTATAACAAACATCGCCCATTCATTTTTTTTGCTGCTACTTCCTACTTTGCTAGAACCTGCACCACCTTTTTCCTCCATTGCATTCTTTTGTTTGATGAAATGTTCAAACAAAGCTTCAAGATTTGTTATCCTCATTCCTAGTTCACCGACTTTTTCCCCCATTCTTTCACTATCAGCTTCGGCCAACATCTGTATATAGTATGGCTTTTTCCTCAACCATTTCAGAATGACATCTCTCATCCACGGGCTAATGTTCTTATAAGAACCGTATTCCTAAATAATTTCATCGTCATAGTATTAAGAACTTCATCAAAAGGTGGTAGGTTCGATAAAACCTTTGACCACTCCTCTTCCGACGAGTAATCAGCCATTGTTATGTGTGTTTTGTGGAAATTAACGATTGGGTTATTGGTGTTTTGTCGAATTGAGGATGATCGGTTAGGTTATATATAGGTAAAATTTTGGCGAGATAAAGTTGTAACTTGACGGGATATATTGGCGCCAACACTTTTGGCGGGGACATGTCCACGCCAAAAGCTGCTATCATTAACAGAAATTTTTGGCGAGATAAAGTAATTGTAAGGAGGGAAAACTGGATAACTCTTTTAGCAAGGACAAGTCCTCGCCAAAAGGTTAGATACACAGTACTAACCTTTTGGCGGGGACATGTCCGCCTAAAAAGTAGGGGGGGGGAACCGGGAATAATTAATAGTTACAACTTTGGTTAAATTTTGCCAAATACAAATCTACTTTCAGCGGCGACATGTCCCCGCCAAAAGTGTGCGTTGAAAATTTACTAAACGGTCAGCGAGTTTGTGTGCCAGCTCAGCATGGATTTTGTCATTTAGTGACTTTCGGCGGGGACAAGGGCGTCCTCGCCAAAAGGCTCCTCGTCCATCCTCCTTATTGTTGGGAAATTTACATTTGGAGTTAATACTTATTGTGGAAAACTAGAAGGGGGGTTGAATAGTTTTGCCGATTTTAAGTTGATTTCAAAAACTTTAGATTCGATATTATGTGAAATCGTATGGATGTTGAGAACGTATAGATCTAATGATAATGCAAGCAAATAAATAAAGTTAAGGGATAGAAAAGACACAACCGATTTATAGTGGTTCGGCTACAAGGTCACCTTCCTTGCCCTACTCCACTCCCCGAGTCACCTACTCGAGAGTTCAAGCACTATGTCAACAAACTCCTTCACTTGGCGGAGAAGCCTTCACAACGTTGCTTACACTTTTTGCGGTACAAAGCTAGATACCGAGTCCGTAGCACGGTGGACCAAACCAACACAACTATTACACAACAAATATGTGAAATATCAAATACAAGATCTTCGCTACTGAAATCTTGTGGAGTGACAAATCAATCAAGGACCCCTTGCTTGGATGACTTGTAGAATGCTCGTGATCTCGCCTTAGAGAAGGACCTATATGAGGATCACAAATAGAAAGAAAGAAGAACAACTCTCTAGATCAAGTGATCTATATGTTAGAAGAGAATGAGAGTGTATGAGAGATTTAGTAAGAAGAGGGGTGAGTTAGAATGAAGAAATGGCTCTCTATTTATAGGCAAATTTCTTCTCTGTTCCACGGATCCCACGGATCCCTTCCACTTGGGATCCGACTAGTGTAATCCTAGGGATCCGTGGTACACTCCTCTTTGCCCATGGGTTTTTTGGTTATGGGTCATGGGTTATGGGTTGGTCCATGGGTTTTCTTTAGATTCAATGTATCTAAGTATACATTGTATCAAGTCTTCTTTGGTATGGGTTTAAGATCCATGGGTTATGGTCCATGGGTTATGGTTTTTACCCATCCTAATAAACTATTACAACAAATGCTTAATTATTACATTTTTGTATTTAAATGGCTATATGTAAATGCTTTACAAAAATAACATGTATCCTTATAATTATACTTAAGATAACATTACATTTGTTATCAACAAAACACAAAGAGATCGCAAAATATTAATAAACGTTTTTACGGTTTATTTGTATTAACAATCTCCCCCTTTTTATTGATGACAAAACATAATGTTATGATGAGTAAAACTTAAGAATAGATTCAAGTTTTGAAAGCCCTAAGTTTTACTTTTCTTCCCCTTTTTGTCGAAACAAAAGTTAACCCTTGGAAGAAATAAACAAAAAGTTAACTCCCCTTGACGGTAGCTCCCCTTGTTTGGGGCGAAAAGAAAAAAAATAAAAATCCTACAAAAAGAAAGGTTAGTAACATGCTTATATAATCTTGTGATTGTCGAGAATCAAGATTAGGAGCCAAGGTATGTAAACAAGGCCTTGTAATAAAACAACAAATTGTAGTGGTATGTATGCCACTTACAAGCATGTAAAAATAAGAACAAGACTTGTTCTTGAAAATGACTTCAAAAGAAAAATAATACTAAAAGTAGAAAATAGTAGTAGTGATTCCTTCCATGCTTGCATAAGGTTATGGATGGAGGTTTTGATGAGTAATGGTATTGATGCGATCAAGGATGAGGTTGAGTATGAAGCGCATTTCTTCCCTAACTTCTATTGCAATTTCCCTAGTGGATTGGCAATGTTCACAATGTAAATGATGTGGGTAATGAGTGCGGAAGTTTTCCGGGTTGTTTTGATTTGAGTTATGCGGAAGTTGTGGTGGAAAAATAGGAAAATATGGATCAATATCCGGAATGTTTGTAAATGGTGGTGGAAAGGAACCTAGATGTTCTTGTAATGTGATGGAAGCTAATGGTGGTGATGTTTCAAGATCTTGAAATATAGTATTTGGAGATGTGGGGGTGTTGAAAAGACTAATTCTTTTTCTTTAGGTTGGTTAGATCTTGTTGGAGTCTTAAGGAGTTCCAAAAGAGTTATTTTAGGTGGTGATGAAGTTGGTGTACTTGTTGGTGATGAGGGAGGTGCTATAATGGAAGCATCTTGTGGTGAGTTATTTGTTGAGGATGAACCATTTGAGGTTGGTTTTGCTAAACAACAAGATCGGATACTAATCCGTCGGATATCCTAGCATTAGATTGTGGTATTTTGGATGGTGGAAGTACAAAGGTTTGGATATCATGATTGTTTGTACTAGATGATTCTCTAAAGGGTTTTGGATGACATGATGAAGTGTGTTTGTGAGAAGGAGATGGAGTATGCAAGCATTTTGGGAGTTATATATATAGAAAAACAAAGCATTGTAATGAATGCTTGACCCAAAATGTGGATTAAAATCTAATGATTAGATATGAATTCAAGGCATGTGATCATGAGAACACAAGCATTAAAGAGCATACTCCTAAAAATGAAACAAATGTGGATTTTTCATCCAAAGTGAAAAAAAATAGAAGTTGAAAACAACTTACGTTGCGGATCCCACGGATCCTTCCCTTGAGGGATCCGAAAGTCATAAAGGGCGGGATCCGTGGATCTGCAGTGTTTCGAGCTGACACAAAATTTTCCTTTTTAGAAACATTTTTGCCTAGTGTGTGCCTATATGCAAACTATTTGGAGTTTCGGTTATCTCGACTCCTAAAAGAAATAGAAAATAAACTAGAAGTATAAAACCATCCTATTGAGATAACCTGAAAACACATATTTAGTACATGAGTACGTAATTTTGTGTTATCAATGCTCTTAATTCATTGTTGCTTAAATGAATGTACCCGAAAACACATATTAGTTATGTGTCCCCTTTAGCATTCAAAAGACATGAGATGCAATGAAAGCGGGTTTTACTTTGTATTAACAATGAAAAAGCGATTTGTCCTAGACGTGAGAAATTGCTTTTGTGAAATTGATATGGGAAGGTATCATCTTTTTAGAAAACATTGTGAAAGTAGGTTTTCTTTGAAAATGTAAAAAAATTATAAAGAAGCTATAAGTGAAAAACTCATTTTGGGTTTTGAAAATTCCCGTATTGTTTGTGAGTTGTGCGTGAAATAGAAATCCTAGACTCGAAAAGAAGAAGGCTAGTGTTTACATACCTTGTAGAGTCAATTAAGTTACGACGTTTGTTCCATTAGACCAAGACCAAGGCGAAGTAGGTTGAATTGTTCCCGCTTCAACGGTTTGGTGAGGGCGTCGGCTATGTTGTCTTCGGATGCTACCTTCTCAATAGAGATGTTCCCCTTTTGAACATTGTCTCTTAAGTAGTGATGACGAATCTCTATATGCTTTGTGCGAGAATGCAATACCGGATTCTTGCTTAAGTCGATGGCACCTTTGTTGTCACATAGGATGGCTATGTAGCTTAGATGGATGTCGTAGTCTACTAACGCTTGTTTCATCCATAGTGCTTGTTGGCATGCTTTCGCGGAGGGTACGTACTAAACGGCGGTTGTTGATATTGTAAGTGCCGTTTGTTTCTTAGAAAACCATGATGTTAAACAACATCCCATAAAAGTACATACCCCACTTGTACTTTTTCTATCAACGTAATCACACGCATGGTCGAATCTGCATATACAATTGTTTCTACCGTGCCCTTAGGATACCATAATCCTAATTGTGTTGTACCCTTAATATATCTAAATATCCTTTTCGGACTTCTAGGTGTGATAATTTAGGGTCTTCTTGAAACCTAGCACATAAGCAAACACTAAACATGATATCCGGCCTACTTGCCGTGAGGTAGAAGGCTACCTATCATACCACGATATTTAGTATTATCTACAGATTCTCCGTCTTCATCTTTTGTGAGTTTGGTGTCGGATGACATTGGAGTCCTAATTGGTTTTGACTCTTCTAGACCGAATTTCTTTAACATCTCCTTGATGTTTTGACTTTTAGATTGATTGAATAAGATACCATCTTCTACTTGTTTTATTTGTAGACCAAGAAAGAAACTAAGTTCTCCCATCATACTCATCTCGAACTCGTCATGCATGATTCTTGAGAAATCATCACACATGTCTTGACAAGTGGATCCGAATATAATATCATCTACATATATTTGTACTATGATTATATGTGACTCTCTTTCTTAGTAAAAAGTGTGTTGTCAACTAACCCCATGGTGTAGTTGTGTTTAACTAGAAATGACTTGAGTCTATCATACCAAGCTTTTGGAGCTTGTTTAAGACCGTAAAGGGCTTTCTTTAATTTATACACATGTTTGGGTTTTCAAAATCAATGAAGCCCGGAGGTTGAGCTACATATACTTCTTCATTTATGACACCATTTAGAAAAGCACTTTTGACATCCATTTGATAAAGCTTTAGATCATTAGCACAAGCATACAGAAGTATTCTTATAGACTCTAATCTAGCCATGGGGGCATAGGTCTCATCAAAGTCTATTCCCTCTTGTTGGTTATACCCTTGAGCAGCGGTCTAGCCTTGTTCTAGACACTACTCTATTTGCATCTAATTTGTTTTTATAAACCCATTTGGTTCCTATTATGGTTTGATTACTAGGTGGAGGGACAAGTGTCCAAACATCATTAGAAACAAATTGATTTAGTTCTTCTTGCATAGCCATTACCCAACTTTCATCTTTTATGGCTTCTTGTGTATTCTTAGGTTCTAAGGTTGAAGCGAAACAAAACAAGCTACTTTGGTTTTGAACTTGAGACTTTAATGTTCGTTCGTTTAGTTTTCCTATGACTTTATCTACGGGGTGATCTTTGGACTCTTTAATGTTTATTATTTCATCACTTAGAGGTTCTTCTTCTTCACTTATCTTTTTCTTTATTACTATGGCTTCACTTTCTATAATCTCGTCATCGACAAGAGGTGGAGAGGGTTTGGGTGGACTTTCATCAAATTTTATATTTAATGACTCTTCTACCTTCATTGTTTCTTTGTTTAATATGACGTAAGCTTTGCTATTTGGCGAATAACCTAAAAGATACCTTCGGTTGATTTAGGATCAAATTTTGTAAGGTAATCTTTAGTGTTAAGAATAAAACATTTACTACCAAAGACTCTAAAGTGATTGAACGTAGGCTTTTTGCCTCGAAGTAACTCATATGGAGTTTTCCCTAAGATTGGTCTAATCAAGACTCGATTGAGTATATCGTTGAAGTATCAAGCGGCATTACACAAAATTTTTGAGGTATGGATTGTTCATTAAGCATGGTTAGACTCATTTCTTGTAGAGTTCTATTCTTTCTTTCTACTACCCCATTCGATTGTGGAGTCGCGTGGAGAGAAGTTGTGAGTAATACCATTAGCGTCACAATAGACTCCAAATTGCACTTCATTATCGAATTCCTACCATGATCCGTCCTAATAGACACTATGGGACTTCCTAGTTGTCTTTGGATCTTTTTGCTTAATATTTCAAAATAGTTAAAGGTTTCGTTTTGTTCTTTAAAAAATTTTGTCCATGTATACCTAGAGTAGTCATCCACTATTACCAAAGTGTAGTAGTTGCCTCCATAACTTTGGATAGCGGATGGACCAAATAAATCCATATGTAGTAATTCTAGACACCTAGTTGTGGACACCATGTTTTTAGCTTTATGACTTGAATGAGCTTGTTTTCCTACATTACAAGCATCACAAAATGATGTTCATATTTTAACTTAGGTAGATCTCTTACTAGATCTTTGGATGATAGCGATTGAAGAAGTGGCATGTTGGCGTGACCCAATCGTTGATGCCATAAGGTCGAAGTATCATCCATAGAGGTAAGACATAGTTTGTCTTTAGGTTCATTAGATTTTAATGACATAGACTCCATGTTTCCTAATTCCTCTTCCTATGGTTATGCCATTTTAAGTATCTTACTACGGTTTAGGTAAAAGTACATTGCACTATTTATCACATATTTGTCCTATACTTAAGAGATTAAAGTTTAGGTTTTCTACGTGACACACACCGTTAATGGTTAGAGATTTGTTAGAAATTGTACCTTTACCGATGATTCTACTTTGCTATTTCCAAACACCACATTACCTCCATTTATGGATTCATATGTGGAGAATAGATCCCTATTGTCGGTCATGTGCCTTGTGCACCCGCTATCCTTGACCCATTCATCCGGGTCTAGGTGGACCTTTAAGCACACCTAAAACAATAATAAACTCAAAAGTTTGGTCCCCATTTGTTCATGGGTCCATTAGTGTTAAACATTCCATTCATGTTAGACATGTATGGATAAGATGAGTATGCATTCCATGGAGCAAAGTTTTGAAAAGGAAAACCTTTTTGCATGTTTTGATTCCATCCCATTTGATGGTTACTTTTGGGGTAAACGTTATTAGGTCTCCTAAATGAATTAGGTTTTGAAAAAGATGGAGCTTTGTTTCTTGCAAAGGTAGGATTATATTTTGGAGTGGTTTTGTCTAGTGACATGATTTGGTTTCTTCCTATTAACTATAACAAACTCAATTCTAGATGAAGAAGCTCGTTATTGCTCTTGTTTTGCTCTGCAGATCCACGGATCCCTACGTACACTAGCGGGTTCCCAGGATCCGTGGGATCCGCCCACATTAATTTTGGTTTTCTAGTTCCTTAACATATTTTGTTTCTTTACTTTCACTAGTTGATGGATCAAGTTGTTGACTACCTAGACCCTTTTGATTGTTACGGGTTTTAACACTATCGAGTATTGTATCTAAAGTGTTCGTGCTCATTCTAGCAATTTTAGAATCTAAGTGATCCACTAGTGTTTGAAGTTGAGCATAAAGTTCACATTCACCACTTGCTATTTTACCCTTTTCTAAGCGTTTTAGTTTTGCTTTTAATTCTATGACTTCTTTATCTAAGCGTTGATTTTGACTCTTTAAAAGCTTGTTTTTGTTAATTAGTTTTAAGCTAATATTGCATAGTTTGTCATATTCATTATGCAATGAGTAGTCATCAAGTGATGAACTACTATAGTATTAAGTGACATACCTCGTCATTTGCCATGAGAAAATTTCTTAGTCCTCTTCAGTCATTCCCCGTGCCGCTCACGAATACCTTTTGATCATCGCGTTTGGGACATTTACTAATAAAGTGGTTTGGGTCCCCTTTAAAAGCAATACGATCATCCTTTGGCTTCTCGTCCTCTTTGCTTTTCCGAAAGCCTTTCTTATCGTCATACGGTTGTTTGCCGTATCTTCCCTTTCTTCTAAAGAACTTTTTAAAGTCCCTACGCCATAGCATACTCTTAAATGGAGTTCTCTCATCGCTTGAAGCATTTTAGGCTTTAAGGGCAAGAGATTTGTGTTTCTCTTTCACCTTTGAGGCTTGAGAATCTTTAGCAAGGACAAGCTCGTAGACTTTTAGGTTGCCTATGAGTTCATCGAGGTGAGGATTGTCAAATCTTTTGACTCTTCGATGCACGGATCTCCACCGATGGAAGTGCCCTAGGATATCTCCTAACATGGTTACGGCTAGAAAAAGATTCATCAAGTGCTTGTAAAGATGTAATAATAGTATTAAAGTTAGCAAATGAATGATCTATAGTTTCCTCATCCGATATTGAAAATTGTTCATATTGTTGAACAAATAAATCAATTTTATTATTTTAACTTGTTGGTTGCCTTGATGAGTTACAACTAAAGAATTCCAAATTTCTTTAGAGGTTTTAAGCATAGAAATTCTTTAGAATTCCTTTTTCGGTAAAGCATTATATAAAACCATTTTTGCTTCAATATTTTTAGAAAGCTTTTTCTTCATTTCATCGTTTAGTTTATCATGAGGTATGTGAACTAAATTTCCTTTATCATCATTTGAGGTAGCCTCAAAATCACCTTCAACAATAATGTACCAAAGATCAATATCTTTAGACTTCACATATGTTTGGAATCTATTTTTCCAATATATAAAACCATTAGTTTCAAGTAGTGGTGGTGGTTGCATAGATTGCCCTTCCTTATAATTTTCAGAACCCATAGTGATCGAAAAGTTTTTAAAATACAATTTTATTTTAAAACTTTTATAAACTTAGCTCTTGATGCCAATTGTGGAAAACTAGAAGAGGGGTTGAATAGTTTTGCCGATTTTAAGTTGATTTCAAAAACTTTAGATTCGATATTATGTGAAATCTTATGGATGTTGAGAACGTATAGATCTAATGATAATGCAAGCAAATAAATAAAGTTAAGGGATAGAAAGAGACAAACCGATTTATAGTGGTTCGGCTACAAGGTCACCTTCCTTGCCCTACTCCACTCCCGAGTCACCTACTCGAGAGTTCAAGCACTATGTCAACAAACTCCTTCACGGTGGAGAAGGCTTCTAACGTTGCTTACACTTTTTCTGGTACAAAGCTAGATACCGAGTCCGTAGCACGGTGGACCAAACCAACACACTTATTACACAACAAATATGTGAAATATCAAATACAAGATCTTCGCTACAGAAATCTTGTGGAGTGACAAATCAATCAAGGACCCCTTGCTTGGATGACTTGTAGAATGCTAGTGATCTCGCCTTAGACAAGGACCTATAAAAATAAAGAAGAACAACTCTCTAGATCAAGTGATCTATATGTTAGAAGAGAATGAGAGTGTATGAGAGATTTAGTAAGAAGAGGGGTGAGTTAGAATGAAGAAATGGCTCTCTATTTATAGGCAAATTTCTTCTCTGTTCCACGGATCCCCGGATCTCTTCCACTTGGGATCCGGCTAGTGTAATCCTAGGGATCCGTGGTATATCTCTGCCCATGGGTTTTTTTTGGTTATGGGTCATGGGTTATGGGTTGGTCCATGGGTTTTCTTTTAGATTCAATGTATCTAAGTATACATTGTATCAAGTCTTCTTTGGTATGGGTTTAAGATCCATGGGTTATGGTCCACAAGTTATGGTTTTTACCCATTCTAATAAACTATTACAACAAATGCTTAATTATTACATTTTTGTATTTAAATGGCTATATGTAAATGCTTTACAAAAATAACATGTATCCTTATAATTATACTTAAGATAACATTACATTTGTTATCAACAAAACACAAAGA
>OU343222.1:88473251-88584954 GCA_910596185.1 Chrysanthemum makinoi | reverse complement strand
AGATTATTATGAGCATAGGCTCATAATATTGTCAAAGTGCATACTGATGATAATTTACTGCTTTACTCCCAAAGGATTTGATGTTTCAGATTTACTCACTTTTGGTGTGAGTATTGGCATGATTTTATACTGAGCTACAGTTAGCGGAGGACTATTATGTGTAGTATAGTCCTATGCATTGCTTGAGGGGAGGATATTCATTTTTATTTGTTGTATTTGCTATTGTAAAGAGGAGAATGGAAAAGTACTGCTTTAAATTTATGAAAGTCTGCTTGCTTGGAAAGTACTGCACACGTAGAAAGTACTGTTTGTCTTATCGAAGTACTGTTCCAACGGTAATATTGAGGGGTAACAACTACTAACGGTAACTTTGTTATTAATGGTTGTGATTTTTTAAATCTCACCTATAAATAACTGCTCTCCGAATTTCCCTTTCATATTACTACCTTATAATCTTTTCCATATTTCTCTCTCTATCACCCATATTATTCATCATATCACTTTCTGTGTACACTTATCATCAATGGCAAATCGTAATACCATTTCTAAACATAACATGGTGGCAAATTTGGACAAGACTGAAGCCAATGAGATCTTTCATGATATCGTTGATTTTCTCACTGGGTCACCGATTAGTTATGCGCTTTTAGTGGAACCAGATATCATTGAGCCCTGGATTCAACAATTTTGGGCGACTGCTAGGGTTCATATGGAGAATGATGATTCATATATTCAAGCTACAGTTGCTGGGAGAACTGTAAAGGTTACTGAAGCCTCAATTCATGAAGATTTAGTGTTTGATGATGAAGAAGGGGCTGTTCGTTTTGATAAGCAACCGATTTGGGATACGTTTAGGGACATTGGTTATGAAGGGTCCTTAACTGAAAAAACATTCAGGAAACCCTTATTTTGTCCTCACTGGAAGTTTTTAGTTCATGTATTGCTTCATTGTATTAGTGCTAAAAGTACATCATGAGAGCAATTTGGGTCTAACATAGCATCTGCTATAGTGGGATTGGCTATAGATCGTATTTTCAACTTTTCAAGGCTAATCCTAGATGGAATGCTTTCACACATCTCTCATGGTTCAAAATGGTTGATGTATCCAAGGTTTATTCAAGTATTCCTAAATAAACAATTTTCAGATGTACCAAAGCCTATAAGTCTTTTACCTGTTGTGGTACAACAAGCCAAGATTTTCACTTTCATGGCTAGGAAGAGTTTTATTCATGGAAGGGACACTCCATTGACTACTTCAATGATGGAGCTTGTTCAAGCTATTAGAGATGAGGCTGCAGCTAGTGAAGATAGAGAAGGTACTGCTTCTGAAGGTACTTCCTCTACCCAAGGTACTACATCAGAAGGTACTGCATCACAAGGTACTGCTTCGCAAAGTACTGAAGTTCAAGACGATGTTGTAGTTTCACCTTCACCATCTCCACAAATATCTGTTCCTGATTCTCAACCAGAAGAACATTCACCAATTAGAGGAGATGATCCAGCTACTATACCCCCTGAAGGTTTGGTATTGGATAATTATGTTCTGACAAGGGAGTTAGTCAGCTTGAAGAAAACAACTGAGGCTCAAGCTAAACAGATTAAGAAGTTGAAGCTCAAGTTTAGAAGACTCAAGAATTTTGTCTGGCCTTTGGTTCAACATCATCGTCTCTGGGTCAAGTCTCAAAGAAAGCAAGGCAAGCCTGTTAGGCAATTTCAGAAGAAAACAAAAGGAAAGAAGGTTCAACAACAATCATCTTCATTCCAATTGGGGAGGAATTTGGAAGATAAGAATTTGAATGAAGAATCTGAAGCTGAACCTCAAGGTACAAATATTCAAACTCAAAATACTGAAGAACAGGTTATTGAAAGTACTGAGGAAGAAATCAAAGTTCAAAGTACTGAGGAGCAAGTTATTGATGTTCAAGTTGAAAGTACTGATGATCAAGGTACTGCTGATCAAAGTACTGCTTTTCATGGAACTTACAGACAAGGGTTAATTTCACCAAGGTTGATAGATTTTGAAGAAGAAGCTGGTCCTTCAACTGTTTTAACTAAAGAGGAAGCTGGTCCTTCAACTGTCATACCAGAAAAGGAAGCTGATACACCCAAACCTATACATACTGCAAGTGATGATGAAACCATTGCTGAGATTTTGCATGATTTATCAAGGCCAAAGGGTGTTAGCATTCCAGGAGTTACAGAAGAACAACCAAGAGCTTCTCAACCTGTTATTGATGCAAAAGATAAAGGAAAAGGTATATTGGTAGAAACAAAGAAGAAAAAGAAACCTACTTTAGCACAGATAAGGGCTGCTCTAGTTGCTATGAATGAGGAAACAGCTAGAAAGTTTCAAGCTGAATTGAATGCTAAAGATAGAGAAGCTAAGGAAATTGAAGAAGCTCAGAATAGAGAAGCAGCTAAGAAATTGCAAGAGGAATTGAATGCTGAAGCTGATGAAATATTAGAGTCACCTATTCCTATTTATTCTCTACCAAGAAGACCAAATCTTGCTAAGGAAAGGAATGCAATGATGGCTTATCTGAAAGGAAGAGGATATATTGGATTAAATAAGTTGAAGTATGTTGAGATGAAAGAGTTGTATGATGCTGTCAGAGAAGATTATCAGAAACAAGTTGATCGTATCAAAGATTTTAAAGATGATGATGCTTACAAAGAAGAAGAAAGAAAATGAAGCTTAAAAAGAAAAAGAATAACTGGAGTTAAAGATCAACAGTCATCAAAGAAAGTTGAGTTAAGGTCTGATACTAATGATGAGCTAAGGAATTACTTAAGAGTAATAGATTTTGAGTATTCTAAAGATGATGCTGAATTGAAGATGAACGAATCTCCAATAACTACTTTTGAAGTTGTAGAGTCAAAAGAAGGAAATTATCTGATGTTTCACAAAGAAGATGAAAGTTTCAAGGTGTTCAATATGCTATGGGATTTATTACATATAATTGATAGAGTGGATTTATTTCATTTATATCATGTGGTGAAAGAATATTTTGAACACAATCAATCAGAAGGATTTGGTTTAGTCTTGCTTGGAGATCTCATAACTGTTTGGGAAACTGAAGAAACAAGTACTGCTGAGATCTGGAAAAACCAAGAAGATTGGGAGATTACTTGCTGGAGATTCTTTGAAGAATCTGGAGTACATGTTCTAGAGCTAGAAGATGGGACAATGATTCACATGTTAGCTGATAGAAGATATCCTCTTACATCAGATCTTATGAGGAGGATGCTGGAGCATGGAATGGAAGTGGAAGAAGATAATGAAATAGCACGTCTGGTCATCAAATTGTTTATCAGATGGACTACAATTGCTGATGATGATGAATAACTGGTATGAATCTTAATTGATTAAATTTTTGATATATCAGTACTTTATTCAAAGTACTGCTGATCAAACAGTACTTTAATCAAAGTACTGCTTGAATTTTTAAACCAGTTACTGATTTTGAAAAGAAAAACTTTTGTTAAGTGTTAGAAATTTTTTGAAACAAAGGTTAACAGAACTAAATGGTTTTTAAGATGGTAACACCAATAGGTTATCAATCCACCATGGTTACAAAAGGATTGGCTAATCCATGAGCAAACGGCTCTGGTAAAGATATCTCAAATCCTTTTTATAGTTGACAGCTTGCTAATAAGTTGTATGGTAATCAACTCACCATATTAGTAATGTGAAGAGTTGGCTAGCCCACAAGAAAATGGCTTGTGCTAAAGGCTGTGGAAAAACCATTATATGGTAATTAGTTCACCATGATGAAAGAACTAACTAGTCCAAAAGGGTACAGCTTTTGGTAAAGACAAATCAAATATGTTGATAGCTGATGATTTGCTAAAAATCATATGGTTATCAGTGTACCATGATCTTACACATCAAAACATTTGGCTACTCCAGAGTTAATGGCTTTGGTAAAGAGAACTCAAATCCATTAAAATTTTCAATGATTCACCTCTCACAGGAGTTTACACACCTGGAAGTGATGAGAATAGACTGGAACTTAACTGAATTAAATGTATAAATTGTCTTATGTTGCTAAAAAGATGGAGCTTGCTGAATGTTGCTGAAAAGAAATAACTAATCAAGGGTGCTGTAAAGAATAATTTCTAAAGAATACTTTGATAAATGATGATATAAGCACAAAGTCTACAAAGATACAATCCAAAGGCAAAGACACAATCTTTCCTTAAAGATGGAGCTGTTAAAGATAAATTCACAAAGGAACTTGAAGTCAAGCAAGTAGAATTCAAGTTAGGGGAGGATTGCTGGGATATGAAAGTGCTGAAGAATGACAAAGTACTGGAAAAGTCAAAGTACTGCTAAAGAAGAAGTCAAAGTACTGCTGTCGAAGTCAAAGTACTGCAAGGCTAAAAGAACTGTTATATTCGTTTATGGACAGCTTTGTAATTCTAGAATATTCTTTATTGGATTACTTTTCGTACAAGGATACAAATTGTAAACTGACTAGGGTTATCCTTGAGCCTATAAAAGGACCCCTAGATTGGCATTAGATATACGTATATTATTAGAGTTTTAGAGAGTTTGACATTATTAGAGTTGTTAAAGAAGTCTGCATAACAAGCAGAATTAGAGTTATTAATATAATCGTTGAAAGTTAAAAGTTATATTCTTCTTACCTTTGTTAAGTAAATTCCGCATACTTGATAAAGATTACTCAGTGTTTCATTGTTAATAACTAAGGATTTATCCGAGGTTATTAAACCCTTAACAAGCTATTTAAGTTAGTTTGGTTAGAGTATATCGATCCAACATAGATCAACTTATATGATTCATAGAATTGTAGTTGAAGCATCTTGGAGATAATTGTAATCATCAAGAATCGGGAGGTTTAGGTTGATGAAATTAGATAAACATGATTAGTTTCTAGAGAGAGAAATATGAAATAATTAAAAGTGTTTTATAAAAAAAATGAAACACTAATGATTTCCCACACCCCTCATATAGAGTCATGAGGGGGATTATTAGGCTCAACACACTATAACTATGCCTCGTGTACAACATTAGTTCTTGCGGTCACAACTATCTTATATATGTAGTCTAATTCACGTATAAGACATTATCTTTACAAAATAGCAAAGCTAACAATCTCTCTCCAAGATGGGGTCATACGTGAATGGTTACAATGAGGCCTATTAGTACATAATCAAAGTTAAATAAAAATAATAGCAATGTTGTTGAAGCATAGAGTCTCTGTAATCAAAATGTAGAGGATGATTTGGAGTTCTTTCTTTCGAAGATCTCGGCTTTGATCCTTAGCACTTACGGCTCTGATATTTTTCAGCTCTGAACTTCTTGTGCATCATCCTTGAAGTTCTTTCTTTCGAATACTTTATCATCGATCTGTAACACTAGCAGCACTGATCCTTGGAGATTTGAACTTCTTGTGTTGTAATAATCTAGTTAGGTTATTACTCCCTCCTAACTAGTGAGCATTTTCTTTAATTTGATCCCTCCCAAACTGACAGTCCTTCATAAAATCTCTTTAGTCTTCGAACAGACAGCAGAGAAAGTAGACTTTAGACTGTAGCACCACATTGGTCATTCGGGGAGCATTATATCAAGATAAATCACATAGAATTCATCCAAGTTGTTAAATAAACCCTGATTGATGTACACACCTGATACCTCTTTAGTTCTAGATTAAGTACAGTTCCCTCAAACAACCAAATCATGAAAGATGAAAAATAATACCCTTTTTCTACTAGAAAAATCAATGGTGTACATTCCTATAGCCCTTCTTCATTGACCCGATAATTCTTCATGTACACTACTTTTCCCTCCTAATGGTTGTGAGTCATTGGAATCATCATAATGTTGTGTACATGTTGTAAGATCAATCTTGATGCAACAATGTTGTGTTTAATACCCCATGACTTATATGTTGTTCTATGACTCTATTTACAATCTAATCTCTTCTCTTCAACCTATAAGTGATCTCTTCAAAATTGAAATAACTAGTAATGACCACGTATAGAGACAACCCAATATAACCGACATAAAAATGAAGTAAACACCCCAATTTTGTGACTTCATACTTGTTCTAATGGTTTATGTGACTTAAAACCTATAGTGAGTAATACAACGTAACTCCTTAAAGTATCAGGTGCATAGTGGGTAAACGCTCAGACAAGTTATCTTGAGACATACAACCAACCAACCAGCTTGACTCTAAGATAAATAAGTACACCCGTGAAATGTCACTTCAGTCCCAAGTAAGCAATATCGTACAAAAACTCCGCAGTCACAAAAAACCGATACGAGCCATTGTCATTTGATGTGAATCTTGATACGGATCGTTTAAGTGAAATGTGGTTAGTTTTGAAATGGGATAAATTGGTGTTAAGATGATGAAACGATAAGACGAGTTATATGAGATAAGTGTAGACCAATAATATCCAATGTGTTTTTGGTGTTTCTTGGTATATGCTCTAATTTTTCGGTAAATTAGGGTTTTATATGTTACAAATTCGGTAAAATCTTAAGAAACTCAGAAGAATTTCATACTTATAAGCTTGGTAACAACCCTAGAAATTTGGAGGATTTTGGAAACTCGGAGGATCTCTTTGAAATTAGGAGGATCTCTTTGAAATTTGGAGGATTTTGTTGAAAGTTGGAGTCAAACTCGGAAATGGTGAAATTCAGTGTCAAACTCTGAGACAAACTCGGTACTGAAACTCGTAGATGAGAAACTCGGAGGATCTCGGTCAAAACTTGGAGGAAATTTTATTGGTACTATCCTTGTGCGAAAGTCTCGGTACGGACAAAAAAGAAACACGGAGAAAACCCTTTACAAACTCGGAGGATTTCGAAAACGCACCATTTCACCAAAATCAACACAAAACACTCATTTGTAGCTCATTTTTGCCCTTTCTTTTCGCATAAACTTCTATAAGAACATAAAACAACCATAAAAATATTTCCTTTAGAGGGTTAAACCATAAGAACTCATTTTATCAATAAAAAGTACACGTTTTGGGTTAAAAGACTCACGAACTAAAAATTTGACAACCAAAAGCGATTTTTTTTTCAAAACATAAATCACTTATCACCCCTGGTTAGCTCTGTTACCAATTGTAATCATCAAGAATCGGGAGGCCGAGGCTGATGAAAATAGATAAACATGGTTAGTTTCTAGAGAGAGAAAGTAGAGAGACAAAGGTGAAAGAAATAAAAGTGTTTTATTAAAATAATGATGTTACACTAATGATTTCCCACATACCTCATGGAGAGTTATGAGGGGTATTTATAGGCTCAACACACTATAACTATGCCTCATGTACAACATTAGTCTCTGCGGGCACTGCTATCTTACGTATCTAGTCCAATTCATGTGTAAGACGTTATCTTACAAAATAGCAAAGCTAACAATAATAAATGAGATGATTAGTTGGTTGAATTGAAAAAGTTGAAACCTGGAAAATCAAACACATGATATAGGTGCTTGCATAAAAGAGTTAGAAAAAAGGGTGCAGGTGTTAAAAATATGGAAAATTTAATGGGGACACATGACCCCATGTACGACACCACACTTTTGTATCCATCACCTCATCTTTCAATCTAGCATTTTTGTAGCAAATGTGACATCATTAGCGATCCAAAACTATATTCTAGTAATGAGGCTTATTTGGTTGAAAGATCTACGCCCACATTAATGTAGAAACAATCGCAGTTGAAGCATCTTCTTTATAAACAATTAACTTCATCCACGATGCTTCACACAAAATTGTAATCAAGATGGGGAAATGGATGCAAAAAGTGCATTGAAGGTGGTTATGGTTGATAAACAGCCATGTACTCTAATAGAGACGATATGTTTAAGTTTACACACTTGATTCATACAACGAGGCTTGACCAGGTTTTCGATACACCAACATCTTGTAGGTGACTGAGACACTTTAGACACCAAGAACACAATCATAGTAGATTGTAGGTGTTGTAGAAGAAAAGTACCACCCCTATAGTGTCTTGGGTATTACCGCAACCATCTTCGTAGAAACGTCGAAAAACTTGAAAAAATAGAAAAGTAGCTGTCATAGTTCTCGGTTTCCATTGGACTCTGTCATTAACCTTCGTAAGTGATAATTATAGATTAGCTGAAAATATCATAAGTATAGTTTAAGATGGTGTTAAAAGGTAGGGAGAGTTATGAGGGATATGGTAAAGTAGAAATATGTAATTTGAATTTATAGGAAAAAAAAAATAATAAATAAATAAAAAATTAGACATTGATGATGAAATTGAAGTCCCTAAGTTTTATTGGAAAGGTAAACAACTATCTTGACTACGTTTTCTCACACTCATTCACAATATATTTGTAACGTACTCATAGCCTTTATTAGAAACAACCCATTCTATTGAACTATTCATAATCAATTAGTTGGATGTCGCAACGTAGAATCATTTGGGTGAAACGGGTCCCATTTCTTTAACACGTGACCCTCACTTTGCAACTAGATTGTAGCATCTCCGATTTCATATCAGTCGGAATCTGGTGTGCAGGAAAACGGAGGGGACAGATGTCATCAGGATTGGAATGAGACAAATAGATGTGCGTGCGAGGAGATATGACCAATTATGCGACATATAAGAGTAGTAAGCTATTAAATAACTTGATAATTATGTGACAAATAGATGTGCAGTTGGTGCCGAAAAGAAAAAACAACAAAACGTAACTTGATATCTTAATTTTAATAATATAACACAGAGTTGAGTTAAATTGAAAATAAATGTCATCTAGAGTTACTGTTTTACAAATTTCCCTTGATTTATCGTAAGGGAACCAGAGCTAAATTTAATCATTCTATATATATTCTAATCTGCTAGGTCGGTGGAGTTAAAAAAAACGATTCCATAGTCGCGTACCAAGCAGCTGCGACTTTTCTATTTATTATATTTGCAAGTTAGTTTTTGTGCTGGCGCAGTTTGTGAAATAGTGGGAGCCCAAGGCAAAAAATAAAGCATTTTCTTATATTGAGGATATGATGCGTTACCCACCTCCTGCTTCTCCACCTCATGCTTCAATGTTTTAATACGTGTAATTTTGAGGTCTCTTAATTTGATGGCAGCATCTATTATTCATCTTCCAGATCATCTCAATCAACATATGTGTATGTGTGCAGAAACACACACAAATAATATCCATGGGGAATCGATGAGTTCCGTTTTGGAATGTCTTCTGAGCTTTGATGGTGTTGACTTTCTTGCTACTAATCGGAAAAGAGGTTATGGAGGTTAGTATCATTTTCACAAAATTTAATTTAATATAATTGATTTTCTTTATGATTTCTCAGTTTAGTATTCATGTTGTCAAGCTGTAGGTTTAGGAGGTGTATTTGAGGGACTAGCTTTATTGACTTTCTAATGGGCAAGGGGTGAGTGAGTTACTGGGTGGAGCTTTCTTCAAGCAGCCGGAGAGAGAGAAAGGCCGCACTCATAAAATTATCATCTTTCTTTCATGTTGAGCTTCCTTCAGATTCGGCATGAGTACCAGATGAAAACGAAGGTAATAGCTCTTCTAAAGGTTCAATCTTTAATTTCTCTTTATTTTATTGATGTTTTTAGCTTAAAAAAGTGTTTGTTTGTTTGTTTTTTTTTCTATTTTTTTAATGAATTGATTGGAATATCTGTTTTTTATAAGCACTTCTCGAAGTATTTGTGGCGTTCGCTTATTAAAAATGATGTAACCCCAAAAATATGTTATTTGGGGAAATGATTCATACATTTTTTATGATGTCAAATGAACTGACCCTTGGGTGTAATATTGGGCAGGTATGAAATCGTTACCGTTACACAACATCCCTACTCTCACAAACGGTATCAATGGTGAGTCAAATACACGTACACGAATATTTGCTATTCTTTCTTTCTTTTCTTTTTCTTTTTTCTCTTTTTTATATATAGGTATACGTATATCTGCTATTGTTAGTAAATTTCTACTAGCAAATTTTTTTATCAAAGATATCACTACTTTTTGAGGTACAAAATTGAAAACCAACATGGCCAAGTAGAATTAAAAATAGATTTACCTGGCGACAAAAAATCTCATTCGTATTTAGATATGACTCATAAGTCATACTCATTGCAGTAGCTCTAATTTATTAGTAATTTCTGTTGTTGACATCTACTTAAAGTACCTATAAGTGTAGTTGAATTTGCGGTAAGTTGAATGTAAAAAAGAATTTTTACCCGTTAAAAAGAGTCAAATTTAGGTGCTTTGTCATGCTAACTTAAGGTGAATTGTGAAACCTGAGTATGAGGTGAGATGTCGAATTTATGTAACAGAACTTAGAGGTTTTACTTTTTTTTAATGATTTTTTTATGAGTTGTATTGTTGTTGAAAACCTAATATTAAAAACCGCGCTGATTCGAAAATGGATTAAAAACTCCCAAGACAAACTATTGAAGGTATATTATGCTTTGGGTTTGTCAAATTGGCTGTTTGATTATGGTGTAACTTATAATATGTTCCAGGACTACTTGGTTTAGGTTATTTAAAAGGAGTGATGACAAAGGGGTCAGTTGACTTCTGTTCAGGGAGGAGGCGGGGGGTTATGGTGACTGCGGCTCTATGTTTTGCAGCGGCAAACTTGACCTCCGTAATCAGAGTTGGTGATCATTTGTGGCCAGGTTAAGAAGGTAACTATATATTTTAAAAATATTTTTCATGAAAACAGGAAGAATATTGATTTGGTTTCCATGTTTATGCAATAACAGATATGGTTACTATGTGTTACATGGTGGAAGGGTTGAGAGGCGTAAAAATATAATGAATTTTATGGCTAGAGGTATCAATTTTTATATATACTCATTACCCTTTTTGTTAGGTTCATTTTTGTATCTGTATTTTGTTATTGTTACGGTGGTCCTCAAAAAAATCTAAAAAAACTCCGCCGCAACGCGGCGGGGTTTTCCACCTCGTTGTATGTAAATCTTGACCTTGATAAACTGTATTTATAATATTTTATCATAAGATTAAAACAAAAACGTCACTGAGTACATCATTTCTCTTATAAATATGATAATATATAAAGGGATTGAGTCGCAGAATAGCAACGTACTTTTTCAAGTGTCCCATTCTGGTACGTGTACTTTTTTTAAGCTGTAGAATAGCAATGTACTTTCCATAAGTGTCTCGTTCTAGTACGTGCACTTTTCTAAGTCGTAGAATAGCAATGTACTTTTCATAAGTGTTCCAATTTAGTACGTGGGATGACGTACCAAATTGGAATACTTATGGAAGTAGGACGTACCAAATTGGAACACTTATGGAAAGTACATTGCTATTCTACAACTTAAAAAAAATACACATACTAGAACGAGACACTTATGGAAAGTACATTGCTATTCTACAGCTTAAAAAAAGTACACGTATCAGAATGGGACACTTGAAAAAGTACGTTGCTATTCTACGACTCAATCCCATATATAAATAGGCACTGTATCAAATAAACATTATTATATATACTAAAAGGCATTGCGGTGGATGAACCAAATTAAGTCATTTACAATGCTAATCTTCATTTCTATTGGCTACTTCAATGGTGTTAGTGATATTTTGCACATTATAACTAATTGGTGTTTTGGCGTATTACTTTTATATATATTCTATTTTTGATTATTTAAATCCTTTTTTCTTTCAGTTTGCCGCAAGTCTAGAATTTTCAAAATAAGTTTAGGCTTTTCAACGTTTCTTTATTGGTTATTGTTTCTATAAATATACTAGTTTAGTGCCCGGGGGTCTTGATAAAGTTATAAACCCTATATGTGTATATAAAGGGTGTATTCTACGCCTTTCCATTTTATCCAATCGAAAAAGATATATGCCTCTTTATTCGTATCAACTTTATCTTATATATACATATATATTCCTAATGCTATACCAACTAACAGGTAAACTATGTTGATTTCCAATATATCTAAGATCTTCACATATATAATACTCATAAAAATACAATTATGTAAGTAAAGATGATCATAGATTGTGCTTAAATTTTTATAAATATAAAATGATATGTGATATATAGAAATACATAAATCTTTGTCCGTCTTCTTTGTTCGAGTTACTTGACTAAGATTATTTAAGATATCAATGGACTTTCCGGAATGCTCAGTTCGTTTTAAGCTCAATTCCTTTATCGAAAATACATAAAAAGAACTAAGTTCATAAATGTTGTAATTTTAAAGACTGCTGGAATGGTTTAAGAAAGAAGAAAAAAAGATAAAAAAAAACCGTCATAGAAAATATAAGGGGTAACTTATGTGGAGGCCATCAAGGCCACTAATGTAATGAAACAACTTTCTATGCCATCAAAATATGGTTTTATCATGCTAATTCCGGCTACCAGATATTACAAAATGAAATAATGGAATCTCAATTATAACATATTAAAATAATGCGGCTTAAAACTGAGATGTGAAATATCGATTATTTTTCATTTAGATTATATCTAATTTGTAGTCGTATTAATCCAGTATGTTAGATTATATTCATTCTTGTAATTTTATAATTAACTTCATGCATGAATGTGACTGAAATTGAATGATTGAAATTACTTCCGCATACATTATCTGCCATTAAATTATACTAGACGAGTACCCGCGCCTAGCGGCAGCGATGTCTAGTTTTCAGCAAAGTTCCGATGACCCATAAGTTTCTTTCAACAAACTGTATTTGTAGCATTAGAGAATCATTTTCGAATAACTACAATTCTGATGCGTGGTTGCATAGCAGCATAAATATATAGTTTTTTAAAAAATTATGTGGAGTCGATCTAAGTGTGTGAGTATATTTTCTAATATGATTGTTTTAAGTTATTAAGATTTTTAGTAATAATAGATTCAAGCATTACAAAATGCAACGGTATTATGTATTTCAAAATATTATATTGTAGTTTAGAGGTATAGCCAACATGTGTGACCGCTTTTCTTGTTTTGTCGTATTTAGGCAGTGATAACTATGATAACTATTTTTTTACATATGTAACGTTTATCATTTGGTGTGTTGCTTTTAAAATTGTAACTTTGCAAATTGGATATCACCATAAAGATTATTTTGTACTATCAATTTGTATAGATATTTATGCATTGTTCAAAGCTATTTGTTTGAGATACAAATAATTATCGCTAAAGATAACAATACTATTTATTTTTTGTGATTTTAATAAACTTACATAACATTATTGATACACTGGACAAAGGGCTATACAATATATATTAACTTTTAAACGACGATTCATATATGATAGTCCCTTAAATGGTGCAAGAGCAGCATTTTTTAAAATAACATTATACAAATGACAAATTACATGTGTCAAAGCAAAATAAACCAAAAACTACAATTACTTAGTCTCTCCTTTAAAAAAAATTGTCACGGGTTCCACAACTACTTCATCATTTCTCATATAATTTTGTCAAATTTGAAACCCGATTTCACTCGGGTGGTTCAACTGGTTGAACCGTTCCGATAAAAAAACAGGTCGATTTAAACCGAGTCAAACCGATAGGTTGGGTCGAAAAAATGTCAAATTAAACCGGGTCAGCCCGCCGGGTTTGAACAGGTCAACCCGGTATCGGTTTCAATTGGTTATTTTTAATTTGGTAGATGTGCTTTTAATTGGGTCACTACTACAAAAAACGTCATAGAGCCCTGTTGAAAATGGTCATAAAGCCCGGTTTTACATACGGGCACAAAGGGGAGGGGACTCTATTGGGGATGCAAATAGAGCCCGGTTTAAAAAACGGGCTCTATTCCTTGTTATAGAGCCCGGTTTTCTATTAAAAACATGGCTCTATGTGAATAAAAAAAAATTAAAAAAAAAATTATGCCATATTCCAGCCATTGAATCTTATCACAAGAACAAACATTGTATTGATTCAAATCAAGAAGATATTGTATTGATTCAAATCAAGAAGATTCTCTCAGGTTACAAGTCTATAAGTGACTTTCTATTAGTACATTGAGATAAATCTTGCATAGCATGTGACTACTCTTAATAGCTTCGCGAGCAACCTCAGCTTGTCCAGTAGCATCATGGCGCTCTCTACCAAGTCTACTTGCCCATTTTACTGCATTAACAACATCCCCATAGGCAGCTTAGACACCGCAACGAATTCCAGTGAAGCCCTTCGAATGATTGCACCTTTTTTCCCCGTCTTTGCATCTGAATATTTGAAAAGCAATCAAATATAGGCATACTTTCAGTGTTTTAGTACTAATTTATCTTATGGAATTAGGTGTACAAGTAAGCAATAGAAAAGCGATTCAGTTACAAATATACTGTTGTCCTATATTTTTATTAACTACAAAAATATCATGTTAATTTCTTTTTACCACAAATGTGATCAGAATGAGAAGGACAAACTTACCCTTCTTGTATGGAGTCTGTGAGCTTTCTCCCTTGGCCTAAATACATTGTATGGATTTGTGTCGTTAACCGGAGGAGGCGGCTGTAATACAAGAACAATACAAACATTAGCTTTTCACACGAAATAAGAACCCGGGATACTGAATATATTCAGTAACTGTTGACAAAAAGAAATGACAATGTTGAAAAAATTGCCCTTGGTTCAACTGTATGCTATCTGAATATAAACATTTACATAATGAATGAGAGGAACTAACCTGCAAGCGCCACTGATAAAATGGAAATTTGAAAGAACATCAATAAACATATGATAACAGTTTATTATTAACCGAGATTATTATTCACTAGCATACTACGTACTACGTACCTTAAACAATCTATATACATTAACCTCGACATCAAAACTAACATACTACGTACAACCTTAACCTCGACATCAAAACTAACATACTACCCAAATCAAGCAAAAAAATTAACGGAATAAAATTAAAACATAAACATTAGTCATCTAATCATGTCATGTCATCGGAACTTTTAAGTGAATAATGGGTCGAAATTGCAACCTTTAACATTAGTCATCTATTGTCTTACAAATTGATTAAATTTCTTGCTGTTTTGACAGCTTGGTAATGGCTAACTATTATAATAGAAGTCCAACTTTAATTTCTAACTGCACGTACCAACATGTTTTACACTTTACAGCCTCTTTATTTTAAGCTAGAATCAAAATAAATGTAGAAATTTATCATCGTCCTAACTAGATATCCATTTAATTAAACCCACTCCATTGTGACTATTCTTTTCTGGGTTAAGATCATAATAACAATTTACTATTCTAAAACTTTGTCCTTTAACAAGCCAAAATGAGTAGATATATGTTTGGACTTAGATTAGAATACAATCAATCTACAATTACAGTGCCTTATATTTCTAAATTTGGTCATAGTGACAAACATTTTTCATTCCTATTTGCCTAACTCTTCCAATATAATTACTTACGTATATCCTCTCGTTTCTTAAATAAGTATTTAACATTAGTGCAGTTAAACAACTATGAGGTTTCTTAACTACTTCAGGTATATGCTTAGCAAAATGATTAAAAAAATTACTTACGCATTTGGGCCTACTGGTTTGAACGTCTTTAAATCCCCTAAATCGAATTCTATCTCAAGGAGTTGATTGTTATTTTCTTTGAACTTCTTTTTTAACGCCTTGTGTTTGTTTGGACCGCGTTTCCCGGATCCTACAAATATAAGTAATGAGTCATAAAAATGCTAGTAATCAAATTCAAGATTATAAAATGATCTATAATTTCTTACCTTCGCACTGGTAGGGTAAAAGCTTAGGTTGTCGATCCTCGGGAGGATCACCACCGCATCCCTCCGTGATAGTTAGGAGCTACACACGCCATCTGTAAAAATACAAGTGCAAAGGAATGACCCCCTCATAAAATCAGACTTTATTTCGATCAGAACCAACCATTTAGCTCGGATAAATACCATTTCGACACCCAACTGTTGTACTACCTTAACCTTGACATCTTAACTAGAATGCTACGTACTACGTACCTTAAATAATCTACATAGATTAACCTCGACATCAAAACTAACATACTACGTACAACCTTAACCTCGACATCAAAAGTCAAAACTAACATACTACCCAAATCAAACAAAAAAATAAACAGAATAAAATTAAAACATAACATAAACAAAAATGAACAAACTAAAAGTAAAATTAAAAACACATACCTTTAATTAGTGGTGGTGACCGCGGTGGTGGTCGGCAGACGAGACGAAGCAGGTGGTGGTGACCGCGGTGGTGGTCCTGAGAGGAGACGGCAGCGAGCGGTGGTACTACACAACCACAAACAAAATTGAACAAACACAAACACAAATCTATATAAACAATAAACTTAAAAATATATAAATTAAACAAAATAACAGAAGAATATTAAAATTAAAATTAAAACACAAACCTTTAATCTAAATGTATTTTGGTTCACAATCGTGAAGGTGGAGGTACGGCGTGTCATGGTGGTGGTGCGTGTGTGTGGTGGTTAATTTCAATGTGTGGTGGTTAATTTCGTGTGTGGTGCTGTTGGTGGTGCTTGTGTTTTTAGATCTAGGGTTTTCACTAATTGGGAAGATGAAGTGAGGAGGGAACTGAATAGCAAAGGTTTTGATACAGATTTTAGGTTTTGGCGGATTAAAGTTAAAATTTTGGAAGAGAAATCCCGCTCAGGGAAAAATTGAAAGAAGAAATCAAAGTTAAAAAAGAAAAGAGAGAAGGGGGAGAAATCCCGCTCAAAAGGAAAAAAATGGAACACATAAAGCCGGGTTTCATTTATAAAAGAGGGCTCTATTTTGTGGCTCAATTAGACCCGGTTTTACAATTCGTAACCGGGCTTTATGCTATTGTTTTTTACGGAAGCCCTTATAGAGCCCGTTTTTTGTATTAAGTGGGCTCTTTGGAGGGGGCTCTATTCCCATATTTGTAGTAGTGGGTGTACAATGTGAATAAATTATTGTACTTTTAAGTAATGGGGTGTTTTAATAAGAGTATTAATTATATTATTTATTTCTCTCTCCATTGACCATGTTTTCAACATTCAACTTTCAACATTTTTCACTTTTTCCACTTTGACCATTTTTCCATTTTATATAGTATAGATAGTGGAAGATAAGAAGTTGTTTAATTTGTGGCAGGTAAAAGGAAGAAGCATACTATACGGATTAGCATCTAAGTTCATAAAATATTATTGAGAATATAGTTAGCATTTAGCAAGGACATATCAAGTGTTGCATCACGATTTCTTTCCATGTATTTCGTTCAAAAAGGGTAAATTCTTTTTTAATTACCTTATTACTACGTAGATGACTAGGACCAACTAACCTAGATGACTAGGACCCAAGTAACCTATAGTCATTTAATATATGCTTGTGCCATAAATAAACGAAGCCATTATCATTTCTGACTTTCGTCCAATTTGCTTTCAGGCTGTATAAGAATATTGCGAGTAAAGATTGCGCAATTTGTCTAAATATACTTTAAGTCTTTAACTACCCAAAACGATGAAAATAGAAAGATATTTACAAGATGGTACTTCTATGAGTACTCAATTTATGTTATAATTCTAACTGGATATAACTAGTTTTAAATAACTACGAAGCATGAATCCTTGTGGGTATGTTGTAAAGGGTGGCCTAGTGGCAAAAGGGCTTGTGACTATCACTCTAAAATGTGTGAGGTCCCAAGTTCAATTCTTGCAAGGTGCAAACAATCTTAAGTGGCCAAGCCAACCTTCTGAAAAGAGAGGGCTTTAAATTACCTGGTTTGAGTCTGTGTGGCGGTGGGTTCAAACCCCGTGGATTAGTTGGCCAAAAGATCGGAAATCATGGTTAAAAAAAAAAAAAAACTGTCTTTTGAAGCGTCTAACGAAAGAGTAATAGGCCAACGTTTTGTTTGGGATCAGATTCAAAGGGGCATAGCTAGGGAGAACATTCAAATGGTTGTTGAAGGTGATGATCTGTTTATGGATGAATTGAAAACATGAACAAGAGAAGCAAAACCATTTGTAGTATTTGTGAGATTATTAATATATAAGATTTGAAAGTTGAATCTATCATTGAAGCCTCACTTTTGGTATCAATTAATCTCGTTTTCAAAGTATTTTTTTCCTTTTGATAATCATACATGCATGTAATGGGATTTCTAATTTTAACCTAACTGCAGGTTGTTATATGCATGTTGTCAAAAGTTCCTTCATCTTGCAAATAAATTTTAGTCATTGTAGCAAAATCTGTGTTTATGGAAAAAATTTATCTCTTATAACATAAATCATAAACACTTAGCTCGCGTTTGCTTAAATACTTATATTTTGAAAATATCAATCCAATGATACCAAGTTCTATAATGTATATACATAATACATAGTATTAGTAAGATCCGCATGTGAACGCAAAAGACTACGTAAGAACTACGTAAGATCTAAGCTCCACAACCACTTTGGTTGGAATCGGCCTTGATTTTGAACTTGATATTGTTTCTAAAATCTTTCTAGCTAATATGAGAGATCAATAAATGGGAAAGATAATCTACTTGGTTAAAATAGAATAGGAATGAAAGCCATTTTTTATACCTATACCCTCAAACCAAACACCTCCTAAATGTTTGCAAGTATGATACCTATATCCAAGTAAAAAACTCTCTCCCTCTTTTCTTGATCGATTGTACCCTAACTAATCGGTTTAAACCAATCGTTAGATAGGTTAAACTCGGTGTTGAGGAAACTCTGATTATATCAGCGACATGTTTGATTTTATCTATTCGTTTAAGGTTAAATCTTCGATGAGGGTTGTGGTTTTCTTTAGTTCGTTGTTAATTTGTTCTCGTGTTACGATCAGGTCTTGTGCTACAGAAGTTAATTATACAATCTTGAGCTAGTCTTTGTGTTGCATTGAACATTGTCTAACCCCAACGATTTTAATTGTTAGGGTTTGACATCGTTTTTTATTACTGGTTGGTGTTTTGTTGTGCTTATTGTGCGATCGGTTTTCGTGGATTTGTGGGGAATTGTGTCTTGTTTGTCGTAGGTGTTCTCAAGTGTGGGCTGCGATTTGCATGTTGGTTATTAGTCATATGTGAGAGTTATGAAGCAAGGGTTTTTAGATTCACGAGGGAGAGGGAAGCATAAAAGTGGTAACAAGAATGTTAGGCTTGTCAATTCTTGGTGTAATACTCACTTGTCACACTCCTTCCTTACGATCACTTCCAATGGCATTTCTTGTTGATTTGTCCCCCCGATACAAAGGGGAATGATATCGAGGGGAAATTGACAACAACCAATGTAGAATCTGATCTGCTGATGGAAACGTGAATGTAACTAAGGATTTTCCATGCTTGAATTTTGTGGTGGGAAATCAGCTAAAGCCAACATGTTGTAGTACATCTGGTACTCAGGATGTGATGTCTACCTTAGGGAATGACAAGTCTGATAAGAAGTTTGCCAAGTCAAGTGGTATAGGGTCTCTATCTTATGCCAACGTTTTGAATGTTGATGTAGACACGAATGTTTGCTTAGCTGATAAGATCCGTAACATTGAAAAATAAATGGTGGAAGGTAAACTAGTATTAGTGGGTGACGAAGGGAAGCCATTAAACACAAGAGGTGCTAAGATGAGTAACGCTGAATTTAGTCTTAATGGTGAAGCAAGTAAGAAAATTGTTAACTCCTCATACCTTAATAGCCCTGGCTGGTAATGGGTGTCATGTTCCCGTTCTTATAAAATTTGTCCTAAAAGTCAAGGAACGTTTCGAGAATTATGTATATGGGTTTTTTTGGGTAAGAGAGTTGCGTATCCAGTGGTTGAAAACTATGTTAAGAAGGCGTGAAGTAGTTTTGGGATTGTTCGTACTATGATGAATGCGAAATGCATTTTCTTCCATAAGTTTAGCTCAAACACGTGTATGAAAGCAATGCTTGGAAGTGAACCATGGTTGATTTGTGGGGAATTGTGTCTTGTTTGTCGTAGGTGTTCTCAAGTGTGGGCTGCGATTTGCATGTTGGTTATTAGTCATATGTGAGAGTTATGAAGCAAGGGTTTTTAGATTCACGAGGGAGAGGGGGAAGCATAAAAGTGGTAACAAGAATGTTAGGCTTGTCAATTCTTGGTGTAATACTCACTTGTCACGCTCCTTCCTTACGATCACTTCCAATGGCATTTCTTGTTGATTTGTCCCCCGATACAAAGGGGAATGATATCGAGGGGAAATTGACAACAACCAATGTAGAATCTGATCTGCTGATGGAAACGTGAATGTAACTAAGGATTTTCCATGCTTGAATTTTGTGGTGGGAAATCAGCTAAAGCCAACATGTTGTAGTACATCTGGTACTCAGGATGTGATGTCTACCTTAGGGAATGACAAATCTGATAAGAAGTTTTCCAAGTCGAGTGGTATAGGGTCTCTATCTTATGCCAACGTTTTGAATGCTGATGTAGACACGAATGTTTGCTTAGCTGATAAGATCCATAACATTGAAAAATAAATGGTGGAAGGTAAACTAGTATTAGTGGGTGACGAAGGGAAGCCATTAAACACAGGAGGTGCTAAGATGAGTAACGCTGAATTTAGTATTAATGATGAAGCAAGTAAGAAAATTGTTAACTCCTCATACCTTAATAGCCCTGGCTGGTAATGGGTGTCATGTTCCCGTTCTTATAAAATTTGTCCTAAAAGTCAAGGAACGTTTCGAGAATTATGTATATGGGTTTTTTTGGGTAAGAGAGTTGCGTATCCAGTGGTTGAAAACTATGTTAAGAATGCGTGAAATAGTTTTGGGCTTGTTCGTACTATGATGAATGCGAAATGCATTTTCTTCCATAAGTTTAGCTCAAACACGTGTATGAAAGCAATGCTTGGAAGTGAACCATGGTTGATTTGTGGGAAATTGTGTCTTGTTTGTCGTAGGTGTTCTCAAGTGTGGGCTGCGATTTGCATGTTGGTTATTAGTCATATGTGAGAGTTATGAAGCAAGGGTTTTTAGATTCATGAGGGAGAGGGGGAAGCATAAAAGTGGTAACAAGAATGTTAGGCTTGTCAATTCTTGGTGTAATACTCACTTGTCACACTCCTTCCTTACGATCACTTCCAATGGCATTTCTTGTTGATTTGTCCCCCGATACAAAGGGGAATGATATCGAGGGGAAATTGACAACAACCAATGTAGAATCTGATCTGCTGATGGAAACGTGAATGTAACTAAGGATTTTCCATGCTTGAATTTTGTGGTGGGAAATCAGCTAAAGCCAACATGTTGTAGTACATCTGGTACTCAGGATGTGATGTCTACCTTAGGGAATGACAAGTCCGATAAGAAGTTTTCTAAGTCGAGTGGTATAGGGTCTCTATCTTATGCCAACGTTTTGAATGCTGATGTAAACACGAATGTTTGCTTAGTTGATAAGACCCGTAACATTGAAAAATAAATGGTGGAAGGTAAACTAGTATTAGTGGGTGACGAAGGGAAGCCATTAAACACAGGAGGTGCTAAGATGAGTAATGCTGAATTTAGTCTTAATGGTGAAGCAAGTAAGAAAATTGTTAATTCCTCATACCTTAAGAGCCCTGGCTGGTAATGGGTCTCATGTTCCCGTTCTTATAAAATTTGTCCTAACAGTCAAGGAACGTTTCGAAAATTATGTATATGGGTTTTTTTGTGTAAGAGAGTTGCGTATCCAGTGGTTGAAAACTATGTTAAGAATGCATGAAGTAGTTTTGGGCTTGTTCGTATTATGATGAATGCAAAATGCATTTTCTTCCATAAGTTTAGCTTAAACACGTGTATGAAAGCAATGCTTGGAAGTGAACCATGGTTGATTTGTGGGGAATTGTGTCTTGTTTGTCATAGGTGTTCTCAAGTGTGGGCCGCGATTTGCATGTTGGTTATTAGTCATATGTGAGAGTTATGAAGCAAGGGTTTTTAGATTCACGAGGGAGAGGGGGAAGCATAAAAGTGGTAACAAGAATGTTAGGCTTGTCAATTCTTGGTGTAATACTCACTTGTCACACTCCTTCCTTACGATCACTTCCAATGGCATTTCTTGTTGATTTGTCCCCCGATACAAAGGGGAATGATATCGAGGGGAAATTGACAACAACCAATGTAGAATCTGATCTGCTGATGGAAACGTGAATGTAACTAAGGATTTTACATGCTTGAATTTTGTGGTGGGAAATAAGCTAAAGCCAACATGTTGTAGTATATCTGGTACTCAGGATGTGATGTCTACCTTAGGGAATGACAAGTCTGATAAGAAGTTTTCCAAGTCGAGTGGTATAGGGTCTCTATCTTATGCCAACATTTTGAATGCCGATGTAGACACGAATGTTTGCTTCGCTGATAAGATCCGTAACATTGAAAAATAAATGGTGGAAGGTAAACTAGTATTAGTGGGTGACGAAGGGAAGCCATTAAACACAGGAGGTGCTAGATGAGTAACGCTGAATTTAGTCTTAATGGTGAAGCAAGTAAGAAAATTGTTAACTCCTCATACCTTAAAAGCCCTGGCTGGTAATGGGTCTCATGTTCCCGTTCTTATAAAATTTGTCCTAACAGTCAAGGAACGTTTCGAGAATTATTTATATGGGTTTTTTTGTGTAAGGTAGTTGCGTATCCAGTGGTTGAAAACTATGTTAAGAATGCATGAAGTAGTTTTGGGCTTGTTCGTATTATGATGAATGCGAAATGCATTTTCTTCCATAAGTTTAGCTCAAACACGTGTATGAAAGCAATGCTTGGAAGTGAACCATGGTTGATTTGTGGGGAATTGTGTCTTGTTTGTCATAGGTGTTCTCAAGTGTGGGCTGCGATTTGCATGTTGGTTATTAGTCATATGTGAGAGTTATGAAGCAAGGGTTTTTAGATTCATGAGGGAGAGGGGGAAGCATAAAAGTGGTAACAAGAATGTTAGGCTTGTCAATTCTTGGTGTAATACTCACTTGTCACACTCCTTCCTTACGATCACTTCCAATGGCATTTCTTGTTGATTTGTCCCCCGATACAAAGGGGAATGATATCGAGGGGAAATTGACAACAACCAATGTAGAATCTGATCTGCTGATGGAAACGTGAATGTAACTAAGGATTTTCCATGCTTGAATTTTGTGGTGGGAAATCAGCTAAAGCCAACATGTTGTAGTACATCTGGTACTCAGGAAGTGATGTCTAACTTAGGGAATGACAAGTCTGATAAGAAGTTTTCCAAGTCGAGTGGTATAGGGTCTCTATCTTATGCCAACATTTTGAATGCTGATGTAAACACGAATGTTTGCTTAGTTGATAAGATCCGTAACATTGAAAAATAAATGGTGGAAGGTAAACTAGTATTAGTGGGTGACGAAGGGAAGCCATTAAACACAGGAGGTGCTAAGATGAGTAACGCTAAATTTAGTCTTAATGGTGAAGCAAGTAAGAAAATTGTTAACTCCTCATACCTTAAAAGCCCTGGCTGGTAATGGGTCTCATGTTCCCGTTCTTATAAAATTTGTCCTAACAGTCAAGGAACGTTTCGAGAATTATGTATATGGGTTTTTTTGTGTAAGGTAGTTGCGTATCCAGTGGTTGAAAACTATGTTAAGAATGCATGAAGTAGTTTTGGGCTTGTTCGTATTATGATGAATGCGAAATGCATTTTCTTCCATAAGTTTAGCTCAAACACGTGTATGAAAGCAATGCTTGGAAGTGAACCATGGTTGATTTGTGGGGAATTGTGTCTTGTTTGTCATAGGTGTTCTCAAGTGTGGGCTGCGATTTGCATGTTGGTTATTAGTCATATGTGAGAGTTATGAAGCAAGGGTTTTTAGATTCACGAGGGAGAGGGGGAAGCATAAAAGTGGTAACAAGAATGTTAGGCTTGTCAATTCTTGGTGTAATACTCACTTGTCACACTCCTTCCTTATGATCACTTCCAATGGCATTTCTTGTTGATTTGTCCCCCGATACAAAGGGGAATGATATCGAGGGGAAATTGACAACAACCAATGTAGAATCTGATCTGCTGATGGAAACGTGAATGTAACTAAGGATTTTCCATGCTTGAATTTTGTGGTGGGAAATCAGCTAAAGCCAACATGTTGTAGTACATCTGGTACTCAGGAAGTGATGTCTAACTTAGGGAATGACAAGTCTGATAAGAAGTTTTCCAAGTCGAGTGGTATAGGGTCTCTATCTTATGCCAACATTTTGAATGCTGATGTAAACACGAATGTTTGCTTAGTTGATAAGATCCGTAACATTGAAAAATAAATGGTGGAAGGTAAACTAGTATTAGTGGGTGACGAAGGGAAGCCATTAAACACAGGAGGTGCTAAGATGAGTAACGCTAAATTTAGTCTTAATGGTGAAGCAAGTAAGAAAATTGTTAACTCCTCATACCTTAAAAGCCCTGGCTGGTAATGGGTCTCATGTTCCCGTTCTTATAAAATTTGTCCTAACAGTCAAGGAACGTTTCGAGAATTATGTATATGGGTTTTTTTGTGTAAGGTAGTTGCGTATCCAGTGGTTGAAAACTATGTTAAGAATGCATGAAGTAGTTTTGGGCTTGTTCGTATTATGATGAATGCGAAATGCATTTTCTTCCATAAGTTTAGCTCAAACACGTGTATGAAAGCAATGCTTGGAAGTGAACCATGGTTGATTTGTGGGGAATTGTGTCTTGTTTGTCATAGGTGTTCTCAAGTGTGGGCTGCGATTTGCATGTTGGTTATTAGTCATATGTGAGAGTTATGAAGCAAGGGTTTTTAGATTCACGAGGGAGAGGGGGAAGCATAAAAGTGGTAACAAGAATGTTAGGCTTGTCAATTCTTGGTGTAATACTCACTTGTCACACTCCTTCCTTATGATCACTTCCAATGGCATTTCTTGTTGATTTGTCCCCCGATACAAAGGGGAATGATATCGAGGGGAAATTGACAACAACCAATGTAGAATCTGATCTGCTGATGGAAACGTGAATGTAACTAAGGATTTTCCATGCTTGAATTTTGTGGTGGGAAATCAGCTAAAGCCAACATGTTGTAGTACATCTGGTACTCAGGATGTGATGTCTAACTTAGGGAATGACAAGTCTGATAAGAAGTTTTCCAAGTCGAGTGGTATAGGGTCTCTATCTTATGCCAACGTTTTGAATGCTGATGTAAACACGAATGTTTGCTTAGTTGATAAGATCCGTAACATTGAAAAATAAATGGTGGAAGGTAAACTAGTATTAGTGGGTGACGAAGGGAAGCCATTAAACACAGGAGGTGCTAAGATGAGTAACGCTGAATTTAGTCTTAATGGTGAAGCAAGTAAGAAAATTGTTAACTCCTCATACCTTAAAAGCCCTGGCTGATAATGGGTCTCATGTTCCCGTTCTTATAAAATTTGTCCTAACAGTCAAGGAACGTTTCGAGAATTATGTATATGGGTTTTTTTGTGTAAGAGAGTTGCGTATCCAGTGGTTGAAAACTATGTTAAGAATGCATGAAGTAGTTTTGGGCTTGTTCGTATTATGATGAATGCGAAATGCATTTTCTTCCATAAGTTTAGCTCAAACACGTGTATGAAAGCAATGCTTGGAAGTGAACCATGGTTGATTTGTGGGGAATTGTGTCTTGTTTGTCATAGGTGTTCTCAAGTGTGGGCTGCGATTTGCATGTTGGTTATTAGTCATATGTGAGAGTTATGAAGCAAGGGTTTTTAGATTCACGAGGGAGAGGGGGAAGCATAAAAGTGGTAAAAAGAATGTTAGGCTTGTCAATTCTTGGTGTAATACTCACTTGTCACACTCCTTCCTTACGATCACTTCCAATGGCATTTCTTGTTGATTTGTCCCCCGATACAAAGGGGAATGATATCGAGGGGAAATTGACAACAACCAATGTAGAATCTGATCAGCTGATGGAAACGTGAATGTAACTAAGGATTTTACATGCTTGAATTTTGTGGTGGGAAATAAGCTAAAGCCAACATGTTGTAGTACATTTGGTACTCAGGATGTGATGTCTACCTTAGGGAATGACAAGTCTGATAAGAAGTTTTCCAAGTCGAGTGGTATAGGGTCTCTATCTTATGCCAACATTTTGAATGCTGATGTAGACACGAATGTTTGCTTAGCTGATAAGATCCGTAACATTGAAAAATAAATGGTGGAAGGTAAACTAGTATTAGTGGGTGACGAAGGGAAGCCATTAAACACAGGAGGTGCTAGATGAGTAACGCTAAATTTAGTCTTAATGGTGAAGCAAGTAAGATAATTGTTAACTCCTCATACCTTAATAGCGCTGGCTGGTAATGGGTCTCATGTTCCCGTTCTTATAAAATTTTTCCTAAAATTCAAGGAACGTTTCGAGAATTATGTATATGGGTTTTTTTGGGTAAGAGAGTTGCGTATCCAGTGGTTGAAAACAATGTTAAGAATGCGTGAAGTAGTTTTGGGCTTGTTCGTACTATGATGAATGCGAAATTCATTTTCTTCCATAAGTTTAGCTCAAACACGTGTATGAAAGCAATGCTTGGAAGTGAACCATGGTTGATTCGTAATGTGTCATTGATGCTTGGTAAATGGTCTCTTATGGCGAATGTATTTAAGGAAGACATAAAGAGTGTCCCAGTTTGGGTTAAACTCCATGATGTTCCTATCAAGACATTCACAGAGGATAGATTGAGTGATATTGCTACAAAACTTGGCACCTATTTGATGTTAGATACGTATACAACCTCTATGTGCATGTAATCATGGGGTCGTTATAGTTTTGCGAGAGCAATGATTGATCTTCAAGTCGATGTTGAGTTGAAAGACACTCTTGATATTACGGTACCTAATACTGAAGGTGATGGATATATTTTTCATTCAATTCGCTTTGAGTACGAGTGAAAACCAACTAGATGTCCAATGTGCATGGTATTTTTGCATTCTTTGGACCGATGACCTAAAGTAGTTCCTACTAAGTCCATGAATCGGGTTGAGGTTCAAGCTGAGGGTTCCCAAGGAATTAAGAAGATGAACCGAAGTGATATTGGAAATGGTGGCAAGAAACAAGTTGGAGGATATTTTGGTCTTAATACCAAATCATATTTTTGTATAGGTCTGTCTCAAAAATATCATCACCAAGGATACTAGGCAGGACAAATAGAAGGAAGCTAATAAGGATGGTAATGGTTCAAAAGTTACTTATACACTAGGCAATATAGTTAATGTGGATACGTAACTAGTGGGACGAAAAAGAAATCCCTTGTGGATAATGGAACGGAAATTGTGACTTCAAAGCCGTTTAAAGCTCTAAATTTGGCTGATAAGGTTGTAGATGCTGCTTCCAGTGGTACGTCTAGTTCCTGGAATAGAAAGGCTGGTGTGAATATTAAAAACAATAAGAGGACAATGATAATAGTGGAAAACTAGAAGGGGGGTTGAATAGTTTACCGATTAAAAACTTTGTTTTGAAACTTATTGAAAGATCAATTGATATTGATCTTAGATATGTTAGTGAATAATAATCAACAATATATAAAGAGTTCATAAGGAAAGAAACAATCAAACCACAACAAGTTGTTTATAGTGGTTTGGTCTACAAAGACTCTTTTTCCTTGCCCATCTCCACTCCCCAAGTCTCACACTCGAGAGTTTAACTTCACTAGTCTACAAGCTCCTTTCACCGGCGGAGAAACCTTTACACTTCGCTTACACACTATTTCCGACACTAAGCTAGATGTCGAATTCTTTTCAAGGGTACAACCACTCCCACACACAATGTATTTTAAGGACTAAAATACTAACCACTCACACTCACAATATTATGATGGTTTGGTACAACAACGATGTATGAATCAACACAAGATCATACAACAACAAACAAACAAGACTTCCAACTTCTTGTTGAAGCTTGAATGTGCCTTGATCTTCTTTGCTACAAAAGAGATCACTAATATGATATGAAACTGAGTTAGAAATGTTAGAGAGAAGGAATGTATGAGAATATGATAGAAAAAGGATGAAAAACAACTTGGTTTGGCTTTCCTATTTATAGCCAAAATGATCAGCAGGCACCACAGACCACGGAACCCTTAAAAGGGTTCGGCCCGTGTATTATTTTGGTGCCACCGAGGTCTGACAACAAGATCTCAAAATCTTACCAAAGTCAACCATATCTATCCAAGATTGTGTAAGATATGTAGAGTCTAAATCTACATAAAGAATCTAGTGAAATCTTCTAAGGATTTCAATGATGCACTACATGATGTCATGTGTTTGTTTTTCTATTTTTAGAAATATGTTAAAATGAAAATACATATGTAATGTTTTGTTTTAAGAAACCAAAATATTCTTGAACTAAAAATACTAACATACATTATGGTTTAGAGTCATATCAAAATATGATTAATCACAATGTAAATGTTTGAGTGATGAAGATATTATTTGAAAAGCTTGATTTAATATCTATTAAACTTGACAAGCTTTGAGCTTCATAAAAATTAAATTTACTTTTGTCGTTAACAAAACTTAGGTAAAGATCAAAAATATAAATAACATTTAATGACGATATTTGTATTAACAATCTCCCCCTTTTTGTGGAGGACAAAACATAAATTTTATTTTTATAAAAGATGTAAAGATTGTACAAGATTTATAAAAATATTAGTTTTAGAACTTGAAAGATAAAGATGATAATGCAAGTATGTCCAATTTAGACATGATGTTGACTTTTTCAGAAAGTCAAGGTATGCAGTTGACTGTTTAGAAAGTCAAGGTCTTCATTAGTTGAAGTATGATGTTTGAGTTTTCAGAAAGTCAAAGTAGGCAGTTGACTTTTTCAGAAAGTCAAATATAACCAAGTTCTATATATTTCTCCCCCTTTTTGTCTCAACAAAAAGAAGATGCGAGGCAGAATGTGTAATGAGCCCGAGCCATTATCTCCCCTTTGACTAATGCTCTCCCTAAATTGGGTGCCAAGAGAAAGATACATGGATTGTGAAAAAACTACAAAAAAAATTGTTAGTAATAAGCATCATCACAAGTTTTTCCAAACACCATGTAACAATCCACAACCATATAAGAAACACCATTCATTTGTTAAAAATTTTCATGATTTAAGAATCATGAAAAGGGAACACAATGAAGTGTTAGTACTATAATAAAATCCTAGAGAAAAATAAAAAAAATACAAGAAAATCCTATAAAAATAAAAATGCTTAAAGAAAATAAGCTAAGACCCTCCTATTGAGGTGGTGGATGAGCAAGAGCGTTGATGCGCTCTAGGATGTGATTGAGGATGAACCTCATTTCGTCTTGAAGCTCATGGACCATCACCCGGGTCCTTTCGGTTATTTGGGCGGTACGCTCACAATTAGAGCAACCATGTCTAGGGGGTAATATGGTTCATGGTTTTGTGGTGGTGGAATGGTGGAGGTGTTGGTGTTGGTGTTTTGAGTGGTGATTATGGAGGCTAGCAAGGCACTTTGCATTTGCATAGCATCACTAAGATGAGAATCCACCATATTTGAGAATTGGTGGAGATGATGGAGTTCGGCTTGAATCTCTTCTTTGGTGGGGTGATCTTCCCACATGGATTCTTCAATGTCCTCTATATGAGGAGACATTGATGTAGGAAGTGGTTGATCCCCATACAAAGGACCATGGATTTCCTTGTGAATGGGATGGAAAAGAAGAGGTTTTGGCCCTAACGGGGTGTTTGGGTCAAATGATGGACGTGGAGACTCATGAGCTATTCGCTCAATAGTACCAAAAGATAGTAGTGGTGGTGGTGGATGATTAGGCCTAGGAGGCAAGTCCTCCAAGTCTTCCAAAAATGGATTTGGAGATGTAGGTGGTGTAGAGAATAAGTCTAGTGGGATGAGTGTTGGAGATTTTAGAGGTGATGGTGATTTTGATGTTTGGATGGGACCGGTGGTGGTGAGCTAGGAGTATTTTTTGGTGGTGGAGTAGTGATAGTGATAGGTGATTTTAGAGGTGGTGTATGGGTAGCCAAAGTGAGAGTGGTCTCATCTCTTATGGGTGATGAGATGGTTAATGGAGAAGACTCAGAATAAGATATTATGTTGACAAAGCAACAAGGTCTTACGCTCATTCTAGCAGTTCTTTTGCAAGGCTTGGTTGATGGTGAAGATTTAGTCATTTTGACTTAAGCTTTTGCTAGTAGATGATGAGAATTGAGAAGGTGTGAAGATGATCATGGTAAAAGCTCTTAATTTATAGGATTGAAAAATTATGGAGAAATGTGTTTGATTTAATGTTAAACCATATAGGAGATGAGGTTCCTAATGATTTTGAAGTGGGTTTAATGCTAGTCATATCACCCAAGTCAATCCATACAAGAAGGATGGAGTGAAGAGACAAAGATTTTCAATAAATGAGTTCTAATGATTGTGAGATCCTTAGAATCAGATTACCCACATATTGCAAGGAACCAAATTTTTGGTTCCTTCCTTTATGCAAAAGGGCTCCTTGGGTGTATTTTTGAAATTTTTGAATTTTTGTGAGAAATGGATATCCTATATGCCTAAGTGTGTTACACTAGTTCTAATATGGGTAGGAACTAGTTGAGATTAACCTAGAAGCAATGTATGGTAATTTGGAATGTAAAACTAAGCGAAATTTAGAAAATTACCTGTAGGATCCACGGAACCAAAAAACTACACAGGCGGAACCCTTAAAAGGGTGCCGCCTGGTCCGCCTGTACAGGTACGGCGGTACCAAATTGCATAACAGACGGTACCAAATTTTTGGTGCCGTCTGATCCGTGGACACTAGAAAAGTTCACAAAACAGTTTTTTGGGTGTCGAGGAGTTTTCAAAAACCTGAAATTTTGCTTAAAACATGTGACATTAATCATTTCTAGTTAGGAAAAGTCAATAACACATATACAAACATAGTGGAGCATAGACTTTGACCAAGGGCTAACGATTTTCGCATAAAAGTGAAAGTGGGTAAATTTGATAACATACTTGTGCTATCCCCCTGCATGAAATAGTTAGCATACAACATTGTTTTAAGTCATATTATCATCCTACAAATTAAAAACAACCAAATTGTATCGTACATCAAAGTTATTGTCTTGTTCCAAACGCTCCTTCAAATGAACCTCACTTATCTAAGTTCTTGTAGATCTTATTCATCATCCTACCAAGGCACTTGAACATCCCCTTGGTTTGCTTGAACTCCACCGATTCATTCTCAATCTCTGGGAGAGATGCATAATACTCATGAGGTGGAAGGCGAGAATTTGGAAGACCGTCCTCGGAGCTATTTGATGATGATGATGATGGAGTTGGAGGTTTTGCCCTTTTGCCTTTAGTCTTAGGCACTCGCTCGTCACTTAAGGGCACAAAAATGTGAGGGATGAGCTCATAGTCAAGCTTCAACCCTTTTGGGCTTGGTGGAATGGGTGCAAAGGCTCTATAGAGACGGGTGAGAAGCATCCCGTAAGGAAGAGCGATCGATCCTTGAGTTGGAATGTCAATCATTCTCCTAGAAATGTAGTAGGCTAGATTGAATGGTTGACGGGTGGACAAGTTGTAGAGCATGTGACAAAGTCAAGCGTTGATATGGTCCCTATTTCCTATAGTGCTAATGACATTGGCTCTAAGGAGTTCCTCCCATTTCTTAAATTCGGGCTTAAGTTCATTGAGCTCCATTCCATATGGATCTCGGTTCACTTCCTTTCCCTTTCGGGTGACACGGGTTGGATCAGCCCTTGGGTTAAAGACGTGCTCACGGATGACATCCTTATCCGCTAAAGGAGTTTGGTAGGGAAGAGAGCGGTCATTGATTGCATCAAGGATAGTGAGTGATCACTTATCCGAGTAGACACATGTCCCTCGGTTGGGAATTCCTAGCACTTGAGCAAATTGGCTTAAGGAGATGGTGTAGTTGTTTTGATTGATCCTAAACCTAAGGCCAAATTCATCATCCTCATTAATGAAACCGGTAACACTAGCATAGAATTCTAACACGAACCTAGGACAAATGGGTTCATCGATGTCAAGGAGACAATCGAAGTGAATGGCGGCTAGTTCTTGACGGAGATTGGTTCCGTCGACAAAGGAGGAGTGAATGGTTCTACCCTCATGGAAGTACCTTTGTTCTAGACTCTTAAAGATTTCAACTTGTTCTTTGGAGAGGCCCTTGGTTTTGTGATGTTTGGGAATGTAGTTAAGAGTATCCTTGTGATCATAGAATCTTGCGGCTACCATGGTAATTCCTATGAGCAAGAATTTACATGTTAAAATGAGAACAAACTTAGCGTTTTGGTTCTAGTGTGTGCCTATATGAAAATGATTTGTAGTTGCGGTTATCTCGACTCATTTTATGCATAAAATGGTTTTTAGTAGGGGTGTTTGGCAAAAAGCATGAGATAACCCAAACGCCCCTAATTCAATGTGGCTTCATTTGAATATACCCGGTAATGCATATTAGTTATCCATTACCTTTAGTATTCAAGAACATGCAAGTGATGAAAATTTTACGTTTCTATTTGTATTAACAATGAAAAATTGTTTTCCTACAAGTGAGAAGCTTTTCAAATTTTTTGACATGGGGTGTTTGGTTATTTGAATAAAACCTTATAGTCATTATCTTTTGATTAGTGGGAAACATGATTTGTTTATACAATGTGACAATGTAGTACCTAATTTCAATTACTAGTTATGCAATTTGCCAATTGAATCCATGTTTTGTACAAGAATATACATAATCCCCATGTAATGATTTTGTGCACAAATTGGAATCCTAGACTCAGAATTAAGAGATGAAATGTAGTTAGGATACTTACAATGATGTTATCTTCAGTGATTAGTGGGTGAGAAAATGTCAACAATGAGTTAGGTCTAATGTTGAAACGTTTTGGTAAAGTGGGTTGTGAGGAAGAAGATGTTTTGTAGGCTGTATTTTTGCTACTGTTGTCACCACGGACCAGACGGCACCAAATAAATGGTTCCGTCTTTGTTGTCGTTTGGTGCCGTGGGAACAGTAGCAGGTTTAAACAAATTTGTTTTGTTTTGTTTGTTCTAAGGTTTATACTATGTTTTACCTACATGTTTGGTTCCATTAACCCCAAACCAAGTCTAAAAAGATTAAATGGTTCTCGTTTGAGCTTAGTTAGAATGTCGGCAATGTTGTCTTCGGAGGATACTTTCTCAATTGAGATGTTTCCTTTTTGAACATTGTCGCGAAGAAAGTGATGACGGATTTCAATATGCTTCCTACGAGCATGTTGGACGGGATTTTTGCTGAGATCAATAGCTCCTTTGTTGTCGCAATCCACGAGAGCTTGCTTCATTCAAAGAGCTTGTTGACATGCTTTTCTGGCTGAGATGTATTCGACTTCAGTAGTTGAGATAGCTAAAGTCGTTTGCTTCTTTGCAAACCATGAGGTGAGACAATGTCCGAAAAAAGTGCAAATACCACTTGTACTTGTTCTATCGACATAGTGACCGGCATGGTCCGAGTCGGCATAAACTATAGTTTCTACACCCGTTCCTTTGGGATACCATAGTCCTAAACATGTCGTTCCCTTAATGTATCTAAATATCCTTTTCAAGGCTTCTAAGTGTGATACCTTGGGATTTTCTTGAAAGCGAGCACATAGACAAACACTAAACATAATGTCGGGTCTACTAGCCGTGAGATAGAGCAGGCTACCAATCATTCCTCTATATTTAGTGTTATCTACCGATTCACCTTCCTCATCCTTGGTGAGTTTGGTGTCCGAAGACATGGGTGTCTTGGTTGGTTTTGAGTCTTCAAGACCAAATTTCTTAAGCATATCTTTTATATATTTAGATTGGTTAAAGAATATGCCATCTTCTAGTTGTTTAATTTGAAGTCCTAGAAAGAAGTTTAATTCACTCATCATACTCATCTCAAACTCATCGTGCATGATTTTAGAGAAATCATCACATAGCTCTTGACAAGTTGATCCGAATATGATGTCATCAACGTATATTTGAACAATGATAATGTGTGATTCCTTTTTCTTGGTAAAAAGAGTATTATCTACTAATCCCATGGTGTATTTGTTTTCAACAAGAAAAGTCTTAAGTCTATCGTACCAAGCTTTTGGTGCTTGCTTAAGACCGTATAATGCTTTCATGAGTTTGAAGACATGATGTGGTTTCTCAAAGTCGGTAAAACCGGGAGGTTGAGCAACATATACTTCTTCGTTAATAAACCCATTAAGAAACGCACTCTTAACATCCATTTGAAATAATTTAAAGTCATAAGCACATGCATATGCAAGTAAGATTCTAATAGACTCGATCCTAGATACCGGTGCATAAGTTTCATCATAATCAATCCCCTCTTGTTGATTATAACCTAGTGCGACAAGCCTAGCTTTGTTTCTAGACACTACACCATTTTCATCCAATTTATTTCGAAAAACCCATTTTGTTCCAATTATAGTTTGATCTTTAGGTTTTGGAACTAATTTCCAAACATCATTTCTAACGAATTGGTTTAACTCTTCTTGCATAGCAATTACCCAAGATTCATCTTTTATTGCTTCATTTATGTTTTTCGGTTCTATGGTAGATACAAAACAAAAATGATCACTTTGATTTTGGGCTTGTGATCTTAAGGTTCTTTGATTTAGTTTTCCTATGACCTTTTCTAAATGATGACTTTTGGATTCTTTGATGTTTATAATTTCATTATTTAATGGTTCATCTTCCTTGTCATTTTCAATTATTTTTTGACTTTTTACAAGTTGACTTTCAACTAAGTTATCATCTACCAAAGGTGATGTCTTAGAGGGAGGTGGACTTTCGTCGAATGTTATGTTCAACGATTCCTCGACTCTAATTATTTCTTTGTTTAGGACAATGTAAGCTTTACTAGTTTGTGAGTAACCAAGAAATACACCTTCATAAGACTTTGGGTCAAACTTGGTGAGATAATCTTTAGTATTGAGAATGAAACATTTACATTCAAACACTCTAAAATATCCTAAAGTTGGCTTTTTACCTTTATATAATTCATATGGTGTTTTGTTTAAGAAAGGACGTATTAAGACTCTATTTAAAATATATGTAGAAGTGTCAACGGCGTTACACCAAAACTTTTGAGGAATGTTTTGTTCATTAAGCATTGTTCTACTCATTTCTTGAATGGTTCTATTTTTACGTTCTACAACTCCATTTGATTGAGGTGTTCGAGGAGCTGAGAAGTTGTGTGTTATGCCATTTGTATCACAAAAGTTTCCAAATTGTGTTTCATTGTCAAATTCACGACCATGATCCGTTCGGATCGACACAATGTTAACACCTAGTTGATTTTGAATTTTCTTGCTAAAAAATTTTAAATTTATCAAAAGCTTCATTTTTAGTTTTCAAAAACAACGTCCAAGTAAACCTTGAGTAATCATCTACTATGACCAAAGTGTATAAGTTGCCTCCATAGCTTCTTATAGCGGATGGACCAAACAAGTCCATATGCAAAAGTTCTAGACACTTAGATGTGGACACCATGTTTTTAGCCTTATGACTACTATGGGTTTGTTTACCAATTTTGCAAGCGTCGCAAAAATGTTGGTCATATTTAAGTTTTGGTAAATTCCTAACTAACTCTTTTAAAGATAGGTTTTGTATAAGTCTCATATTAGCGTGACCTAAACGTCTATGCAAAAGAGTTGAGCTATCATCTAATGTTGTTAGACAAAGTTTGTCATTAGATGTTTTATCAATTTTCATGACGTATATGTTATTTTTCCTAACTCCTTTAGCTATGGTGATACCATCTTTTAGTATTTTACTACCATTTTCTTCAAATAGTACTTTATATTTTTTATAACATAATTGGCTAATACTAAGTAGATTAAATCCTAACCTATCGACATGAGCAACATTTTCAATAGTTAGGGAGTTATGAGCGATCGTACCTTTGCCAATGATTTTGCTTTTGAGATTGCTACCAAAAGTGACATTACCTCCGTCATACTCTTGGTATGTTGAGAAGAGGCTTTTGTTGCCCGTCATGTGTCGAGAGCATCCACTATCTTTTATCTACTCATCAGGTTCCAATCCAACTTTCAAGCATACCTAAGACACAAATAACTCAAGCGTTTGGTCCCCAATATCTCATGGGTCCATTTGGGTTAACCATACCATTTACTTGATTCATGTATGGAAATGATGGGTAAGAGTTCCATAGCATGTAATCTAGAGTTTGATATGGTCTAGGGAAGTTTTGATTCCAACCGTTATGTTGATAGTTGGGTTGTATGTTGTGGTTGCTCTTAGGAAAGGGGCGTTTGGCAAAAGGTGTTTTATGTCGTTGTTGAGTAGTTTTAGATCTAAATTCATTTCTAGCAAGTCCTACTCCTGATGTAACAGCAGGTTTTAGTTTAATACTATCCTTGGTTTTCTTTGTTACTTTGACAAATTCACTACGGTCCGTATCACAAACATTCTGTCCTGCTGCAGTCCCCACGACACCATTTTTTACAAAGGACGGATCCCTGTTTTTGGGTCCGTCTGGTCCGTGCTGTACTGCAGCAGATTTGACAGTTTGTTTGTCTTTTTCGGCATTTTTGGTTTGACTCTTTGGAATTAACACCTCATTAAATCCCAGTCCATTCATGTTTCCTAGTGTTTTTTGAATTCTAACTATTTCATCAACACAAGCAATGTTTTTGTTAAACCTTTTAAACTTAGAATTATGTTCGATTAGAACATCTTGTGTGAGCTTTAGTTTTTCTATTTCAAGATTAAGCTCTTGACATGATTTGCAACCATCGTCATTTGCTTTTCCCTTTTCTAATCATTTTGCCTATTCTTTTAACTCATAGACTTCATTTTCTAAAAATTCCTTTTTAGTCTTTAAAAACTTATTTTTAGTTAAGATTTTTAGACTAAGCTCACACAATTGATTATATTGTTTTTGCAAAGTGTCATCATCAATATAGGAATAAGATGAGTCAGAATGTACCTCGTTTGACTCATGTTCTATTAGAGCGATCTCATCCTTGCTCGACTCTTCATCATCCTCACTATCACTCCAAGCACCACTTACAAAAGCTCGTTGAGTTTTGCTTTTAGGTGGCTTGGGACAATCTCCTATTAGATGACTTGCATCACCGCATCTAAAACACTTTCTTTCACCTTTACCCTTTTTGTCATCCCGATCTTTTCGGAATGGCTTCTTTTCTTCTCAAGGTTGTCTTACAAACTTTCCTCTTCTTCAAAAGAACTTTTTGAAATCTCTAACCGCCATGGCATACTCCTCATCTTCACTACCGGAGCAAGATTTGTCATCATCACTTGAATCTGTTCTTGCTTTTAGAGCAACGGATTTGATTTTCTCTCTTTTTCCTTTGATGATTTCCTAATCTTTCTCCATCACCATTTCGTGTACTTTGAGGTTTCCGATTAGCTCGTCTAGTGTCACTTTTGAGAGATCTTTTGATTCCTCAATAGCCGTCACTTTAGCTCTCCACTTCGGATGGAGTGCTCTAAGAAATTTCTTGATAAAGTTATTACTACGAAAAGATTCATCAAGTGCTTTAAGTGATGTAATAATAGTATTAAAGCGCGCAAAGCCACAATCAATGGTTTCATCTTCAGGGATAAAAAATTGTTCATATTGTTGAACAAGAAGATCAATTTTGTTATCCTTGACTTGTGAATTTCCTTGATGTGTAATAATCAAAGATTCCCAAATGTCTTTAGCGGTTTCACACATAAAAATTCTTTCATATTTTTTTCTAGGCAAAGCATTATAAAGCATCATTTTAGCTTCATTATTTTTAGCTATTAATTTCTTTTGATCATCAACAGAAATATCTTTTGTTGTAGAACTAAAATCCCTTTAACAATAACAAACCAAATATCTATATCTTTTAATTTTACATATTTTTCAAAATGGTTTTTCCAATAGATAAATCCATTGGTTTCAAAGAGTGGTGGTCTTTGCATAGATTGCCCTTCTTTAAAGTTTTTAGAATCCATGGATCGTTTCAAGTTTATAAAATACAATATATTTTAGAAATTCTTGAGCAACGAGACTCTGGTACCAATTGTGGAAAACTAGAAGGGGGTTGAATAGTTTACCGATTAAAAACTTTGTTTTGAAACTTATTGAAAGATCAATTGATATTAATCTTAGATATGTTAGTGAATAATAATCAACAACATATAAAGAGTAGATAAGGAAAGAAACAATCAAACCACAACTAGTTGTTTATAGTGGTTCGGTCTACAAGAACTCTTTTTCCTTGCCCTACTCCACTCCCCGAGTCTCACACTCGAGAGTTTAACTTCACTAGTCAACAAGGTCCTTTCACCGGCGGAGAAACCTTTACACTTCGCTTACACACTATTTCCGACACTAAGCTAGATGTCGAGGTCTTTTCAAGGGTACAACCACTCCCACACACAATGTATTTTAAGGACTAAAATACTAACCACTCACACTCACAAGATTATAATGGTTTGGTACAACAATGATGTATGAATCAACACAAGATCATACAACAACAAACAAACAAGACTTCCAACTTCTTGTTGAAGCTTGAATGTGCCTTGATCTTCTTTGCTACAAAAGAGATCACTAATATGATATGAAACTGAGTTAGAAATGTTAGAGAGAAGGAATATATGAGAATATGATAGAAAAAGGATGAAAAACAACTTGGTTTGGCTTTGCTATTTATAGCCAAAATGATCAGCAATCACCACGGACCACGGAACCCTTAAAAGGGTTCCGCCCGTGTATTATTTTGGTGCCGCCGAGGTCTGACAGCAAGATCTCAAAATCTTACCAAAGTCAACTATATCTATCCAAGATTGTGTAAGATATGTAGAGTCTAAATCTACATAAAGAATCTAGTGAAATCTTCTAAGGATTTCAATGATGCACTACATGATGTCATGTGTTTGTTTTTCTATTTTTAGAAATATGTTAAAATGAAAATACATATGTAATGTTTTGTTTTAAGAAACCAAAACATTCTTGAACTAAAAATACTAACATACATTATGGTTTAGAGTCATATCAAAATATGATTAATCACAATGTAAATGTTTGAGTGATGAAGATATTATATGAAAAGCTTGATTTAATATCTATTAAACTTGACAAGCTTTAAGCTTCATAAAATTAAACTTACTTTTGTCGTTAACAAAACTTAGGTAAAGATCAAAAATATAAATAACGTTTAATGACGATATTTGTATTAACAATGATGTTATTGAGGATGACAGTGAACCTACACCTTTTATGCATCTTAAATATCTAAAGAGTACAAGTACCTAAGGTTGTTGTCGAGAGTTATGCGACGTGTGTTGGGATGGGTAATACAAATCTAAAGGCTGCTTCTACTTTGACGATAAGGCTACTAATGCTGGTAGTGGTAAATCTAATGAGCATGTGGGTTCAGGATCGGTTCTAAAGATAGATTCTATTATTTCTTTTGCCAATGTCATTAATGCTACTTGTGTGGTTCTGAAAGTGAATTTTAGAGCATTAGTCAATGAGGATCGTGTGAAAAATCATGACACAATGTTGCCTACGGCTGTTATGAAGAAGGTTTTAAGATGGTATAATAAAATACTTGTTGGTTACTTTCTTGGTAAAACCACTGCTTTTTCTTTTGTTCAAAATTACGTTACTAATACATGGGAGAAATTTGGATTGCAAAAGCTGATGAAGAATGGTGATGGTGTGTTTCTTTTTAAGTTTGCTACTAAGGAGGGTATGGATCGTGTTCTGGAACTAGGTCAATGGATTATACGTAACTCGCCCATTATTCTTAACAAATGGATTCCCACTTAATCCCTTAATAGGAACGAGGTAAACAAGGTACCGGTTTGGATCAAAATGCATAAGGTTCCTTTGGTTTCTTATTCTGAGGATGGTTTGAACTTAATTGCTATGCAAGTAGGGAAACCTATTATGTTAGATGCTTTTACAAGCTCTATGTGAGTCGAGTCTTGAGGTCGTATTAGTTTTGCTTGTGCTTTAGTTGAATTAAGTGCGGATTCACTAAAAAGCCAGGTTACAATGGCAATTCCAAATGAAGAAGGTATTGGTTTTACTACTTGAAATTATTAATTTCCAATATGAATGAAAACCTCCTCACTGTAGTGAATGTTAAACTTTTGGACTTGCTTTGGTTGAATGCCCAAATCGTGTTCAGGAGGCTGTTCGTAGTAATACTAATGCGGCAGCCATGGCTTATGAAGCTTCTACTACTTTGGCAAAGAATGATGATGGTTTTCCTGAGGTAAGGAATCATAAGGATAAAGTTAAGAAGGCTGATGTTCAAATGCCTCAGAAAAAGCCGTCTCGAGGTATTGATGTGGGTAAAGGGGCTAAAATTAGCCCTTCAAAACCTAAGCAGAAGTATGTACTTGTTTTGAAGAAGCCATATGCTAATAAGGAAAAAATCACTAAAGAGGCAAGTATGAGTGAGACGATTATTGCTACATTGAACCCATTGATGCTCTTAATATGTCTTGTAACATATTGGATTACACAAACACATCAAATCATGATCACATATAGGCATATAATATAAGGTTTTAGAGAGAGAAATATTTAGAGGTTTGGGAACTTAGTGAGAGAAAGTAAAAGTGTTATTATGAGCTCCAACCCTCTACCTTGGGAGGTAGAGGGTATTTATAGTCTTACATAAAACGCCACCTACGGGCTGTGGATTAGGCATATAGTGGGTAAAGACCCGTCCGTCCTCCACGGTGTCACTTAACTAAATACTACTTAACATTAAATAACTACGACTACAAGCTTTCTAACGATTACATATACTTGAGGTGACCGACACTTTAATAACTGGATTTACTAAATCCTAACAATCTCCCCCTAAGGGAGGGCACCTCAAATTACATTGAATACAAACAGATATTACATTAAGATTGTTCTTGGATTCTTGATAATGTTCTTTGCTCTGTAGCCCGTAGTCATTGATTCTTCATTTTTGCATGTTTGGTTAATCCAAGTTGAGGTCTTTAACTGATCCAAGTGATAATGAGTTTTGAGCCAGCATTGAGATCATCAGCTACCATAAATCTCTGACTCTTCCATTTCGGTGTTGACATCATGTGAAGTTGTGACTTTTGGACCGACATGCTCACATTCTGGATCATGAAATCTTTTCATCAGAGTAACGGAAGCTTTAGTTGATTCATGATATTTGCAGCAGCGTAGCAGAAGTATGGAGTGAAAATATCAGAGTCATTGATGCACTTATCATGATTTCTTTAGAAATGAATGTGATGAGTGAGCATGCGGCTATGGATTGACCTCTCCATTCTGATCAGCTGCAAACGTCGGACGTACCTGCATACAACAGTTAGCAATAAAGCGCACGAAAGTGTCTTTGATCACTTTCGTTGAATTGAGGTACACGGCCCACGGTTCCCCGTTGATCAGTACAAGTACTGCCTGTGATCAGGTATAATTCCAAAGAATCTCCTTGACAGGGTTTCACAGTTGTTCTAGCTGTTCTCAAACCGGAACGTCTCAAAGAAGACAACACGGAGTGTGTGAACCAGCGAATTTGAGATTCACTGATTGATGAAAAGATATTTGAAAAACAATCGAGTACTGCACAATAAAGTGTTTTTGCAATACCTCGAGGGTTTTTGAGAAAAATCAATTATCAATCATAAACACCTTTTATATTTGAAATATTAATACACAGTCGATGTGCTAAAGAAAAGAATTTTTAAGCACAACGACTGGTTTTTCAAAGGTATCCGTCAATCCATAACCTGAACCAGGATTGATTCATAAGTTTGAATCGCCCCATTGTTTCTGTTTAGTTGTCACATGGTTGATCTATTGGATAGATTTCACATGCCACCTACCAAGAACTTGTTTGATGTTGGCTCTAGAAGGATTTCCATCTTCATTGTGAATATGTTTGCATATCACTCAGATGTTCTGGTAATACCACAAGGATAATGCGTAGGATTCATAAGATATAATCTCTCTTTCCACATTGTGTGAAACAGAGAGTCTTCATTGACAGTGTCCAAAAGAGATTTATTTGATGATCTCGTGGCTCTAGACTCAATTGTGCACATTTGGTTCCTATGCCGGAGACTAGGGAGAGGGTCTCCTTCTTCAATATCAACAATCTCTAAGAGAAAGTCGATAGATTATTGATGCAGGTTTTACTGACCAGGTCTTAATATTTATAGTGTCTCGCTATACCTATAGTCTACCCTAATGCACTAACGGGCAGTGTACCCGGTCGTGTGTAGTGTAGTAAATGGTAAAGCTGAGGTCGTCCCAAGAGCTATGTGTGTCGGATAATTACTAAGTCTAATTGTCACAGAATAATAATGGTTTGATATGGTTTTAATTAATTAAACTACGAATGCAGAATATAAAAGCAATTAAATGGTAGAAAGGAAATCAATAGAGGAATAGTGGTGCTAACCTAGTCAATCCTCCTAACTAGTTATTTCTACGTCTACCTACTTCCAATAACTTCAGGTGGGGTCAAATTCGAGAGGACAGCATTTGGTCAATTCGCCCTAACCTATCAGCAAAGATGCCACCACTAGAGAAATCAGGCGCACCGTCATAAGTCCTGTTGTTCCTGGTCCCCTAAGCCAAGTCATTAAGTACCGCTACATGCTAGATTCTAAATAGTGAGTGTCCGGCCGTTAGGAACTTAGACACTACACCCCCCAATTCTTAAGTTCATCCAAACGATAGGTGATCAGTTGGTCAAATCGCACAAGTAGAAAGGGTCGTCAGTTGGTCATATCTTACCCTTCCCATCTCAGTCCGCTCACCTAGGGTCAGTTGGTCATATCTCCTAGGCAATTGGCCTCTAAAGCCATTCAAAACTACCGAACCAGGGGTGACTACCAAAGAACTATGCATGCATACATTTAGAAATAATTGAACGGAAGTAAAGGTAAACGTAAACACAACAATTAAGGAATCATAACTAGGCTAGCACCAAAGGGTGCTTAGCCGCTCATATTAATCATGCATATCAATTCAAAATTCAAAGGTACGAAATACATGAATTGAAAGTAAAAGAAATAATAAACGCTAAAGCTTATCGTAATGGTGTGACTTCTCCCTTGGAAACAGCTCCGTATGCTTCCCTAGACCTCCCTAGAGCTTTTTCCCACGTTCTCAGAGTATTGTGTGTGGAATGGAATGAATAGAAATGCTGGAATTCGTGGGGTATTTATAGGCCAGGTCTGAGTTACGGCGTAACCAAAAGATGAGTTACGCCGTAACCTCCGTAAATGCACTAGATCTGCTAGTTACGGCGTAACCTAGTAAATGGTTACGCCGTAGTCTTCAATAAACCAAGTTACGTCATAAATGATGCAGTAGTTACGACGTAAGTATCAGCGGCGTGGAACCTCTTTTGACCTAATGGAGTTACGTCGTAATCTATGGAAGGAGTTACGCCGTAACCTCTTGATGAGTTGAACTTCAGGGTCACGCAATAGTTACGGCGTAATGTGAGAGACGAGTTACGCCGTAACCTCTTCAAAATAAGCATACTGTGATAAATCCTTAGTAAAGTTTCTATTTCCGCGTCTTATTAGCTCCAATGCTCGCAATTAATCTGAAAGTGTAAAACAATGGAAAACAAGCGTAAATCCATATAAATGATATAATTAACGAGCATTAACGGGGGAAATTGACACTAAATAATCAGGACTATTTGATGTTATCAAATATCCCCCCACTTGAACTCTACTTGCCCTCAAGTAGACCTTATTAGATAGATTCCTAAAAAGATATCTTCCAAAACCTGGAAAATATGAGTTTACAAATCCCTTATGCTAGAATAAAACAAAGCCGAACACCTCGCGAAAGGGGAACAAACACTCAAATCTCTCAACTATTCTAAGTGTCAATTTCAGGGTGATCACTCAAACGCACAGTCATAGCATGTATTCTATCATAAGCTTGGCGGTTACACAAATCTCCACCACTAGAGTTAAGGGCTAAACAGTTCTCGAAGGCAATATGGGTAGACACGACAAAGGTTAAGGGGTGACTCGTCATTACTAACATGTCACGACAAAGTGGACAAAATCAATGATACATGACCAAATCCATGGCCAAGACACCAAAGATTGCTCGCTGCATCACCTAGACATGCTTCATGACTAAAGGGTAGGATAAGACATGGGATATATAATTGGTGTAAAATGAAAAACAAGCAGGTAGTCTATATCTATAACTAAGTCATCACCACTTACCGTCCGCCCAAAGTTCAAGTTTAGAAGTCTAGAGACCGGATCATGAAATGCAGGGTAGATGTGTCATTAGAGGACGTCGTGATGGGCATACTACCTTTTCTTCTTCAGTTGGTATTACTCCAACTCCAATCTTCAAATGTGACCGAGGTGGCCTCCTCGATACTAAACAATAAAGCTCATACTACAGTGCTTATAACATTGCACTTTACAAAATCATAACTGAATCAACTATTTTTTATTTTATTTATTTATTTATTTTTTTTGATTTTTTTTATAACATAACATCCCCCTACTTGAGATGAACAATGGGAATTCGGGGGGTCTTTAATGATCTTCATAATTGTTGTCGATGAAAGCGTGATTTCCAAACCTTTCCACTCGAACCTTGAACTTAGGCAAATGATGACTTCTCAATTACAAATAAAGACTACAGGGTAGGCTAAGGTGTAAGGGTGTAACGAAACAATATATTGGGGTGACAAAATGAAAGGAATGGCTCAGAAGGGTGTATCTAGGGGTATCTTGCACTAAAGGAGAGTGCAACAAAAGGGTTTCACATGGGGGTCGAAAAGTCGAGGTGACTAATCGATAGACTCACAATGGTAGGCTGTTTGGGTGATAATATTATAATACTGCCTTCTAAAACTGAAAAGTCAAAATTCATCGAGCTAACTCAACATACCTCGTCTATGGTCTCGAAATGATGCAAAGGCCAAGTTCTAAAGTTTACAAGCTACCGGCACACTCATAATTTGGAGGATTTGGGGTAAAATATAGGAAACGGATAAGGCTAATCTCACCATGTAATATCAAGGGTTGTATGTGCTTGGCTAAGGTCTAATCTAGTTAGGTTCGGAAAAACATGTCAAAATTTTAAAAATGGCATAATTTTTCAAAATAAACTAGAAAACTGAGGGCAAAATAAAGTTCACGAGATAATTCTACTCCCGTCCCCCCACTTGAATTGTACAAAGTCCCTTTTGTACTAGGCATTAAAATAAAGGTAAAGAGAAAGGTAGAATTAGAGCGAGAACTTCCTTGAAATTTGCTCCAAAAAGAAGAAGGCCCACGAGAAAGGATCGTGCCTTCGTTAAAGCGTCATGAGCAAACTTCAATCCCTGAAATCACAATACCGACAAGCATAATTCTAAAAAGAAAAAATAAAAAATGAAAAATAAACCTAACTCACTTTTGTAGGAATCACGGTTGCATTTAGCGAATGCAACAAGCCTTTTAAACCACTTGATGTCCCAAGTGGACGAGTGAAGTCTCGTGAGGGTTTACAGGGAACACACCCACAAAGTTCATTTAAAAACTAATACAAGGTTACTGTGTTTTAAAATGAAAGAATTAAAGCAGAGGAGAGTTACGTCGTAACTCCAATAAGAGAGTTACGCCGTAACTTGCAAAACCTGGAATTAGCTGAGAAGCGAATGCTTACGGCGTAACCACTGAGATGGTATTACGCTGTAGTTGGTAATGCGTCAAGAATTCTGCTGCTATCATGTTGGTTACGGCGTAATCACCAAGATGAGTTACGCCATAACTCTGTTCAGATCAGCAACTGCAGCAGTAATTACTTCATTGTCTCCTGCAAAATGGTTAGAAAACACAAAACCCAACAGAAAGGAAATAAAAACAAAAGAAAGGGATAATTCGGGTTGTCTCTCGAAAGAGCACTTTTCTTTATTACCGAGTCTTTAAGTTAGACTCAGAGCTGCAGGGCTCCTATGGGGGTTTTTGAGCATGCCCCAATTCGTTAATATCTTTCATCAAATTATTCCGGATCTAGGTGACATCGGGGGGCTGTGCGGGGAAATCCCTTGATTCCCTTCTTTGAAACCTTGCAAAATTTTTCATCCGGTCCTAAGGAGTACCTAGTGAATATGAACCTTTCGGTGATAATAGGAGGAGGTTTTTTATACTGGATCCCAAGTAGTTTGCATCTGTTTCGTTCATATTCTTCAACATCAATGTTACATACCTCTAGTCGTGGTTCATTGTCCGTAGTTCCATTAATGTGATGTTTTTTTGGTTCAAAAGAATTTTCTTCAATACTGTAATTGTAGTCGTCTTGTACGTTATCAATTCCTGTGTTACCAGTACCTTTATGATTATCTTCTTTTATGCAGTCCTTCCAGATTTTGTTTTTAGTTGACGAATCGATTCTCCCATATTTGATTTTTACCCAGTCATTAAATCTTAATTTGCCTGTCCATTGTACCTTGGTGCGTTTATGGTCAGTTGTAGAAATCCAGAGGAACTTGTCAGTGCCGACTCGTTTAGCATTACTTCCTCCATTACAGAAGTTTTCGTAAGGGTCACAAGAGGCCCAAGAATTGTTGGAAGTTTTAATCATTTCGCACCAATGCTTTCGACCAACGATTCTCTGCCCAGTTGTTGTTGATTTGTGATTGAGAAAATGATCATTCCATATTTTTATTTTATCGTTGTTGCTAACTTCTCCATAATGAACTCTTATCCAAACTTCGAATGTTATCTCCTTATCATTGGTTGAAGACCATAAGTATTTGTTTTTTTTTCTTCCTTTCCTTGTTTGTTCCCCCGTCACAGATTTCGGAATAAGGGTTGCATGAAGCCCATAGATCAAACCCTTTATCGTGGTCAATAGGGATGGCCCGGCACCAATGATATTTCAATTTTGGGAAGTGTTTATAATCTACTTCTTGAACTTCGTGCCATGTTTTGTTGGACTCGTCCTTCATATTAACTGAAGTGTTGTTGCGCTGTGCTTTATTGCTGAATTCCTTGGGTTTCTTATCCTGCATGTTACGATGATTAGAACTGCAGTGCATATTTGTTATGGAAGGAGGAGTGATTTTGTTTTTTCCTTTTTTGATAACACAAACGGATTCGACAGGGTGACATTTACCCAAGTCATCCATGTTTAGTGTAAGTTTTCTATCATTTATTTTTAGAGTGATAATTTTTTCGAAAACATTAATCTTAGCACGAGCAGTAGCTAGGAGGGGTCTTCCTAAAATTAAAGGAATGTCGAGGTCTTCTTCCATGTCTAAAATGACAAAGTCAACGGGGAGAGTGAAATTATTAATTTTCATAAGCACATTCTCAATAATTCCTCTAGGTATACTAACAGTCCTATCAGCCATTTCAATAGTCATGCAGAGGGGTTTGATGGGTCCCAAATTCAACCTATTACACATAGAGAAAGGCATAATACTAATACTAGCCCCTAAATCAGCTAAAGCATTTATATTATGTAAATTATTAATAGAGCAAGGGAGAATGAAACTTCCTGGGTCTTTTTCTTTGAGAGGGATCTGATTAAGGAAGACTGCGGAGCATCTAGCATTTAATTTAACTTCGTTTCCAGTCCCTGCTTCGTTATTAGATTGTGTTTTGTCCTCAGGCAAAATTTTCTTATTGCCTAAAGCTTCATTACATGCTTGTAATTCGGAGGGCTTCTCTTCATTGTATTGGAAAGGGGTGTAGAGAGGTTTTCCATCGCTAGAGTGAATGGCATTACAGGAATTATCATCCAATGACTCGTTCGGGATGACATCGTCCATTAATACCATGTCGTCATCCATATGCTGTAGAAGAGTGCTTCTGGAGTCCTCGAATCTCTTGAATAGTGCATTTCTGTTTGCTCGCCGTCTGTTATCTTCGTAAAGATAATTTCTTATTGATTCTTCGAGAGAAGAAACTCTTGTTTTAGAGTGGTCATTATAGAACGAAATTCCTTCCCCATAATTAACCTTCTCGATACGTGGTTTTACGTTATTTATTGGAAAGTTTCCGGGCAGATCCAAGTCATCATTGTTGCTGCAACGAATAGCACGAACACTCTCTCGGAGTTCCCTCATATCTCTTCCAAGGTTATCCAATTTACTAGAAAGGGAAGCAATGCTTATCGTCTTTGTCTTAGGTTTTAGGCTGCGCCCCCCGTCATGCCATTTTTGAGAGTGGTCAGCGAGTCTCTGAATGGTCTCAAGGGCAAGGGTAGGAGTCATGTTTGGGATAGGTCCTTGATAGTCCAGCATCTGTCTTGTAGTTATATTTATTCCTTTGTAGAAAATATTGACCTTCTGCTGGTTATTAAGATCATTGGTAGGACACTTATAAAGAAGATCGTTGTATCTGTCCCAAGCTTGATACAGAGTTTCGTCGTCTTCTTGTTTGAAATTGTGGATCTCCAAGAGTTGATTAGAAATCTTTGATCGTGGGCAATATCTTTGGATAAAGTGTTTCTTAAGTAGCGCCCAAGTATTAACTGCCCCGGCGAGCAATCTTTCGATCCATCTTCTTGCTGCTCCAGTTAGAGTCATAGGGAAGACCCTGAGCATAACAGCATCATGAGACACACCCGAAATGTTGAAAAGGCTAGCGATGTATAGGACATTTTCAACATGCTCATATGCGTCTTCATCCCTGTTTCCTGAAAAAGGGTTAGCGCGAAGCTCCCTCATAAATTGGTCTTTAATCTCGAAACGAACATCCGCTCCGATTGCCGGTCTTACGAGACCCGGCCCTTGATCAGCTCTAGTCAACGCCAAGTATTCCTCAAGAGTGAGGTCATCGATGTTAACTACATCCATGGTACCTGAAAACTTGAAATATGATCGTGAGAAAAGTTTAAATATGAAATGAAAAACTTAATATAAATCCTAATATAGCTCCCCGGCAGCGGCGCCAAAAACTTGATGCAGGTTTTACTGACCAGGTCTTAATATTTATAGTGTCTCGCTATACCTATGTGTTGGGTTCAGTAAATACCCAAACCCCTTAAACTAGGATTTGAATAGAAAATATCCTAAGTATTTAATCCGTTAAACACAATCAGGTCACTGAGCGCATAGTCTCTCAGTGAGCTATCTTCAAGACACTTAGTATGAGGCAAAGAAGGAGCCTCTCCACTCTGCAAGGCGGAACTTAAAGGGTGAAGACTAAGTCAAGAAGAAGATAGTGGATTCAGTGAGTGATGACAATAACTCACTGAATCCCTTCGACTCCTCTCCAACTGTTAAACACTAAAGACAAACGAAAGAAGAGACTGAAGACTTTAAAGACTGAAGAATGAGCTGGATTAGGCGGGAAAGTTTTACCCAGTCTATACACAGTCTCAATCTATCAAGATCATATCTTCCCATTTATAGTAAGCGGCGATTCTCTATCAAGGAAAGAAGCTTCGCCGCCTACTATAGAAAGGAGAACAGTAACCGAATATATCAATATTCGCGTTTGCTGTGATCCATGTTTTTGTCTTCTAGGATAAAGTTAATAATCATACTTGTATAAATAGCATAAGAGAATGAGTGAAAAGTTTAAGCTTGTGAATTGTAAAAACACACACACACACAAGCCAACTTTTCACTCCTCCAAATACAACTTTATCCTTGAGCTAGCTCAGTGGGTTCTAAGAGTTGTGCTCAGACTTAGCCTGAGCTTAGAGAGGAGTCACCCAAACTTTGTCATTTCAATCCCAAGTACTATTCCGCAAGTACTTGGGTAACGTATTCTTTTGATTTGTTTCTAATAAGAATATGATGTTGAAAATTACTTTGTGTGTTTTACTTATGTTAACTTCAGTCATTATTCACTGTTAAATTGCTTTAAGTACTTAATTGTCCTTTTTAACGATAGTGAATAGGGAATAACACTATGGTCTACCCTAATGCACTAACGGGCAGTGTACCCGGTCGTGTGTAGTGTAGTAAATGGTAAAGCCGAGGTCGTCCCAAGAGCTATGTGTGTCGGATAATTACTAAGTCTAATTGTTACAAAATAATAACGGTTTGATATGGTTTTAATTAATTAAACTACGAATGCAGAATATAAAAGCAATTAAATGGTAGAAAGGAAATCAATAGAGGAATAGTGGTGCTAACCTAGTCAATCCTCCTAACTAGTTATGTCTACGTCTACCTACTTCCAATTACTTCAGGTGGGGTCAAATTCGAGAGGACAACATTTGGTCAATTCGCCCTAACCTATCAGCAAAGATGCCACCAAAGGAGAAATCAGGCGCACCGTCATAAGTCCTGTTGTTCCTGGTCCCCTAAGCCAAGTCATTAAGTACCGCTACATGCTAGATTCTAAATAGTGAGTGCCCGGCCGTTAGGAACTTAGACACTACACCCCCCAATTCTTAAGTTCATCCAAACGATAGGTGATCAGTTGGTCAAATCGCACAAGTATAAAGGGTCGTCAGTTGGTCATATCTTACCCTTCCCGTCTCAGTCCGCTCACCTAGGGTCAGTTGGTCATATCTCCTAGGCAATTGGCCTCTACTGCCATTCAAAACTACCGAACTAGGGGTGACTACCAAAGAACTATGCATGCAAACACTTAGAAATAATTGAACGGAAGTAAAGGTAAACGTAAACACAAAAATTAAGGAATCATAACTAGGCTAGCACCAAAGGGTGCTTAGCCGCTCATATTAATCATGCATATCAATTCAATATTCAAAGGTACGAAATACATGAATTGAAAGTAAAAGAAATAATAAACGCTAAAGCTTATCGTAATGGTGTGACTTATCCCTTGGAAACAGCTCCGTATGCTTCCCTAGACCTCCCTAGAGCTTTTTCCCACGTTCTCAGAGTATTGTGTGTGGAATGGAATGAATAGAAATGCTGGAATTCGTGGGGTATTTATAGGCCAGGTCTGAGTTATGGCGTAACCAAAAGATGAGTTACGGCGTAACCTCCGTAAATGCACTAGATCTGCTAGTTACGGCGTAACCTAGTAAATGGTTAAGCCGTAGTCTTCAATAAACCAAGTTACGTCGTAAATGATGCAGTAGTTACAGCGTAAGTATCAGCGACGTGGAACCTCTTTTGACCTAATGGAGTTACGTCGTAATCTATGGAAGGAGTTACGCCGTAACCTCTTGATGAGTTGAACTTCAGGGTCACGCAATAGTTACGGCGTAATGTGAGATACGAGTCAAGCCGTAACCTCTTCAAAATAAGCATACTGTGATAAATCCTTAGTAAAGTTTCCATTTCCGCGTCTCATTAGCTCCAATGCGCGCAATTAACATGAAAGTGTAAAACAATGGAAAACAAGTGTAAATCCATATAAATGATATAAATAACGAGCATTAACGGGGGAAATTGACACTAAATAATCAGGACTATTTGATGTTATCAATTATGTAGGTTCCCCGTGAGAATGAAACAAGCCCTTTTAAGAGGAAGTTGAGTAGCTTGGGAAGTTTTAGTGCAGTGTGTCACTGGGTCCATGATGTCTTGTCTTCAATACCAGTGTTACCTTAGTAAACACCAGTAGCATATGTATTGAATCGGTTTCTGCCCTAAGGTTGAATTATTGGAGGGCTATTTCTTTTCACCCTTTTTCATATTCATTTCTTTTTCATTCTTCAACCCCTTCAGTTCTTACCGAGACTTCATAACTAGAACCTTGTTGGGTTTATTCCAGTTCTAGCTCTATCTCAGTTCGCACTCTTCCCATATCTCACTTTTCTCCTTTTTTTTCATCATACCTAAGGACTCTGTGGAAAACTAGAAGGGGGGGTTGAATAGTTTTACCAATTTAAAACTTCCTTTTAAATATTTAGATCGACTTGTGTGAATCTATTTGGTTGTTTATGTTGGACGTTGATAGATAGATATATAAACGTGTAATGAAAGATAAAGAGTAAGAAGCCCATCACCACGACAAAAGTATTTATAGTGGTTCGGCTACAAGGACACCTTCCTTGCCCTACTCCACTCCCCGAGTCACCTACTCGAGAGTTCGTAAGCACTACACCAATCTCCTTATGGCGGAGAAGCCTTCACAACCTCGCTTAACCTTTTTCTGGTACAAAGCTAAATACCGAGTTCTTTCACACCAAGGCGAACCACACCTAACACAACGTCGCCTACCCTTTATACGGTGCTATGCTAACCACCGAGTTCTTTCACACCAAGGAGAACTAATCCTATCACAACGTCGCCTACCCTTTATTAGGTACTAGGCTAAGCACCTAGTTCCATTACTATGGAGGAACTACTACCCTTCACAACACAACACTTAATATCAAGGAGATCCACTCCTTGTTAAAACATCATCAAGGATAACACCATCCTTGGAAATAAACAAATACTTATATGTATAATGATGCAACTCATCGATTATACGACCTAGGCATTCTTTCCAAATGCGACTTGATTTGATTCTTCGGCATCCTTCACTAATGCCTTTGACACAACGCTTGGCACCCTTCACTAATGCCTTCGTCTCTACACCTTTAGCATTCTTCACTAATGCTTTGACACGGATAATGAGCACCTTTCACTAATGCTTTTCATCTTGACACTTTCGGCATTCTTCACTAATGCCTTCAACCCAACATCTATGGAGACAGGAAGAACTATCAACAAGAGAACCTTAGTTGTCTTGATGATGACGAAGCATGACAACTCATGGACTTGAGCTTGCACGTCTTCAAGAATTGGTGATCTCGCCTTTAAGAGGAACCTAGAAGATCACACAAAAACAAAAGACAATCTACATAGATCACTTGGATCTGAGGTTAGAGGGTTATAATACTTGGGGGAAGTATGTGTGTGAAGTGGTAAGTAGAAAGGAAGAAATGGCTCTCTATTTATAGAGAAAATTCTCTACTGTTCCCCGGATCCCACGGGTCCTTACCACGAGGGATCCGGCTAGTACAAAGCCAGGGATCCGTGGAACGCTCCTCTTTGCCCATGGGTATTTTTGGTTATGGGTCATAGGTCATGGGTTATGGGTTCATCCATGGTTTTCTTTCTAGATACAATGAACTTGGTTAAGTGGTATATATAAAACCATGAGTTATGGGTCAATACCATTGTTAGTTTTTACCCATTTTAGTATATACTTGTTTTTACCCATTTTGGTATACTTAGTTTAAGTATATGCTACCCAATATGTAAACACTAATTGTTTTACATATGTATCTAAATCATAAAATCACTTATACTTGCTTTAGTGTTTTATGTGAAAACGTAAGTGTGTTAGGAAACTATTAACTCAAACTATTTACGTATTCTATTTGTTTTGTTAAAATGATTTTACGTTTGTTATCGACAAAACATTAGAAGATCGTAAAATATAAATAAACGTTTTTACGGCTTATTTGTATTAACAATCTCCCCCTTTTTGTTGATGACAAAACATAAAATTATTTTAAGGAAAAGCTAAAATTCGTAAAAGTTTGAATTTATAGTTTTTACTTTCTTCTCCCCCTTTTTGTCGAAACATAAAGTGTTAAAAGAAACTGACACAATTTTTATAAGAAAAAGGTATGAAAAAATGTAAAGAGAGTAAGTGACGGGAATGGTACTCGTTTTAGCTCCCCCTTGACAAGTCCATCCCTTTGAAAGGGTGTCAAGGACATGATGTAAAATAAACTAATTGTGTTTGCAATTATGTTTGCAAATGGTTCGTCTAAGTGACGAAAGCTTGCTCCCCCTTGAAGATTGCAAAGTTGCAATGGGGTGTCATGAAGTATAGTCCAAAATCGGATTAAGTTGAAAATGTTTTTGCAATTTCGTTTGACACAAAGCTCCCCCTAGCTTTATGGTGTCAAAGTCTTCATGTGTTATTTTGAAAATCTACAAAGTAAAGGTTAGAAAACAAGAGTATAGTGCATAATTTCCTGCAAATAAACTCAAGTTAGTAAAAGTTTGTGCTTCTGATCCACGGATCCCGCGGTTCCCTTCTTGAAGGGATCCGGCTAGGCAATTTGTAGGGATCCGGCTATCTGGTGACAGTTTCTTCAGCAATGAGAGTGTTTTAATCAATGCTAACGAATATGTGAGGTAGTATATGATATATCAAGCACAACACATAAAGCACATAACAACTATGGCATAGAGATATTCATTCAATAAAAAACAAGAGATGATCAACCAAATCTCTAAAACTAAGAGAATGAACTAGCCATACAAGCGCTACTAATGCTAATGATTATCCAAACTCTAGATTCAACTAAAAGCTTAATGATGATCAAGGACGAGATAAGTTTTCCTAAACATTCTAAGTTTGAGCTTGTGACTATGATGCTCATTGTAGTTTAGGCTTGTTGACCTCTTCGAAACGTTCGAGGAGGTGATAAAACATGAAACGTTGCTCTTCAAGTAGTGCATGTATCAATCTTTCAACATGTTTACAATGATAGCAATCCTTGTCATGGTTTTGAATTTCTTGAAGTGGAAGTTCAAGTGAAGTGGGTTGAGGATCTTCAAATGAAAGAGGAATTGGTGGAGGCTCATTAAGTGATGGATCTACAATGTTTGAGGGTGGAGGTAAAGAAGCATCAACTTATATGTGGTCGGGTGGTTGACTTTGATGTCTTCTCATAATCCAAAATGGACTATTGGGGGGAATGAGAGAGTTTGACATTGGATCAAGTGTTGATTTAATATTTTGATTTTGTTGCCCAACCTTTTCAAGTGAGTTTGTTGGTAGTGGTGGAAGGTGAGATGGCCAAGGAGGTAAGTCTTCTACATTGTGAGAATGTGGAGATGATTGTGAGGTGGCTCTAGGAACTAATGATGTTGGTTGAGTTGTGGAGGGGATGTTTGTTTTGGTAGAATTTGGTGATGAAGTCCTAGTGGGAACTATTTTCTTGGGGATTAGTTTGATTGGTTTCCTTGGTGTAGGAGAGATCCTAGCATTAGTGGACTTAACCAGAGATGATTCGGTTGAGGAAACTTCATGTATGATCCTAGCAAGTTTCTTGGGTGGTTCTTGAGTGCATGAGTTAGCACTAGGATCCTTTCTCATGATGAAATGACTAAGGGAGATGGTTGCAATTACTGATAATTGTGTTTGTGTTTGATGACTAAAGTGTTCTTAGCAATATGGCTTATAAAGGGAAGTGCTTGGCAAGTGCATTTAAGACTTAATCCACTAATGTTCTTGGAAATGTGATGATTAACATGCACAAGGTTGAAGTTCAGAGTTTCACTGATCTAGGAACTCATTTAAGATGAGATGGAGTGTTTGAGTTAGGAAGATGAGTTGAAATGATTGTTTTAGCAATGTTAGACATAAACTGTCACCCGGATCCCACGGTTCCCTCCTTGGAGGGATCCGGTTAGGCTAATCCTAGGGATCCGGCTCTCAGCAGTTATGACAGGTTTGAAATGAGGTTTCTAGGAGCTAAATCCTATCTTATTTTAAGTGTTTCAGTTCTCCTAAGTGTTTTAAGATGAGAGGGCACTTGAATGATCAAAGGTAATAAGTGTTATAGTAAATGATTGCTTTTTATGGAAAGGAGATGGGACAAGATGACTACCAATGGATGTCCAAGGATAACACTAAGAGTTATGATGGTGTTAAGTCATAATAAATGATCCTAGTGATCAGATTTAAGCTTGAGGTGAAATTAGAAAAATTCTTAAAAATCACAAGAATTGAAAAACTAATTTTTGTCTTACTTTGAGATAAAAATGATTAAAAACAATTTCCTAAAATTGTTTAATTTGTCCACTTAAGTGTTTTGTAAGATGAGAAATAGTTTGTGAGTATTGAAGCGGAAATATGGTGAGTTTTGATGTGTTGATAAATCAAGAGGCGTTTTGACTAAGATCTTAAGTAAGCCTTTAGTGAGTCTAAGCCTTTCTCATCCTTGAAGTGGTTTTAGTTGAATTCTAAAATCATATGCTTAGCTAATGTGATGTTTATCTAGAGAGTTATCTTGATGCAAGGAATGCTGTATTGCTGATCTGATGTCACGGATCCCACGGTTCCTTCAAGGGAGGGATCCGGCTAGGCTAATCCTAGGGATCCGGCATCTGCAGATCAGAATCTTCACAGAAATGATGTGCAGATTTTGCACACTAATAAATCTATAAACAAAGCAATAAGAACAAGCATGTCATCACAAAACACCACTTATAAAAGCATGATAAAGTAACAATATCCAAGTTACCATAAACCAAAAGTGCTAAAACGTAATCATTTAAACATAAAATAAAGGAAAACAAGCATATTCCTATTGTCTCTTTCGTCAATCCTTTCTTTTCCTTTTTGACGGCTTAGTGAGGTTGTAAGAGAGGTTTTGAATCATGCCCCTCAATTGTTTAAATTCCGCGGTCTCGTTTGGAATGGTTGGAAGTTGTTCGTAGTAGTCAAAGGGTTCCAATTTGATGTTGGCTATGGGATCGACGTCTTTCTCGTCTTCTTCTTCTTCACCAGCCAAGGAGTCCGAGAGAGCTTCATGTTTCTCTCCATTAACCATGAACCGTTTAGAGGGTTGTTTGGTAAGAGGTACCATGACGTGATCAGAAAGGTAATGATCATCGTTGATAGGAGATGGTTGTAATGCACCAACACACTTACAAAGTCGTGTTAGGAGCATACCATACGGAAGTACCATGTTGGAAGCTTTGAATACCCCAGCCATTCTCCTTACCATGTAATAGGCAAGATTAAATGGCCTTTGGTGGGTAAGACAATAGATCATTTGCACAAGACATGCGTTTGGATGATCTTTGTTTCCAACTAGGCTAATGACGTTTTCCCTAAGGATTTCTTCCCATTTTCTAAACATGGGATGCATTTCGAAAAGTTCCATTTGAAAGGGATCACGGTGAATGAGCTTTTTGTTACGGTTGTAACGGGATTGGTCGGTCCTAACTTTGAAGATAGTATCTCGAATGGTTTCGGGATCGTCGAGAGGAGTGTTATAGAGAGGCTTAGGATCAAGTGCAAGGTTTTGAGCGTTAATTGCCCAGTCTTGAGAGTACATACAAATTCCTTCACAAGGAATGCGAAGAATTTGAGCAAAGGTGTTGAGAGGAAGAATAAAGTTTTGTTTGTTGATGATGAAGGCGATTGAGATGCTATTATCGGTGTTTCTAATGATCCAAAAACTTTTGTAAAGTTCAAAAATGAAAACCGGACAAGTTTGTTCATCTATGTCAAGGAGACAATCAAAGTTGAATATCGAGAAAACTTGACGAATGTCGGTATCTTCAAGAAAACATTCTTTGACTACACGACCTTTGTGGATAAGTCGTTTTACAAGGCTTTTGAATATTTTACGGTCAGTTTTGGTCAATCCCTTTTTACGATAGTAATGAGTAAGGTAATGGACGGTGTCATGATGATCTTGTTGAGTGGCCTTGGGTATGGTTGGTCCTAAAAAATACAAATTTTCAATTAGGTAAGCTTAGTTGGGATGGGTTTATGGTTTTGATTTGTATTAACAATGTTGTGAACATAATGTGATTTTGTAAAAACCCCTTTTTCATGATTAATTTGAAAAACCCTAATTGACTTAATTTATTAGAAATTAAGAAACTATAAACCCTAGGATGAGGATGATGAAAATCAGAACAAGTTAATGTAATTACTTACAATGGTGTTCTAGGAAGGAATACTTGAAAGTATGGAAGCCAATGAGGATGAATTCTATAGCTTAGTCGTTTTTGTGTTGTGTGAATAGAGGGAAAAAGATCAGTGGTGATTTTTTGAAAGCGTATAGCTGAGTTCTGTTCCACGGTTCCCACGGATCCCTTGTATTTGGGATCCGGCTAATACAACTAGAGGGATCCGGCTACTGTGGACAGAAAAAGGGTTGTTTGGCATTATTTTTATAACTAGCTTACAAAAAATATAGTTTAGATGAATGACGGGTTTTGATGAATCACATATCAAGGGTTCATATGTGACAACGGCGTTAGTTTGACGAATCAAGAGGAATACTATTCCTGATGATGAAAGAGACGGAGAAGTGACGAAAGAGACTTTTTATGCTGCTATTAATTTTTAAACAAAGAAAACTATGAAATAAATTAAACTCACGTAACCTATCTAATGAAAAGTAAAACATACCTCTATGCTTCTTGGTTTGGCGTAATACCAAAAAAAATACTTCATGAGCTTTTAAAGTAATCCTTTGTACTTGGTGTATGTAAGTTGTGATTACTTTTTAGATCCTTCGTTGAACGTTGACTTGATTATTCTTTGAATAGAGATGAAGATTTTTGGAGAGATTATTGCATGAAGATTTCTTAAAAGAAAATTGTTAGAATGATCTATCAATGTCCAACAAGATGATTTAAAAGAGGTATGACCCTTAAAAAAATCCTTCTTTGTAGTTTTCAAACATACACGGATCGTATCTAGTCTTTAAAATACAAAATACTTTAAGAAACTTGGTAACGAAGCTCTGATACCAATTATGGAAAACTAGAAGGAGGGGGGGTTGAATAGTTTTACCAATTTAAAACTTCCTTTTAAATATTTAGATCGACTTATGTCAATCTATTTGGTTGTTTATGTTGGACGTTGATAGATAGATATATAAACGTGTAATGAAATATAAAGAGTAAGAAGCACATCACCATGACACAAGTATTTATAGTGGTTCGGCTACAAGGACACCTTCCTTGCCCTACTCCACTCCCCGAATCACCTACTCGAGAGTTCGTAAGCACTACACCAATCTCCTTGTGGCGGAGAAGCCTTCACAACGTCGCTTAACCTTTTTCCGGTACAAAGCTAAATACCGAGTTCTTTCACACCAAGGCGAACCACACCTAACACAACGTCGCCTACCCTTTATACGGTGCTAGGATAACCACCGAGTTCTTTCACACCAAGGAGAACTAATCCTATCACAACGTCGCCTACCCTTTATTAGGTACTAGGCTAAGCACCTAGTTCTATTACTATGGAGGAACTACTACCCTTCACAACATAACACTTAATATCAAGGAGATCCACTCCTTGTTACAACATCATCAAGGATATCACCATCCTTGGAAATAAACAAATACTTATATGTATAACGATCCACCTCATCGATTATACGACCTAGGCATTCTTTCCAAATGCGACTTGATTTGATTCTTCGGCATCCTTCACTAATGCCTTTGACACAACGCTTGGAACCCTTCACTAATGCCCTCGTCTTGACATCTTTAGCATTCTTCACTAATGCTTTGACACGGATGATAAGCACCTTTCACTAATGCTTTTCATCTTGACACTTTCGGCATTCTTCACTAATGCCTTCAACCCAACATCTATGGAGACAGGAAGAACTATCAACAAGAGAACCTTAGTTGTCTTGATGATGACGAAGCATGACAACTCATGGACTTGAGCTTGCACGTCTTCAAGAAGTGGTGATCTCGCCTTTAAGAGGAACCTAGAAGATCACACAAAAATAAAAGACAATCTACATAGATCACTTGGATCAGAGGTTAGAGGGTTATAATACTTGGGGGAAGTATGTGTGTGAAGTGGTAAGTAGAAAGGAAGAAATGGCTCTCTATTTATAGAGAAAATTCTCTACTGTGCCCCGGATCCCACGGATCCCTACCACAAGGGATCCGGCTAGTACAAAGCCAGGGATCCGTGGAACGCTCCTCTTTGCCCATGGATATTTTTGGTTATGGGTCATGGGTCATGGGTTATGGGTTGATCCATGGTTTTCTTTCTAGATACAATGAACTTGGTTAAGTGGTATATATAAAACCATGAGTTATGGGTCAATACCATTTGTTAGTTTTTACCCATTTTAGTATATACTTGTTTTTACCCATTTTAGTATATACTTGTTTTTACCCATTTTGGTATACTTAGTTTAAGTATATGCTACCCAATATGTATACACTAATTGTTGTACATATGTATCTAAATCATAAAATCACTATACTTGTTTTAGTGTTTTATGTGAAAACGTAAGTGTGTTAGGAAACTATTAACTCAAACTATTTACGTATTCTATTTGTTTCGTTAAAATGATTTTACGTTTGTTATCGACAAAACATTAGAAGATCGTAAAATATAAATAAACGTTTTTACGGCTTATTTGTATTAACAGACTCTACACTATCTAGTGGATTATTCCTGAGTAGATCCCTCCGACTCTGGTTGGATCGTGGGAACGAATACCTAACCTAACCATCCTTATAAAACCATACATAAAGTAAACTTGGTTGGTATATTTGGTATTGTTCATCCGCCATTGGAACCAATTGAAAACCATTTGAAAATCAATCCAGATACTTGTGATATAATATCAAAGCATTTTGTACCTGAATTGTTTTTGATATTTTTAGAACAAGAGCTCCCCCTCAACATGTGTATCATATATTTGAAATCGTTTTGGCACACGGAGGCAAGAGAAAGGATTCACTACTTTGATTACCATTTTCTAAAAGATATCAACATCACTTTCCTGATCAAAATTAGCATTTTTCATACTTTGTTAAAGATAATTTTTGAAAAGAATGTGGTTTTCAAAAAATTGCTCCCCGTGAATATGTGCATAGAGATTTGGAAGTGTTTTGGATATATTAGGGAAAACCTGTACATTGAAACAAATCAATCAAGTTTCAATCCTTTTTGGTTTGAAATAGATGCTCCCCCTAACATGTGCATGGAAGATTTGAAATCGTTTGGCACATGTGGGGAGGAGAGCTTGTAAATCATTATACAACCATTTATCGAATTATCAGTTTAAATCCAATTTAAATCACAAATTCTCCCCCGATCACAATTTTCAAATCATTTAAGATTTGTGATCTCTGGAGATTTAAATTGATTTTGAAAGCTATTGAGGAGAATTGTGACTTGCTTATGAAAACATTTTACCGATAAGGATCAAATCTGAGACTTTAAACTCCAAAGATTAAACATGCATTAGTATCTTTTGAAAACAATTTTATGACAAATAACCTTTTGATTTAATTGAAATCATTCTCCCCCTCAATCAATGACATAGGTTGTTGATTGAGAGATAGAGATTTCGACAAATATTAAGTCCAGATGATTTTAAAAAAAATTGAGTCTGAGTTATTTTTCAAAACTGTGGAAAACTAGAAGGGGGGGTAGAATAGTTTTACCAATTTAAAACTTCCTTTTAAATATTTATATAGACTTATGTCAATCTATTTGATTGTTTATTTTGGACGTTGATAGATAGATATATAAACGTGTAATGAAATATAACGAGTAAGAAGCACATCACCACGACACAAGTTATTTATAGTGGTTCGGCTACAAGGACACCTTCCTTGCCCTACTCCACTCCCCGAGTCACCTACTCGAGAGTTCGTAAGCACTACACCAACTCCTTGTGGCGGAGAAGCCTTCACAACGTCGCTTAACCTTTTTCCGGTACAAAGCTAAATACCGAGTTCTTTCACACCAAGGCGAACCACACCTAACACAACGTCGCCTACCCTTTATACGGTGCTAGGCTAACCACCGAGTTCTTTCACACCTTAGGAGAACTAATCCTATCACAACGTTGCCTACCTTTTATTAGGTACTAGGCTAAGCACCTAGTTCCATTACTATGGAGGAACTACTACCCTTCACGACACAACACCTAATCTCAAGGAGATATACTCCTTGTTACAACACCATCAAGGATATCGCCATCCTTGTAAATAAACAAATACATATATGTATAACGATGTACCTCATCGATTATATGACCTAGGCATTCTTCCCAAATGCGAATTGATATGATTCTTCGGAATCCTTCACTAATGCCTTTGACACAACGCTTGGCACCCTTCACTAATGCCTTCGTCTTGACACCTTTATCATTCTTCACTAATGCTTCAACACGGATGATGAACATCTTTCACTAATGCTTTCATCTTGACACTTTCGGCATTCTTCAGTAATGCCTTCAACCCAACATCTATGGAGAAAGGAAGAACTATCAACAAGAGAACCTTAGTTGTCTTGATGATGATGAAGCATGGCAACTCATGGACTTGAGCTTGCACGTCTTCAAGAAGTGGTGATCTCTCCTTTAAGATCAACCTAGAAGATCACACAAAAACAAAACACAAACTATGTAGATCACTTAGATCTGAGGTTAGAGGGTTAGAATACTTTGGGGAAGTATGTATGTAAAAAGTGATCCATAGAAGGGAAGAAATGGCTCTCTATTTATAGAGAAAATTCTATATTGTTCCCCGGATCCCACGGATCCCTTCCACTTGGGATCCGGCTAGCACAAAGCCAGGGATCCGTGGAACGCTCCTCTTTGCCCATGGGTATTTTTGGTTATGGGTCATGGGTCATGGGTTATGGGTTGATCCATGGTTTTGTTTCTAGATACAATGAACTTGGTTAAGTGGTATATATAAAACCATGGGTTATGGGTCAATACCATTTGCAAGATTTTACCCATTTAGTATATACTTGTTTTCACCCATTTTAGTATATACATGTTTTTACCCATTTTAGTATACTTGGTTTAAGTATGTGCTAACCCAATATGTAAACATTAGTTGTTGTACATATATATATCTAAATCATAAAATCACTTAATCTTATTTTAGTGTTTTATGTGAAAACGTAAGTGTGTTAGAAAACTATTAACTCAAACTATTTACGTACTCTATTTATTTCGTTAAAATGATTTTACGTTTGTTATCGACAAAACATTAGAAGATCGTAAAATATAAATAAACCTTTTTACGGCTTATTTGTATTAACAATCTCCCCCTTTTTGTTGATGACAAAACATAAAATTATTTTAAGGAAAAGCTAAAATTCTTAAAAGTTTGAATTTGTAGTTTTTACTTTCTTCTCCCCCTTTTTGTCTAAACAAAAAGTGTTAAAAGAAACTAACACAATTTATAAAAAAATATGTGTAAAAAAATGTAAAGAGAGCAAGTGACGGAAATGGTACTCGTCTTAACTCCCCCTTGACGAGTCCATCCCTTTGAAAGGGCATTAAGGACATGACGTAAAATAAACTAATTGTGTTTGCAATTATGTTTGCAAATGATTCGTCTAAGTGACGAAGATGTGCTCCCCCTTGAAGATTGCAAAGTTGCAATGGGGTGTCATGAAACAATCGGATTAGGTTGCAAATGTTTTTGCAATTGCGTTTGACACAAAGCTCCCCCTAGCTTTATGGTGTCAAAATCTTCATATGTATTTTGAAAATCTACAAAGTAAAGGTTAGAAAACAAGAGTATAGTGCATAATTTCCTGCAAGAAAAACTCAAGTTAGTACAATTTTTTGCTTCTGTACCACGGATCCCACGGTTCCCTTCTTGGAGGGATCCGTCTAGGTATTTGGGAGGGATCCAGCTATCTGTTGACAGTTTCTTCAGCAGTGAAGAAATGTCAAGCAATGCTGTTTGAGGAAATGAGGTATATGTACAATATAACAAGCACAACACACAAAATAATCATAGCATATAAGTATTCATTCAATAAAACAAGAGATACACAACCAAATCTCTAAAAACTAAGAGAATGAACTAGCCAAACAAGTGCTCCAAACTAATGCTAATGAGCTACTTCAAACTTTAGATTCAACTAAAAGCTTTAATGACGATAAATGATGAGATGAGTTTTCCTAACCATTCTTAGTTTGAGCTTGTAGTTCATGTATCAATATATATAGTTCATGTTTCAATCTTTCACCATGTTTACAATGATAGCAATCCTTGTCATAGTTTTGAGTTTTTGGAAGTTCAAGTGAAGTGGGTTGAGGATCTTCAAATGATTGTGAGGTGGCTCTAGGCACTAATGATGTTGGTTAAGTTGTGGAGGGTATGTTTGGTATAGTAGAATTAGGTGATGAAATCCTAGTGGGAACACTCTTCTTGGAAATTAGTTTGATTGGTTTCCTTGGTGTGGGAGAAATCCTAGCATTGGTGGACTTAACCGGAGATGATTCAGTTGAGGAAACTTCTTGCATGATTCTAGCAAGTTTCTTGGGTGGTTCTTGAGTGGATGAGTTAGCACTAGGAGCCTTAGTCATAGTGATGATGGAGCTAGTAAGAAACTCTTTTAGTTACTGATTTTTTTTTAGAAGTGATTGAGAGTGGTGACTTAATCCTAAGGTTGTTTGGTTTATAAAGGGTAATTTGAATTAGGAAATTAAATTCTTGGCCACTTAGAGGACTAAGCATGCTTTTGGGGTTTTGATCAGTTCTAGGAGGATAATTAATGAATGCTAAAAGTGGTTAGAGAACCAAAAAGTGACTTGAGTTCGAATATGGAAGCTGATTTATGCTTTCTATATCTACGGATCCCGCGGATCCCTCTCAGCAGGGATCCGCCTGGTTAAAGACCAGGGATCCGGCTATCAGACAAGGTTTAGGTGAAATCATTATGCTTTTGTAAGGTTTGTTATTAATGGATTTCGAGGGTTTGACTTAATTTTGAAGTCTTTAGCTGTTGGATATCTCAAATCCTCAACTATAACAAGTAATGGTACTTAATGATGGTTTTGGCCAAGAGAATTTGACCTTGGGTAGTCTAACTCTATGTTTGACAATGATTCCATTTAATTTGATGTGGAGAAATGGTGATAACAGGTTCTAGAAGCTAGATGATGTCCTAAGAAGAATTTACTAAAATCCTTAAAAATAAGAAGAAATGAAAAACTAATTTTTGACCCTAATTTTTGAGTCAAAGATGATTGAGATCAATTTGCTAAAATTGAAGGATAGACCAAACTAAGTGCTATCAAATGTGATAGACAATGTGTGAGTGTTGGAGCGGAATTATGGTGAGTTTTGACTAGTTGATAAATCAAAAATATTTCAAAAATGTATCCTAGATAAGTCATGGATGAGAGTGAGATTTTCCATTATTTGAGAAAGACTTAGTTGGCTCCAGTATCTTATGTTTGACTTGTTATAGGTGATCTAATAGACTGTTTTGGTGTAGCCAAATTTGTATTTCATATCAGATGCTACGGATCCCGCGGTTTCCTCATGGGAGGGATCCGGCTAGCTCAAAAGCTGGGATCTGCCCACTACAGATCAGAGAGCTTTCAGGAAATGTGCATCTTTGTACTTTATATCAAATGCATTTCCTAGTTGTTTCTACGGGGACTAAATACAATAGCACAACTAATATAATGTACACCAAGGTAGAAAGAGCTAAAATTCCTAGAATGAGTGACGACGACCACTCAAGGGGTCGTAAAATCTCATTTTCCAAGTACCTACGTTAGGATTGTTTTAGTGCCAAGATATGGCAATACCTACATACTACAAGCATAGTTTAAAGTGTTTACAAACCATTGTTTGAAATTGTTCATCATGCACTTGAGTCCTAAGACTTGTCCTTTCTTTTCCTCCTTCACTTCTTCACCCGTCCTCCACTCTTTATCAAACTATCATCACTTCTTCTTCCTCAAGAAATTGGCGAAGCATTTGAAGATTCCCTTAGTTTTTTTCCATTCGGGTGATTCATTAGGGATGTTTGGCAATTGGTTAATATAGTCAAAGGGGTCAAGATCGATATTTTCAAGTGGGTTGCTACTACTCCCTTCACCTCCACCTTCTCCTTGCCTTTACCTTTAGTTCGAGGAATCCGTGGGTGGGTATGGTCTCTTGCCTTCCACCATAAACCTTGTTGTTCTACCCTCGGTTAATGGTACCATAACCTTATTGCAAAAGCTATGATCAAGGGATTGTGGAGAAGGGTTTAATGCAAAGATGAATTTGGCAAGACGGGTTAGAAGCATTGCATACGGAAGCACCATCTTGTCCATGCTTCTAACACTTGCCATTCTTTTGACCATGTAGTTGGCAATGTTGAAGAGAGTTTCGGTCACAAGACAATAGATCATGAAGCTTAGGCATGCGTTGGGGTGATCCTTGTTTCCTACTAGACACACTACATTCTCTCTAATCACATCTTCCCATTTTCTATACAATGGGTACATCTCCGAGAGCTCCATTTGGAAAGGATCCCTATGGATCACTTTTGATTTCCTAGTAACCCTTGATGGGGATGCTCTTGGCAAAAACACGGTGTCTCTTACCGTGGTTGCTTCCGGGATTATTGCCTGATAAATGTCGTGATGATCAACCATTGTGTGTAGTTGTTCCAAAGACCATTCATTGGAGTACATACAGACACCTTGATACGGAACCCCTATAATTCTTCCAAACTCTATAAGTGAAAGACTAAACTCTCTCTCATTGATGGTGAATTCAATTGAGATGGACCCATCATCATTTCTAATTATACCCATTGTCTTGTAGAATTCAAGCACAAACACCGGGCAAATTTCCCCGTTTATATCCAATAAACAATCAAACCCAATAGTTCCAAATACTTCCCTTATGTCGGTATTTGTGAGGAACGATGGATCAACAACTCTACCTTCATGAAAAAGTCTTTTTTCAAGCAACTTAAAGGCTTTCTTATCCTCCGTACTTAATCCATCTTTACTATGATACATGGGTATGTAGTGAGTGGTGTCTTGGTAATCTTGTTGCTTGTTGCTTGGCATGATTGTTCCTAAACAATACAACCACAATGTGGTGTTAATGATGAATAGTAACCTAGAGGGTTTGATCACAATTTTGCTCTCATCATCTTTGTTGAGTTCAAGAAATGTGTTTAATTTGTATTAACAATGTTAATTCTTTGATTTGGATTATCTTAGAAAACAATGTGGTGACAAATTATGACAACCCGTTTGAACCCAACTCTTAAAGATGAAGAAATTGTAATTCTAAGAATCAAGGAATTAAATTAACAATGTAGTGAAGATTATACTTACACAAGTGATTGTTAAGCTTGAGAAGAATGATCAATTTGCTCCTGTGAACAGTGCCTGAGTCTTTGTTCGTGAGTCTTTGAAGTGAGTATGATTGTGGAACATCCACAGTGATCATTTTTAGCTTATACTGTCTTCTGTTGCACGGATCCCGCGGATCCCTCTCATTTGGGATCCGGCTAGTATAAACTGAGGGATCCGGCATAACAGCAAAAATCAGCTCAAACATTCCTTGATAACTATGGTTTGGGAGTTCTAAAACGCCTAATGTTTTGGTGTTAAGGTTCTAAAACTTGTGGTTTGAGGTTTTGAAGATTCAGTACTATTCCTATTAGACGAGGTTCCCTTATTAAGAATTAGTCATAATTCTTGGGAAGCTTTTCAAACATTATAATAAAAATCCCATTTTATTATAATGTAAAAAGCTTCACATAAGTTTTTATTGACGTAAATGTAGTGTCAATAAATCCTTTGTGATGAATAATAATAATTGTTATCAAATAACCAAGATATTATTATTATGAGTTGGTATTGTGATCTATACACATAAATCGGAGAATACTAATTTGATGATGACTTATAAAATGAATAACTACTAGAATAATAACTAATAAATCATGCAACTAAGATTTTAATAGTAACAATAAAGATAAGTAATTAAAGATCATACCTTTGCTAAATATTCTTTTTAAGAAAAGAAGTATTTAGATGTTTTGAGATCTTCTTGGAATTTCCAGATTTATGTTGTAAGATTACTAAACATTCTTTTTTTTTGCGAAAAGAAATATTTAGATAAGTTCTTTATGATCTTCTTGATGACTCCAAATCCAAGTATGAATAATGCTAAAAAAAATGTTAGAGCATTCTATCATTGTCCAACAATAAACAATATAATGATTTTTCAAATATGACAAAAATAATCCTTCTTTGTAGTTTTCAAACATACATGGATCGTATCAAGTTTTTAAAGTACAACATACTCTAAGAAACTTGGTAACGAAGCTCTGATGCCAATTGTGGAAAACTAGAAGGGGGGTTGAATAGTTTTACCAATTTAAAAACTTCCTTTTAAATATTTAGATCGACTTATGTCAATCTATTTGATTGTTTATGTTAGACGTTGATAGATAGATATATAAACGTGTAATGAAATATAAAGAGTAAGAAGCACATCACCACGACACAAGTTATTTATAGTGGTTCGGCTACAAGGACACCTTCCTTGCCCTACTCCACTCATCGAGTCACCTACTCGAAAGTTCGTAAGCACTACACCAACTCCTTGTGGCGGAGAAGCCTTCACAACATCGCTTAACCTTTTTCCGGTACAAAGCTAAATACCGAGTTCTTTCACACCAAGGCCAACCACACCTAACACACCGTCGCCTACCCTTTATACGGTGCTAGGCTAACCACCGAGTTCTTTCACACCTTAGGAGAACTAATCCTATCACAACGTCGCCTACCTTTTATTAGGTATTAGGCTAAGCACCTAGTTCCATTACTATGGAGGAACTACTACCCTTCACGACACAACACCTAATCTCAAGGAGATCTACTCCTTGTTACAACACCATCAAGGATATCGCCATCCTTGTAAATAAACAAATACATATATGTATAACGATGCACCTCATCGATTATACGACCTAGGCATTCTTCCCAAATGCGACTTGATATGATTCTTCGGCATCCTTCACTAATGCCTTTGACAAAACGCTTGGCACCCTTCACTAATGCCTTCGTCTTGGCACCTTTAGCATTCTTCACTAATGCTTCAACACGGATGATGAACATCTTTCACTAATGCTTTCATCTTGACACTTTCGGCATTCTTCACTAATGCCTTCAACCCAACATCTATGGAGAAAGGAAGAACTATCAACAAGAGAACCTTAGTTGTCTTGATGATGACGAAGCATGGCAACTCATGGACTTGAGCTTGCACGTCTTCAAGAAGTGGTGATCTGTCCTTTAATAGGAACCTAGAAGATCACACAAAAACAAAAGACAAACTACATAGATCACTTAGATCTGAGGTTAGAGGGTTAGAATTCTTTGGGGAAGTATGTATGTAAAAAGTAATCCATAGAAGGGAAGAAGTGGCTCTCTATTTATAGAGAAAATTCTATACTGTTCCCCGGATCCCACGGATCCCTTCCACTTGGGATCCGGCTAGCACAAAGCCAAGGATCCGTGGAACGCTCCTCTTTGCCCATGGGTATTTTTGGTTATGGGTCATGGGTCATGGGTTATGGGTTGATCCATGGTTTTCTTTCTAGATACAATGAACTTGGTTAAGTGGTATATATAAAACCATGGGTTATGGGTCAATACCATTTGCAAGATTTTACCCATTTAGTATATACTTGTTTTCACCCATTTTAGTATATACATGTTTTTACCCATTTTAGTATACTTGGTTTAAGTATGTGCTAACCCAATATGCAAACATTAGTTGTTGTACATATATATAACTAAATCATAAAATCACTTAAGCTTGTTTTAGTGTTTTATGTGAAAATGTAAGTGTGTTAGAAAACTATTAACTCAAATTATTTACGTACTCTATTTGTTTCGTTAAAATGATTTTACGTTTGTTATCGACAAAATATTAGAAGATCGTAAAATATAAATAACCGTTTTTACGGCTTATTTGTATTAACAAAAACTATTAGTTTTCATTAGATAGCAAATATTTGTTTAAAGAATCAGAGCATGAGATTAGAAAAAAATAAGATAAAGTGTGGCTCTGTTCTTTCTATAAAAACGGGTTATAGACTGAAATGACTATAAGCCTTTGTTTTACTTTCTCTCATATATATATGTTTTTTAAAACAAATTATGTACATTCGAAGAACATCTAAAAACCCGTGACATTCTTTGAATGTCAACACAAAGCCCGTAGATGATATCGAACAAGGAAAACATGACAAAATAACAATATTTTTGGGATTTTTCAAGATTTTCTAGTTTTTATGGATTTTAAAAATTTTATATTTTTCTATTTGCTTTTAGTTGGTTTTGAAATTTTGTATTTTTCTTTTTGAATAACTATTTACAAGAGATGGATGAAGAAAACCTTTTACTCCTCTTCTTCCTCTTGAAGACGTTTAAGTGTTTCTGGCTGTAGACTCTTTAGACCAAGTCGTGGGAGGATAAACTCAAAACGTTCTCTAGGAAGATCTTTGGTGAAGATGTTTGCTAACTGGTATTCAGTCCTCACAAAATAAAGTTCCACCACACCATTTTCTACTTGCTCCCTGATGAAATGATGTCGAATGTCGATGTGCTTTGCTCTTGAGTGTTGTACGTTGTTGCATGAGAGAGCAATGGCACTTTTGTTATCACAATACAGAGGGATTTTGTTGAATTCAAAGCCATAGTCAGATAATTGGGATCTCATCCATAGGATTTGAGCACAACAAGATGACATGGCTATGTAATCAGCCTCTGTAGAGGATATCGAAGTACTCATTTGTTTCTTAGAAGACCAGCTCACAAGCTTATCACCCAAAAACTGAGCACCTCCAAACGTACTTCGACGTGTATCTTGACATCCTGCATGATCAACATCTGCATAGGCTGTTAGTGACATACCGGTGTCCCATATTGACGGGTACCAAAGTCCCATATTGATGGTTCCTTGGAGATACCAAAAGACCCGTTTAACCGCTTCAAGGTGCTTTTTGGTAGGCTTAGCCTGGTATCTAGCACACATGCAAACAGCGAACAGAATGTCTGGTCTACTGGCTGTGAGGTACATCAGGGATCCAATCATACTACGATATTTCGTTTGATCTACCATGATCCCTGAGTGGTCCTCATCCAGTTTAGTACACTCTATCATGGGAGTGTCAACAGGGTCACAAGAATCAAATCCAAATTTCTTTAAAATCTCATTTGCATATTTAGATTGATTTATAAAAATTCCTCCGGGACTTTGTGAAATTTGTAATCCCAAGAAAAATGACATTTGTCCCATCATTGACATTTAAAATTTGGAGCCCATCTCCATAGAAAAATGGTAACATTCATTGGGGTCAGTCGAGGCAAAAATAATATCATCAACATAGATTTGAACGTAAATTAAATGTTTGCCTGACTTTCTGGTGAACAATGTCGGATCAACTGCTCCTTTGCTGAATCCAGTAGATAGAAAAGACTGTGATAGCGTATCATACCATGCCCTTGGAGCTTGCTTCAAACCGTAAAGATCCTTCTTCAAGCGATAGACATGAGTAGGATGCTCTGAATTCACAAAACCTTCAGGTTGGCTGACGTATACGACTTCTTTAAGATCTTTGTTAAGAAAAGCCGTCTTTACATCCATCTGATAGACTACCATGTTCTTACTTGCAGCATTAGCCAAGAAGATTTTGATTGCCTCGATACGAGCAACAGGAGCAAATGATTCTTCAAAGTCAATACCCTCCTCTTGATAGTATCCTTTTGCAACCAATAGAGCCTTGTTCTTTAAAACATCACCATACTCATCAAGTTTTACTTTGAAGATCCACTTTAGAGCAATGATCATAGCACAGTCATGAGCATGTACTAATTCCCATACATCTAGTCGATCAAACTCATGAATTTCTCCTTGCATTGCATTGAACCAGCTGTCTTCGTTCATGACAGTTTTAACGTCTTTTGGTTCGACCTTGGATAGTACAGAGTTGAAGAAGCACCATAAGGCATCAGTTGCAAGTTGTTTACGAGTGGATACTAGACGAGAGGGATTTCCAATGATGTTGTCCAATGGATGATCATGTGTCCATTTTCTAAGGTGTTCATGTGGTTGTTGTTGAGGAACTAAAGTAGCAGAGTCGATTTCTCCTGATGAAGATGGTTCTGATGATGATTCAGGAGCAAATATGTTTTCAAAGGGGGTATCTTCAAGAGTAGTAAAGGGATTATCTCCATCATAGGTGCCAGACACAATTCCATGATGTACACTCGATGATTGATGATCTGTTGATGAGACAGAGTGATCAGCAGCAGGCTCATAGTGTTCATCAAACATTGGATCAAACAATTTCTTCAAATCATCTTCTGAAGGAGGTACATAAGGAGTTGCTGGTGAGGGATTTAGAACAAGAGTAGAACTAATAGGACTACTTGATGAATGTTGAGATGCGGGTCCAGAACTGGATTGTCCTGGAGCCATTTGCCCAGACAGCTCATCGAACGTACCGTGAGTAGTTTCCATGATATCTCGAGTTCTTTTGTTGTAGATTCGGTAACCCTTCTTGTTTGAAGCATAACCTACAAAAACTCCAATGTCCGCCTTAGCTCTTAATTTACTTAGATCTTGACCGTCATTCGTTGGATAACACAAAGCACCAAACACACGAAGGTAGGAGAGATCAGGTTTTCATTTATGGACAAGTTCGTATGGAGTTTTTCCATGAGATGTGTGTATGAGGGAACAATTTTGGGTGTAGCAAGCAGTGGCAATGGCTTCAGCCCAGAGAAACATTGGAACCTTTAAATAAATTAGCATTGTTCTTGCGGCTTCCACAAGAGTTCGATTTCGTCTTTCAACTACACCGTTCTATTGAGGAGTTCGTGGAACACTTCTTTGATGACTGATTCCAACACTTTCATAAAATTGACTTAAGTCTTTGTTAACGAACTTTGTGCCATTGTCTGTTCGAACAATTCTAACCGTATTGTTAAGTCGAACCTGAAGCTGCTTGATAAGTTTGATTATGACATCTGGATTTTCATCCTTTGTCCTACAAAACTTTACCCAAGTAAATCGAGAGTAGTCATCAACATCGACTAAAATATATTTCTTCCCATTAATCGTTTGCACTCTCATTGGTCCGCACAAATCCATATGAAGGGTATGCAGAACTTCCATTACTGAGTTTGTGGGTTTGGGTTTGTGGGCATATTTCTTGCTTTTTCCCAATTGGCATGCTGAACAAAGATGATCTTTTTCATACTTTAATCTGGGTAATCCTCTTACAAGATCATTTCTGGAAAGATTATTAATGGTGCCGAAGTTCAAGTGATTGAGACGACGATGCCATAACCATGATTTTGTTTTTGAAGCCTTTGACAACAAGCAGATTGGAGAAGACTTCATCATGTCTTCGATAGAGATGGTGTATAGATTTGAACCACGAGTTCCTCTTAACAGTTCCACACCATCAAGTTCTCTAACGAAACAAGTATGTTTTCTAAATGCCACTTCTAGATCGGAATCACATAATTGACCAACAGAAAACAAGTTATGACCAAGACCTTCAACATAATATACCCTGGAGATTACAATTTTGCCAACAACATAGTCTCCATAACCCATAATTGCTCCAAAATGGTCATTCCCGAATCTAACAGTCCCGATGAATTTACTCACGAAGTTCATGAGCCGCGAGCGATCTCCAGTCATATGCTTGGAATAGCCTGAGTCCAGGTACCACAGAATGATTTGAACGATCTGCAGTTGAACACAGATAAGAATGGATAACTGGATAATTGGGATCCCCAAGCACGAATGGGTTCTATTTGGTTAGTAACAGTGATTGGAACACCCACATCAGAAGTAGAAGTAATGGAATAATCAGGAATAGATGCAGTGCTAGTGTGTTAGGATCCAATATTTATTGTGTTGATCATTCGGGTGGTCTTGGATGATCAAAATACATGTTTGCCATTAGAGAGAGAAGTAGAGAGTTGGGTGTTTTCTTGCTAGAGACTTGGTATACAAAAGTATGGAATGTTAGATTGAAAAGCACCACCCCTTCCATGGATGGAAGGGGTATTTATAGTTACAAGAAATACGACCTCCTAACGGCCTATGGATCAGGTATACAGTGGGTAAAGACCCGTCATTCCTCCACGGTGTTGCACTAAGCTATACTACGCTACAAACTAATAAATAAACTACTAAATAACGTAACTAATGACAAGTCTACGAGCTAACTTAAGGTAGATAACATTTGGGGTGACCGACTCTTCACTATGGAATTTTCTAATTCCTAACATAGTGTCTGTATTTGACCTGTTCAAAGTATGTTCACTTCTTAAAGGAATAGTTCTACTAGTAGGCATCCATTTTCTAATGGGCATTGACTTAGCAAATTTAGGGCAAAACTCATTAAGATTAAACTTACGGCCTGTAGGTATCCATTGATAACCAATATTACTAAATTTTCTTCTGTGGGTTTCCAATGTTTTCTAACTTTCTTTCGTCTTTGCCTTTTAGCCTTCTTAGCTTGATTTTTGACATTAACAACTTTAACTTGGCATTTAACAGCATTAAGCAAAACATTCACACCACATTCATGATCAGTAACAGAAATCAAATAGTCACCATTACATGGTTTGCAGATAGTAGCAGAATTCGAATTAATTACAGTACGCTTATAGCTAATACTAGAATCAACACGATTCATTTTATTCAACTCAAACTTAGTGTTCCTAGGGTGGTCTTCTACTCTCTTCCAATGCACATTCTTAGCTTGCGAGGTCCTATCTTGCTTTGTATTGCCTGGAGGCTTTGACCCGCTTGCTTTTATGTCACTGATTACTCCTGTAGAGGGAATTATGGGAACATTAGTTGGTTGGGCTACTTTTTGCAATCCTGAACTAGATGTGCATGGATCAGAGCTACTTGCAGGCACTTTAGAGTTTACTTTCTTAATACTGGGCATATAATGGGTTGCATAATTTGCACTAGGCATAGAACAAGGCATCACAGCTTTATCTTTTGCACCTAAGGATTTAGGACATGTTGCTCTTAAACATTCTAGCAGCTCTTGAGATCGTTTGGCCTGAATGCAAGCAAACCTAATCTCTCTATCAAGTGGCTTATTTATGAAACCCTCTTCTACAATCTCACAGAGACATTCTAGACTATCCTTAAGGTGAGCGAAATAGTTATGAAACAAAAGTTCGTTATTTCTAAGATGAGGAGGAATGTATTTAACAGTCACAGTATATTTGCGGTCTGCAGATGACTTTGATGCAACATTCTCGTTAAAGACAAGTGGCATTTTCCCTTTTTCCTGACTCCTCAGATTCTCAATTTCCTTTTGTAAGGATGTTATTTTTTCGTTGTTCTTGTCACAAGTGAATTTCATTGAATCATATAACTCTGTAAAGTGTCGTTTAACCTTTTCATTTTCTTCTAGAAAACTCTCATTTTCCTTTTGTAAAACATTAACCAAGTTTTGAAGATGAAACGTTTGAGAACACTGAGAATCTAAAGGAGGAGGCATTTGGGAGCCAGTCAAGTTGTTCTTTTCACCCTTTAATTGTGAAATTTGGGCTTTCAACTTTCTGATCGTGTTACAATGAGCTTGAATATGTTCGTCACGTTTGTTTATTTCAAAAAGTGCATCAAACTCTGGAACATTTGAGGATGTCTTGATGTTTGAGGTTTTGACATTTTCGTGATCATCCTGATCAATTTTCTCATTAAGTTCCGAGTTTTTGTTTTCAAGCTCAATGACACGATCATGGGAAACTTTCAAGGCAATAGTTAATTCATGAAATTGAGAGGCAGTAATAGAATGCTTAGTAACAGTATAAAACATATCTTGAGCCATACAACTTAATACTAAGTTCTCATTTAAGATATGCAAGTTCTTCCTTTCAATTTCATTATATTTGAGTTCCCGTTCATAATCATTTACCTCAACAATAATTGCATCAAATTCCTTTTCGATTTCTTTGATATCTGAGTTAATCCCCTTTTGAAGACTCTTAAATTGATCTTTTAATTGTTTAAAGAAGGGCATGACCTCAGTTAAATAATATTCTTTAGTTTGCTCAAAACCCCTTTCCCCTTCAGTTATCCCTGTAGGTGTGATTCTCTTCTTACATGTCTTTTCAAAATCAACGAATAGTTGATAAACAACATACATGCTGATTAAGGTCTTGCTATTAGTGGCAATAGTTCTAGGAACTAAGTGCATTGGTGTATTTGAAGGATACACAGTAGCTGCAGGCATTTTCCTAAGGGGGAGTGTTTGTTTCAACAAGTACATTAACTTTTTGTTTATCCATATCTTTCTTCCAAAAAATCTGTTCTGGGGTTAATTGAGTTTGAGGCTTAAACATGTTCAGGGAGATCTAATTTTCCTTAGTGTAATCATGGGGTTTGATCGTTATGTTATTCTTTTTACACGCAGGATCGTTAAGCTTCTTATCCATTTTCTCCCTAGATGCATCATCTAATTTTCTATCCTCTTCCGTGCTTCCAATACATGATGGTGTTTGCCTAGGCTTAAGAATCTTATTGCCATCATATAGTACCTTATGAGCAGCTCTAGGCTTTTTACCTACCTCGGGATTTGGTTCCTCAACAAGGGGAATACTATGCTTATCGCTTAAGACTCTATGCTTAGTGATCATGTGAGCAGTCTGAATGGTATTCCCTTGTACGTACAACTTATTTTCAAGCTTGTTTTTCAAAGTTTTTAGATTAGAAAAGTCATTCAAAAGTTTTGATTCCTTAGCATTAAATTCTTGTTTAATCACTTTAACATTATCTTGAAGCTCTTGCTTTTGCTTAGCAGTTTTAGAAAGCTTTTCTTGTAAGGAGTTTAACTCTTGTTTTAACACTTCTTCTCTAAAATTACTTTTTCTAATAATTGTACGCATTTGGTCATCCATTTCCTGCTCACGACTAGTTAACTCAAACTTAGCACGTTGTTCATAGATAGCAACTTGTTCTTTATAGGCATTCAGTTCAGAGATAACAGAATCATCAGGGGTATATGCAGTGTTTTCATAAAAAACATAGTCATCATTGACTGCAGAAGATACATCACTTGGTACAATCTCACTTTCACTTTGTGTAACATATTGATCATATGGGACAATGTTACTATTACCCCCATTATCAATATCTGATTCATAAGTTTCAAGAGATTGTACTTCGTTATGCATCTTTTGCTCATCAACTTCATCATATAGTTTTAATACCTCTGAGATGATTGATTCTTTGGATTGACCAGCCTGTTGTGGTGATGAGATCTTCAGAGAGACCATAGGTGAGATGCTAGCCATGAAGATTGTCTGGGCAGTAGGTTCATCATCAACATCTGAGTCATATGCATCACAATCAGCTACTTGAAATGCATTTGGATGATTATGTCCTATGCCCTGCACTAGCTGTTCATCCACATCAGCATCATATGTCTTGGCATTTCCATCAGCAAAAAACAGCAACTCTTCCTCATCCAAAACCGCTCCACTATCTTGAGCTTGCACTAGCAGCATCTTGTCCCTGAAGTACTCTGCATTTTGAGGGCGTTTTGGAGATGTGCAGTTCCTTGCAATGTGTCCATCACCACCACAGTTGTAGCACTTGATTGGCTTTACTTGTCCTTGATTGACATTCCTTCCACGATTCTGATTAGCTACATACCCTCCACCAACTCCACAACTTCCTTGTTCATACTGCCTTCCTTGAACTGGTTGCACCATAACCTTTCCATCTCTGACAATAGCATGATTGTGTAGATTGGATGCAGTTCTGATTTCGTTGTTAGTGTGAAGACTATTAGTATGTGGAGTAAGGGTGAAGTTTTGTTTAACCATAAGAGCCAGTTGATTGATGAAGTGTTCCATGACTGCATCAGCATCAGATTGCTTGAACCTCGGATCGGGAATGAGTTTGTGATTACCGTTTCCAGTAGGTATGACTTGAGAAGCTTTGGTGGTAATTCCAACATTGGTGTAGAAAGCTGTTGAATCATTTGACGAACTTGTTTCTCCCTGTTTAGATTTGAACTGTTCAAGAATCCTTCGTTCAAACATAGCATGCCTCTCATTCTGAAGAAGGAAGGCATACAGTTGCTCATAGTTGTGTTCTTCAATCCTTTGGTTAGCTTCACAGAGGTGACAAATTTGTGCCATTCGGGATTCATGTTGTTCACAAACTTTGAGTTCAGCTGAATATTTGGCATGGTCATTTTGATATTCCTCATATCATTCATAAGCTTGTGGAATCTCACGTAATATTCATAGACACTTTCTTCTGGTTTCATCTTAAAGTGCTCAAATTCATCATACAGTTGTGATTCTCTGTCTTCTTTAGTTAATTCAGAACCCGAGAGAAGCATCTTGACATTATCCCAAACCGCCTTGGCTTCAGTGTTGTGATTGATAAGCTTGTAGATATCTTTTGGAAGACCCTGAAGTATAATGTTTGAAGCCCTTATATCAGCATCGAATCTCTTTTTCTCCTTATCACTGAGCTCATCATATGTCATTGGTCTGTCCAATCCAAAGATCATTGTTCCATCTGCAGCAATATCAATTATGTCTCTTGTAGTCTCAATCTGATAAGGTCCTTCATCAATTGACTTGAGAATGTTGACTCCATTTTCCTTTCCTAGACAATACAACCTAATTCGTTGATCCCATGAGTCATAGTCAGTTCTGTCAAGCATGGGTGGACGAGTGCCTGAACCAGCTGCTTGAACGTCCTCAGCTATAGTAGAGATGATTGTAGGCACGTTGGTAGACATGTTTACAGATTTCACGGGATTTTATAACTCTATGATTAAACCGGGAAATAGATTCTTTCACGGGATTTTACTAAATCAGGAGAAAACCGTATTAGAAACAAATATCAACCAAGTCGCTATAACCCTTGAACCAAGTCGCCAAGTCCTCAAGTCGCTGTGAATCAAGTCGCTAAGCATAAGTCGCTAAGACCCAAGTCGCTGAACACAAGTCGCTAAAGCACCAAATCGCTAAGCAGACAAGTCGCTAAAGAACAACTCGCTAAGTATCCAAGTCGCTAAGAATCAACTCGCTAAGAACAATAAGGACAAGTCGCTAGAAATAATAGAGACAAGTCGCTACGCCAACCAAGTCGCTAGCCGAAGTGGAACCTCCACTACGTTGTACTGTTTGTCGGCTTGTCTCAATAGACAAGTCGCTACTCCTCTAACTACAAGTCGCTGGAAATTAACAAAGTAAATCGCTACCAAGAAAACAACTCCGAGAGCCAAGTCGCTAGGTAGAAAACTTTAAGAACAATACTTTTCAATCCAAAACAAGCCCAACCACAGTGATTCAAGCGTTACAAATCAAAACCCAAGCACTTACAATGATTCTAAACACAAAAGTACACTCAAAATTCAAACTTTAACACAAGAAATGATCCAAATGATGCAAAAACCACTAAACTTTTTCAAACCCAAAAATCATATAAAACCACTAGAAATCCAAGGATATGTAAGAGATATGATCAAACCATGGCTCTTAATACCAATTGTAACATATTGGATTTCACAAACACATCAAATCATGATCACATATAGGCGTATAATATAAGGTTTTAGTGAGAGAAATAGTTAGAGGTTTGGGAACTTAGTGAGAGAAAGTAAAAGTGTTATTATGAGCTCCAACCCTCTACCTTGGGAGGTAGAGGGTATTTATAGTCTTACATAAAACGCCACCTACGGGCTGTGGATCAGGCATACAGTGGGTAAAGACCCGTCCGTCCTCCACGGTGTCACTTAACTAAATACTACTTAACATTAAATAACTACGACTACGAGCTTTCTAACGATTACATATACTTGAGGTGACCGACACTTTAATAACTGGATTTACTAAATCCTAACATGTTTGATATTGATGATGATGGTATTCCTTGTGCACCAAGTGTTTCTCCTAAGGATGGGGCTTATTTGGAGTCTGGTACTAAGAAGAAAACTAAGGTGGCTGAAGAAGATAGTGATGCTGAGGTTCTTGATTACCAAAATGATATGGCTAGTTTCTTAGCATCTGATATTCCTATTGTTGCTAGTTCTTCTAAGAGTATAAATGGAGGTGGGCGGAAGAAGATTTTACTAGAAAGTTGGAGGGAGAGTTATGGAGACAACTCCTATGGTAGCACTAGTAATACCCCTATTGTTGAGAAAATTGGGAAGCTTAAAAAACTAATTATTGAAAGAAAAATTACTCTTATGAATGATGATAGTAAACTTCTTAAAAAGGTTGATTCTTCTTCAACCAAGATGGGTAAACCATTTTCCAAGGTGGGTAATATGGTTGTTTCTCATAGCGATGACGATCAAGCTCTTGGTTATCCTAACGAGACTAATTATTTCGGTATTTGAGGAAACGAGATGAGTCTTTTGGAGAAATGAAAAGATGGTACATGTGACTACAATGATTATGATGATTATTATTTTGATGGTTGTGGTCTATCTGCAGCCAAATTAAAGGCTTCTGCTATCCATGACATTAGACTTGGATAGGTTATTTTTTGCTTGGTTTTGTTTTGATTTTTTGGTTGTGTGTAGCTAGTTGGATCATTATGGTCTCTCATGAATGATTTAGTGGTTGTTCAAGCGGTTTCTTGAGGTTAATGTGGTAGCTCAGCCACATTCCATTGTACTTAACTGTTTTTTTGAGTAATATATTTTGCCGGGTGGAAGCCATTTACCAAAAAAAAAAAAAAAAAAAAAAAAAAAAAGCGTACAAGTACCTCTTCTGGTGGAGAAGGAAGTAGGAACCCAAGCTTATATGAATAATAGAAAGGGAGCTATGAAGATAATCATTATGACGATTATGAAAGCGAAGATCTAACTCATGAACAAATGAAATTCTGTAATGCGTTTCATAAAGCTTCATAGTCAAGTTTGACGTTAGAATATATTTGGTCTTGAGTCAAATGTATTTCTAGTTGTTAAGAGCATGTTTCCTTTGTACAGATAGAGTATTGTTTTGTTATGTTAGCTTTACCGCTTATATAATGCGCTGAGATGCGTGATTCACCCACATCCATTGTACTTAACATTTTTTTAGTAATCTATTCACAGGGTATAAAAATCCTTTACGTAAAAAAAATATTACTTGGTTTAAATTACTTTTACTTTTGTAACAACATTTTATTAAATGATAACAAGAATACAAGAAGATAAATCCACACAATCCAATTGGATTTACGATTCCTATTCCTATGAGTAATCCAAACCTGGAATATGATAGAAGTTTAACCTCTTCACTAGGGGACGTTTGGTACGAATGAATCATAAAGAATGGAAATGCTATTGAGAATGGAATGACAGAGAAAAAGAATGACTTAAAAAAACGGAGAAAGGTTCGTTGTTTGGTAGGTGCGTAAAATTGAGTACTGGAATGACTTAGAAAATTGAATCCTTTGTTTGGTATGAACAAAGAATCAAAGCAAAAATTAAATGAACATGTAATTTTTAATCACCTATATTTGCTTCGTAATATTTGATCATTACAATATTGTTGCTGTAGTTTCTTTGCAACCAAATTATTAATTTTCAGCAATTGTATACATCTTGTTGCTACTAATTTATTGTACATCACATAAACACGAGACTTCAGAAACCCATTTCATTTGAATACAGCCACTAACTTATGAATAAATCCAACCAATGAACTGCAAAAATTTTCCTAATATAAATGAAATAGAACTAAAAATCCCATTCAAATTTTCTTGTATAAAAAATTACGAATAAATCCAACAGCACAATTGAGGATGAAAATGACGTTTGACTGTTTGAGAGGTGAAGTTACAAGAGGATAAATGGGGATGAACAAATACGAATGTGCCACACACGTGCTATTGCTTTTTATACCTCACTTTTTTTTCTACTTCCCACCGTGATTCTTTATGGAATGATAAAAGAGAAGTCCCTTCCTAAATAATCAATTCTCGTGATTCTTTACTTTTTTAAGAGAATCAAAATCGATTCATGAGAATGAAAACTAAATCCTGCATTTTTATTCTTTTTGTGCAACAAACATGAGAATCAATTCATTTGATGATTCTTAGCTTTCCTTTCCATCCTACCAAACGCCCCCAAGTGCATGTGCATCCTTTCTCGGAGGTTTGGATTAAAACGTACGAACCGGGTTGTGGTATCTCCAAATTAATTAGTAGATATTACTAAATCTCGTATACTTTAATAATATATTTCTAGTTTATCCAATACTCTATTCAACCTTAAGGGTTGTGTCATTCTTCACTAATATACCAAGTGAAGTATTCTAGATAAAGCTAGCCTGCTAATTATGATTAATTCATTCGTAAACCCATTAATAGAAGTTGGAAAGATTCAAGAATATCCCAATTACTTTTCTTTTTGAACGACATGTTATAAGAAAACCCTAGCAACAAGCTAGATATATAAAGGAATTACAACATTTTAGTACAAGTACCTTTTGAATCACAAATCTAATCAAACCACTCTGGTTCAAAATTTCTATCCCTCTTAAGAAACTATGAATGAGAGAAAACCTTAATATCTTACAATTGGAGAGTTCTTTCTAGGCTTTAAATCAGAACATATTTCTAAAATAATCTATTATATGATATAAAAGCATGCAGTTTTTAGCAGCTAAAGTATACTTAGATATTAGCTAGCCTATAAGCATAGAATCCTTCTTGAAGTAGGCAGATATCCAAGAGATACAATTAAAAATGTGTTTCAGGTAAAAAAAAGAAAATGCATTCGCCAATCACCTTGTGCGTATGTGCACCTAAAAAAGTTGCTAGCAAACTAGTGCCTTGCTGACACATTGTTAGTTTGAGCAGTTTTGTGGTCTTTAGTAGGCCACCGTAAACAGGGTTATTAAATATTCTCATTTTGACTGACAGACTATTTGGTTCCATATAAAGACATGGATATTTGCACATTTTAAGTTCATCCATACATAGCAAAAAGCTGAATTCCAGGCATTATGGGAACAAAAGAGGCTATCAGACCATTTAGAACAGTGTAGTGGGGTGTACTTAATCAACTAACTAATGAGAGGGGACCATGTAATTAACAAGACAAAGTAACATTAGTACAAAATCTGGAAGATAAAAGGAATCATCAAGCTCGAGAACATCAACTCGCTAATAGAGGACTAGACGGAATCTTTATGCAACGATAAGAAGAAGTGTGTTGAATATCGGTCGGGGATTCGTTTTATTGGTGCCTTTGGTTTTTGAACGGCATTTTCATTGAAAAAAACTAACAAGAAGCTAGAGTAGGAAAAGAATTACAATAAGTTTATACAAGTAGTTTGGGTTACCTTCCTAATCTAACCAAACCGAAATTGGTTTCTTTTTTAATATGAAGAATTCATGAATGAGATAATTAGTTTTTTTTTTCTTTCTTGGCGGTGATATATATTAGATGATACCCTAAACCCACACGGGGTTTTCATCTAATAATATATTGGTGCCGTTGAATGGAAAATAATCAAGAGACCAGTTAGTTAGTATTTCGTTTGCAAATGTGACTAAGAGTATGTAACGTTTTAAAGAAAAAAAAAATGAAGCTAGAAAAAAAAAAAAAAAAAAACTCATCCCTCGTGATAGGATTACTAAAACCTTTGCTTGATAGATCTTCTCAGAAAACTATCACCTTAACATAAAACATGTACCACTTTCATGCTTATTCCTATCTTCTCAAACTCCCACGCCAAATTTAAAGAAGCCTAGTTTTCTTAATTCCGCCTAGCTGTAATTGGTCTAACAATCAACCTAGCTTGTGCAAATTTGGATAAATGAACATAGATCGAGGGAATGTTGGCTTCTTTTCACAGGTTCTAAACCAAGCCATCTACGACACATAATGGATTTATAATTCACCATAACTTATGCGCACTTGAACTTGAGACAAAAGTAATTTATATAACGAAATACTTGATAACACAATATGATGAACAAGATAAAATAAAAGACTTGAGTAAAAGTAAATTGTTGTTGTACACAAACATCCTAGACTCGATCTATTTATTGTTCATGAAACGGTATGATCATCATTGATGAAACGTTGTAACGTTTCATGTTGTAACCGCTTCTCTAACTGCCATAACAGGCCCATAACAAACATAACTACCAACTGTTTAACGGGGTGTTTGGTTGTAAAGTCCAACCCAATGTTTTCTACCCGTTTTGACCCAAACAATAATAAACATAAATAACATTGTTTTCAAATTAACTTAACAAACATTAAAAGGAGTTTACATCTCCCCCGTAATTTTGTAAGTTAATGCCTTCATGGTTCCTTCCCTTCATGCCAAGATGATGAAATCATCTTCACTGGACGCGTTCTCCTTGCCAAATCCACTTGTAGAGCTTTCCATATCTTCTTCCTTCTTGGTCTCTCCATGGACATACTTGGTTCTCTTCTTTGGTTTTTCTTCCTGTGCTTCCTCCATGTACACGCTAGTCTCCGCATCACCACATGGTTCATTTCCGACCATATTAATCCGTGGTTCTCCATGCCCTGCCCTGCGTGCTTCCTCATAGTACACTTTCACCAATGCTATATACTCTCGATAGCATTCCTTAACATTATGTCCGTCTTCCCGTGCCAATCCCAAAGGAAGTGCAATATCGCCCCACAAGTCATTGAACGACACGTTCATGTAGCCACCCATGTCGTCTACAAACTTATACAAGGCAAGCAAATCTATCCTAACCACCCCTATCGTTGGTGGTAAGTCACCCAACGCATCCATACCCATGTACTCATGATAAAACCATCCCAACAAACTAATAAACTTTTCTTCCATGATTTTCCAGTTTTTGAAGACTAACTTATCAATTTTAACTAGATCTAAAAATGATAAGAAACGTTGAAACGTATTTATTTTAAGATGATAGAGCGTACCATTCAGACTAAGGTACTCTTCATCGATGTAATCATGGCTATCTTCTTTGTTCATCTCGAGTTCTTCCATTCCTTTTACTAGCGAGCATTCCTCGTTTGGATCAAGTGACTTGTAGTACCCTTCCATGAATTCTTCATGTTCCTTGATTGCTTCTTCATCTCCCTTGTCTACGGTTTCCTCATCTTTGTCAAACATGTATTTTACTTGACATGTACCGTCTTTACAAGTCACAACGAACCCTTGATCCTCGAGTTGTTTCATGCTCAGCACATTCATTGTAATTTCAGGCGTATATAACACGCTAGGAATTACAATCTCTTCTTCCTTGTTATCAATGATTGCCTCCCCTACTCCGTAGGCAATGATAAACTTTCTCACCCTTTCGTCTTTTCCCACCAATTTGAATTGGTTTAACATGCGCTTGAACAAGTATCTTGATGGGGTCATATGTTTAGTAACGGTTCTACTAACATACCAGATATTGTTCCAGTTTCCTTTGTCCGTTCCCTTGATCATGTAATAAGTATCCACATGAATCTTTTCTGATGGCCAGTTGAAGATTTCGTTCCTATTTGTCTCGTTCTCCATTTTTTCTTTTGAATTGATGTGTTTTTTGTTGCTGCAGTTCCAATAAAAGTGTCCTCTGACTTTGCACACATAACACCGTGACCTTTTTTCTTTTCTGGAAGTTGTACAAGTCTTCCCTTGAAAAGTGGGGAGCGGTTGAGATTCTCTAGGGACGGTTGGTTTGGATTTTGAAGTATTAAAAGATAACACTTCATTAAGTTTATCCTTTAGGAGTTGTTTTCCAAAGTTCGATAACCGTTTTTGCTTTCCCTCCCTTTTTTGAACGATTGTTGGTTCACACCTTTGTAGAAATCTTTTGTTTAACGTGGCCTTAACATCTTCTCTTGATGACTTGTTCCATGAATCGTAACGTAAACATCCTAGACTCGATCTATTTATAGTTCATGAAACGGTATAATCATCATTGATGAAACGTTGTAACGTTTCATGTTGTAACCGCTTCTCTAACTGCCATAACAGGCCCATAACAAACATAACTACCAACTGTTTAACGGGGTGTTTGGTTGTAAAGTCCAACCCAATGTTTTCTACCCGTTTTGACCCAAACAATAATAAACATAAATAACATTGTTTTCAAATTAACTTAACAAACATTAAAAGGAGTTTACAGGGAATGAAATTTGATACATTAAGTTTAGTAATTACAGTATTTGTTTTTGAATTGCTTTTTGATCTAGCACCGCTAAGGATGCAAATTAATACTTCAGATGCATCTGGTCCAAAGACAAAGTGTATTGCTGGGGGGTTTTATACTTGTACACAGAGGATACGAAGTTCTATTGCTGGGGGGTTTTATACTTGTACCCCTAACTTATGTTTCTCTAGTTGTATCTCACTAGGTCGTAAATCGTCTTACTTAATATTCTTTTATTATTGTAGCTTTCCTCTGATAAACACTATTTGGTCATCTCACTACAACACAAATGCAACGATCGAGATCCTAGGATGGTGAAAAAGTGATTTGTAGAAAAGAAGTTAGTTATCAATAGCTAATTTACAATTGGATCCTCTGAGGTTAATTTAAGACTACTAATAAACCTGAAATCACACCAATTACATGTGATTGTTTGGGAAATTTCATTTGCATTCGATTTTCGGAACACATTTAACTAGAATCAAAAGCGTCATAGAGAGGCCTCGAAATCAAGTTTTTCTAGTAGTCTCATATAAACTCATTCTTAAAAAGAAATTCATACAACATTAGTGAAAAACATTTAAACTTTCACCAAAATGTATTTGTAACCAAGGTCGCCTGGTAGTTCTTCGAATACTATTTTGTTCTTTTCTAGTTGGTCGTGCACGATGTTGATGTTGGCTCTTCTTCACAGGTTCTAAATCAAGCCATCTTCGACACATGATGGCCTTGTAATTGACCATTGCTTTTGTTGCGCAAAAGGGTTTGAGAAAAAGTATAATACTTATACGAAAATAATGAAACTAAATATGAACAAAGAAATAAACTAAAAGACTTGATAAAAGTAATTGTTGTTGTACAAACTAAACATGACTCGATCCTATATAAAGTACCATGAAACGACACCATTGTGTTTGAGTGAAACGTTGCAACGTTTGACTTTGGTAACCGCTTCCTAACTGCCATTCACAGGCCTTAACTAACTTAACTAAAAGTTTACGGGGTGTTTGGATCATTCAAGGATCCAACCCAATGTCTTTTACCCGTTTGACCCATAACAATAAACATAAACAATATTGTATCAATTTTAACTAACAAACATTACAGGAGGTTTACATCTCCCCCTTAATTTTGTAAGTTAAAAAGTCTTCCTTGGTTCTTGTTTCCTTCATGCAACGACGATGAAATCTTCTTCACTTGATGCGTTTCCTTTGCTGCTCCCGCTTGTGGTCCATCCCATGTCTTCTTCCTTCTTGACTTCATCATGGACATACTTGAACCTTTTCTTTGGATTCTCCTCTTGTGCTTCCTCTACGTGTACGCTTGTCTTTGCATCACCAAATGGTACATCACCGACCATATTCAACCTTGGCCCTTCATGCCCCGACCTACGTGCTTCCTCGTAGTACACTTTAACCAATGCTATGTATTCTCGATAGCATTCCTTTACACTATGTCCATCCTCCCGAGTCAATCCCAAAGGAATTGCAACATCGCCCCACATATCGTTAAATGACACATTCATATAACCACCCATGTCATCTACGAACTTATACAATGCTATCAAGTCTATCCTAATCACCCCTATCACCGGTGGTAATTCACCCAACACATCTAGTCTCATGTAATCATAATAGAACCATCCCAACAATTCAATAAACTTCCTTCCCATGATTTCCCAATTTTTAAACACCAACGTATCGATTTTAATTAAATCCAAAAACGATAAGAAACGTGGGAATGTATTTACATTAAGATGATAAAGCGTCCCGTTGAGACTGAGATACTCATCATCGACATAATCATGGCTTTCATCTTTGTTCATTTCTAACTCCTCCATCCCTTTTATTAATGAGCATTCGTCACTAGGGTCAAGCGAATTATAGTATTCTTCCATAAATTCCTGGTGATCTTTAATCATCTCCTCATCACCCCTGTCCACGGCTTCTTCTTCTTTGTCAAACATGTATTTGATTTGACACGTACCGCCTTTATAAGTCACAACAAAACCCTGGCCTTCGAGTTGGCTAATACTCAACACATTCATTGTGATTTCTGGCGTATACAATACGTTAGGAATCACAATTTCTTCTTCCTTATTGTCAACAATTGCTCACCGACACCGTAGGCAACAATAAATTTCCTCTCTTTCTCATCTTTTCGCACCACTTTGAATTGGTTAATCATACACTTGAACAAATACCTTGAGGGACTCATATGCTTAGCATGAGATTTGATAACGTACCAAATGTTGTTCCAGTTTCCCTGGTACGTCCCTTTTATCATGAAGTCGGTCTCGATATGAACTTGTTCCGTTGGCCAATTGAAAATATCTTGAATGTCTGACTTGTTCTCCATTGATTTCTGTGGGTCGACTGGTTTTTTGTTTGTGCAGTTCCAATAGAAGTGGCCTTTTACTTTACACAAGTTGCAACGAGATCGTTTTTCTTTCCTGGAAGTTGTAGGGTTTTTTCCTTGAAACGTGGGAGACGGTTGGGAATGAGGAAAAACTTTTGAATCCCTTGAAGTATTAAAGGATATAACTTTCTTAAGTTTATCCTTTAATAACTGCTTCCCAAAGTTTGATAACCGTTTCTTCTTTTCTTCCTTTTTGTAACCGTTGGCAGTTTCACACCGTTGTAGGAATTTTTTGTTTAACGTTAGCCTTGTGCCTTTCCTAGATCACTTGTTCCATGAATCGAAACGTGGGCTCTGGTACCAATGTTGGCTCTTCTTCACAGGTTCTAAATCAAGCCATCTTCGACACATGACGGCCTTGTAATTGACCATTGCTTTTGTTGCGCAAAAGGGTTTGAGACAAAGTATAATACTTATACGAAAATAATGACACTAAATATGAACAAAGAAATAAACTAAAAGACTTGATAAAAGTAATTGTTGTTGTACAAACTAAACATGACTCGATCCTATATAAAGTACCATGAAACGACACCATTGTGTTTGAGTGAAACGTTGCAACGTTTCACTTTGGTAACCGCTTCCTAACTGCCATTCACAGGCCTTAACTAACTTAACTAAAAGTTAACGGGGTGTTTGGATCATGCAAGGATCCAACCCAATGTCTTTTACCCGTTTGACCCATAACAATAAACATAAACAATATTGTATTAATTTTAACTAACAAACATTACAGGAGGTTTACAGTTGAAGTTCAAGATCCGACTGGTATGGTGGTGGTCATGGTTTCACGTTGTTGTTTGAGGTCATGGTGGTCGTGTTCTCTGAACGTGGTTCAGATTTATGGTTTAGTATGGTTAATAGTGACAAGTGTTTCCCGCATTGTTTTGTTTGTCATTAGGCAAATGTTCAGGTTAATTGTTGTAGTCTGGTAGTTTCAGATATGTCTGGGGCCCTTTTTGTTTGGTAAGGGTCGTTTTGCAAGGGTCAAAGGTCACACGTTGTAAAAGATCATGAATGTTGGAGCAAGTGGTAGTTCTCGAATATTGAGTAGCTTTCCCATATCAATTTTGTAGTTGGAACTATGGTTGGAGGTTACCCGTTTCCATGCTTTCTACTGAGGTGATTGCAATCAAAAAGCTAGGCGTTTTGTTAGATTTGATGACGGGTTTCTTTTTTGATTGTTTGAATTTGGTCAAAGGGCAAATCACTTGCCTTTTTTTACTTTGTTATGTAATCATTTTTTTTTTCTTTTTATTGTATATATTATATTTTTGAATATCGTTTATTATGTGTTTTTTATAACCATTTTGATCTTACCAGTTAATAAGAGTGTTGATAAAAGACTATGGTAAAATTGTTATAAAATACATACAATAGACGAAATTTAAAAATATGATTTATATGATAGAAAAAAATTAAGATGACTATACAACAGAGCAAAACGTGATAAGTTAGTTACATTTTCCTGCTCTTTGCCCTTTGATTTTTCACTTTAATTTCATAGTTTTAGGATCATGTGCGTCAAGATTATTGTTGAAGTAATTGTAACTCATAACATCTTGCTAGTTTTACTCAAGGTTATAATTAAGTAGCGTGAGACGTGGTGTGACGGTATGGCAAGCTTCAAGCCTTAGAAGCTATGACGAAGCCATAGTGTTTCTAAGGCGTGACTTAAAGCGACACAAATATTAAAGCATCATACTTGTCACAAATGTCAGTTCGACGTAGCGAACAAAAAAAATACGTCTTTTAGACATTAAACTTGACATTGTTGTCTTCAATTGAGTATTAGGACCATTTTACCCTTCCAAATTACATAAATGGTCCATGTGAGTTTGCGAAAATTGCATCCATCGTCCCTAGACTAAATTACAAAAATAGTCCCTGAGCAAAATGGTCCCTACACATAAATATGTATCAATAACACTAAGGTTTACAACCATACAACCAAAATCTTTAAAAATTATAAATGAGGATATACAATTTCATAAGTTACAGTAATAAAAAGCAAACAAAATAGGACCAAAACAGGGACCATTTACTGTTAAAAATTGCATCCATTGCATCAATCCGACCCGATAAGCTCAGCAAGATAAACAGTTCCTATATCTCCTCCTCCAATTTTTATAATCAGCTTAAAGTTTCGTATATTTAGACTTCCGTGTTGCTTCTGAGCACAATGAATAGCTTCCCATCTTGCATCTTTTGACATGTGGGGCCGACACCAACCTTTGCTAACACCACTGTCACAGCTGAAGCTTGTACTACTGCTGCATTCACCGGCACTACTTTTTGAGCTCAGAGATAATTCACCTTTATCTCAGCTCGTGATCTTGATTTTTCATCAGATTTATGAACCCTCGTCTCAGATATCTTTTCAGCCTCTGTTACTAGATCTCGTGCAGGTTTACTGGTGGCAGAATTTGAAGCTAATTTTGCGATTGATATGAAGATTTTGGCTACTGACGGATGCAATTTTGGTTACTGATGGATGCAGATTTTGATGGCTACTGATGGCTACTGATGGTGGCAGAATTTGATGGCTACTGATGGCTACTGATGGATGCAGATTTTGGTGAGAAAAAGGGTAAGGGTGGCGGCGGTGGTGGTAATGACGGTGAGGGGAAAGGTGGTGGTGGCGGCATTTTGAAGATGGGTATATTAGGTTTTAATTCCTTTGAGGGATCATGGATGCAATTTATGTAATAGAGGGATCATTTATGTAATTTACCTTTTGGACAATGGATGCAATTTTTAAAAATTCAAGGGTAAAATGGTCATCACAATTTTGTATTTTATCTTTATTATTCAATTGAAGACAACAATGTCAAGTTTAATGTCTAAAAGAGGTATTTTTTTGTTCGCTACGTCGAACTGACATTTGTGACAAGTATGATGCTTTAATACGTTATTAGCCCTTTATATATTATATCATATTTCATATATATCGTATTTATAAAAAGTGTTATTGTAACACCCCCAAATCTCGGTACAGCGGAAGACTTAATCAAGTTTTCGGGGCGTTACTTTTTGGATTGGTATCGCACACAAGTAAAATAAAAGATAACCATTTAACCATTTAAAACCAATCCCAAATCAAATATTCAAACATTTAATCCGAAGATATAAATTTTAGGCCCAAAACATAGTTTAACAAAATAGGTCCCCATTGTTTATCAGAGTCAGAAAATGATCTTTGAACCACGCCTCCATGCCAAGCTTCCACACATCAAATAATCCAAACATCTCTCAAATACCTGAGAAATTACGCTAAAAGGTCAGCTTACGCTGGTGAGTTCATAGGTTTAAGTTCAACAAAATCATAGTGGACCTGTAAGAGTTGATTTGCTATGCAAGACCTAGATAGAATAATACCGTTTGCACACGCACAGATCCTACCCGGATCACCAACCATATAATCACTTACTCGGGCCCCTGCGACTCTAGTCCAGCACTGTCGTGGCAACCTCTAGAACAGTTGCCAACCCCGGGCTAGGTCGAGATATAAGTCTATTCTTAGTTAGTCACGGTTAAACCTAGACTAAGGCAACAACTATCGCACATCTATCTACTCTGTCAAGCATATAAGCAAATCCAAATAGTTTTAACGGTCCAAAAACAGTAGCATGATTCTCACCCCAAAATAGTTCAAAACGTAGTTAAAACGTATATAAAAGTGGGGCTATGAAACTCACCTCAAGCAATCAACGCACAATCAACGCACAAATATCACTAGCAGAAGATAACAGAAATCACAGCACAACAACTATCGACTCGGCACAATCTATTAATGTAGACCAACTTAATATAAATTCCTCAAAATCAACGTTATCTACCCCAATATATTCCATTTCTTTATTTCCAAAAACGTCTCGTTTCACCATTAATCCTAGTGTTTGGTATCCTCATGTGTGGGTGTATCGACTCAATATGAAGCCATGAATGCACTCAAACAACCAATATATAACTCAATGCGACACAGTGAGACCTCTAAACGATAAGCTCCATAGTTCAATAAGTTTCGGAATAAATAGTAGACCTTATCGAATTCGTCAACTCGATAAACTCATTCATTTATTCGTGTCGCTTATTATCCCATAAATCAATCGTATCCTAAAGAGTCATAAGGATAAGTCGCCCATTAATAAGGTTACCCAACGTACCTAGCGGGCTCTTATTAGATTCATCAATCTAATAAGTCCGCTACCCACGTAGATCAACAATATTAATGCTAGGTTATCCGTAACCCATGCACACATAAGGCAAATGAATAATTACTTATCCACTATTAAATATCCACATTTGACATTTATTGATAAACGTGTACTCGAAACCATAATTACTTATTTATTACAAAACCTTTTCAATTTATTCGTTAGTTTCTGTTTAAAACTAGTAAATAACAAGATAAATCTTGTTATTGATATTTTTTGGTACAAAAGCCCATTATTATTTATATTTCATAGTTTTATTATCATTTTCATATATAATATATATTTCGTCAAATCCCATTATAAATCTCATAACGTTATTCATTTCGAGTCCACAAGCACGAGTCATAACTTCTCGGCTTTTAATCAATCAATTGTCCAAATTATACTAAAGTCCATGTTACGGCTTTCTCAGAGTCAACTATTGACTAAAAAGTCAAAGTGACGCCGACGTAGCTCAAAGTCAACAATATATATATCAAGTCCATAATTAATAGTCATAATGTCGCAATTCAATCCCAAACCAACTCAAAAAATCTCGCCAACCAATCAATCAACCAATTATACTCGAAACCAATGTTAAGACCCTAATGGTCATGACACGGTCGTGGTCAAGACCACGTGAACTAAACAAGCTTCCAAAAGCTTTTCGGCTCCACGCGTCTCATCCAAACCTCAACTGAACCAATCAATAAGCTACCAAATCGACCCGACTCGGACCCAAGACCCAAGTGGGTCTCGTACGCTCCTCATGAGCCACGTACGAGCCCAAGGTGGCTCGTCCACTATTCCAAATCCATCCAAACACAACCAAATCAATTCTACAACACTCGAATCCAATCATTCAAGCTCCAAACACTAACTAAACACAAAACCCATCAACTATTCTTAATCAAGAACATGCAACTAAACCCTAAAATGCAAAACCCATCAAATTAATGCACCACACATGTACCAAACACTAATTACTTGTTTATTTCAACACTAATTAGCTTTAATTTCATGTTCCACCCAAAAGCCCCAAAAATTGTTCATGGGTCGAAACCCTAGAAACCAATTCGTGGCTTTTTATCACCCAATCAAGCTCAATACATGTTCCCTTTACCTTATCTAATCACCAATTGCAAAAGCCCTTTGAAATCTTTTGAAACCCTAAAAGTACGAATCTTAATTCTTGAATTTGAAGGTGTTAATGAAGTCCAAATTGAGTGTATGATATATGGTTGGAAAGAGGAGAAAGAGATCTTGCTTTTGGTGGTGGAGGTGGTGGTGGACGCGCCGCCGGTGGCCGGAGAATGGCCGGAATACGGCCGAAGGTGATGGTGGTGTTATTAGGGTTTTTAGTAAGAGAAAACTAGAGAGAGAAAGAGCTTGTGTGTGTTTTCTAGAGAGAGAAATGGAAGTCTCAAATGAGGGTTGGGTGGGATATTTATATCCTTGAGCTGGGGACTTGAAAATAAATAAAATGGGAGGGGGGGGGGGCGCCGGCTACAACTAAAAAGGGAGGGTTCGGGTTGTAACTTTTCGTATCTATCTCGTTTACCAATTCCCGAGCTCACATATCGTCCCCCGAGTGTCCCATGACATTTATTTAACTTTCCAACATCGTTACTTACGTTTTTCCACGAGTTTTGACTATTTATTTGTCAATTTTCGAGTTACGGTCTAAAAGTTACAATAACTCTTGTTTTAGGCTTTTCTAGTGCCGAATCGAATAGTGCCTACCAAATAGAGTTAAAACGCATACGATAACTCATTTAATAATGAAATAAACTGTAAAAACCAATCGACGATATAAAATCAAGTCACGGTTTATAAAATAGTGTTAAAGGCAAATCTCTGTTTAATTTAGCGTAATGCGGTTACCTAAAATAGACTCCCTAAATTGCCAGTTGTCACAGCCTCCTAGCCTCAGAAGAAACCCATCCCGGGTTTCACTCCGAGTTGCTTGGTGTCATAAACAGTTTAGGATACTTCCTACGGAAAACGTCCTCACGTTCCCAAGTGATCTCCGGTCCATGCCGGGAGTTCCAACGAACCTTAACAATCGGAATTCGGCTATTCTTCAGCCTCTTAACCTCACGATCCATAATCTCAATCGGTTCCTCAACGAAATTCAATTTCTCATCAATACGAATATCTCTTAAGGGCACAACTATGTTTTCCTCTGAAAGACATTTCTTAAGATTACTAACATGAAAAACATTGTGTACACTACACAGTTCTGATGGTAGCTCCAAGCGGTATTCTACCGGTCCGATTCTTTCCAGGATTGGAAAGGGACTAATATATCGGGGATTGAGTTTTCCACGCTTTCCAAAATGAATCACTCCTTTCCAAGGAGAAACTTTCAACATAACACGATCTCCAACCTGAAATTCTAAAGGTTTCCGTCTCTTATTGGCATAACTCTTTTGTCTATCACGAGCGGTTTGCAACCAGTTTCTAATATGTACTACCTTCTCAGTGGTTTCTAGGACAAGTTCGGGACCTGTAAGTTGACTCTCGCCAACTTCAGCCCAACAAACAGGAGAACGACATTTTTGGCTATACAGTGCCTCAAATGGGGTGGCCTTAATGCTAGAGTGATAACTATTGTTGTAAGAGAATTCGGCTAAAGGGAGGTGTCTCTCCCAGCCTTTGCCGAAATCAATAACACTTACTCTAAGCATATCCTCTAAAGTCTGAATGGTTCTCTCGCTTTGATCATCGGTCTGTGGATGGTAAGCATTACTCATATCCAAATTCGTTCCTAACGCTGTCTGTAAAGACTTCCAAAAGTGGGATGTAAAACGATTATCCCTATCAGAAATGATAGATATCGGTACTCCATGACGCGATACTATCTCCTTAAGATACAATCGAGCAAGCTTATCAAGGCTATCGGTTTCACTAATAGCTAAGAAGTGAGCAGACTTAGTTAAACGATCAACTATTACCCAAATAGCGTCATTGCCGCTAACTGTTCTCGGTAATTTAGTGATAAAGTCCATGGTTATCCGCTCCCATTTCCATTCCGGGAGTTCAGGTTGAACTAAAAGTCCTGATGGTTTCTGGTGTTCGGCCTTAACTTTAGAACAAGTCAGGCACCTACTAACATACTGAGCTATATCGGCTTTCATATTGGGCCACCAATAAAGTTTCTTAAGATCTTGATACATCTTATCGGCTCCAGGATGAATAGAGTATTTTGATTTATGCGACTCGTGCATAATCAACTCACGGATTCCACCATGAAATGGTATCCAGCTTCTGTCTCTGAAGCATAATGTTCTATCGGAATGCTTCAAGAAGCCGTTTTAACCTTCTACCATTCCATGAAGATTCTCATAAGGACGGTTCTCTTCCGTCAATGCCTCTACTTGGGCGGCTAAAATTTGAGATGGTAAGGGCGAAACAATGATCATTCCTAAGGATCTAACAAGTAGGGGTGGAATGTCCTCCTTACGACTGAGGGCATCAGCCACAACGTTAGCCTTACCAGGATGATAACGAATCTCACAGTCATAATCACTAAGCAATTCTAACCAACGACGTTGTCTCATGTTCAGTTCCTTCTGATCTAAGATATGCTTCAAACTCTTATGGTCGGTAAATACTACACACTTGGTTCCATACAAGTAATGTCTCCAGATCCTAAGAGCAAACACTACAGCACCTAACTCAAGGTCATGGGTGGTGTAGTTTTTCTCATGCTTTTTAAGTTGTCGGGATGTATAAGCAATCACCTTCTCACGTTGCATCAAAACAGCACCTAAGCCTTTATGCGAAGCGTCGCAGTACACGACAAAGTATTCGCTTCCTTCAGGCAAAGCTAGGATGGGTGCACTACACAACTTCTCCTTCAGAAGTTGGAATGCTTCTTCTTCCTTTTCTCCCCATTCATACTTAACATCCTTCTGGGTTAGTTTGGTCAGCGGTTTAGCTATCTTGGAAAATCCCTCATTGAATCTCCTATAATAGCCTGCTAAACCTAGAAACTGTCGGTATTCTAATGGGTTCTTAGGAGCTGCCCATTCCTTAATGGCCTTAATCTTAGCTGGGTCAACATGAACACCCTGACTATCTATCACATGACCTAAGAATTGCACGGACGGAATCCAAAATTCACACTTAGAGAATTTGGCATACAGCTTCTCCTCTCTCAGCAATCCTAAAATGAGCCTCAAATGCTCTTTGTGCTCCTCACTACTCTTAGAGTATATCAAGATATCTTCTATGAATACTATCACAAACTTATCCAGGTATGGCTTACACACTCGGTTCATGAGGTCCATGAAAACCGCTGGTGCGTTGGTTAAGCCAAACGACATCACTTGGAATTCATAGTGTCCATAACGAGTCCTAAACGCGGTCTTAGGGATATCCTCTTCTCGAACTCTAAGCTGGTGGTAACCAGATCATAAATCGATCTTAGAAAACACACTAGCTTCTTGGAGTTGGTCGAATAGATCATCTATTCTAGGTAACGAATATCGGTTCTTCACTGTTAACTTATTCAACTCCCTATAATCTATACACATCCGAAACGATCCATCCTTCTTCTTCACAAACAACACTGGTGCTCCCCACGGTGACGAACTTGGTCGAATGAATCCCTTCTCTGACAATTCTGCCAACTGTGTTGGAATCACTCCTAAACCATAATCAAGTGTTAGTAATTAATATGTAATAGGTAGCTTAATTATGGCCTTTATGTTTGTTATTAGCCTTAAGCTTATGTAGAAGGCCCATGAGCTTAGGCCCAAGCCCATAGGAGAAAGGAAGGGAACTAGGAGTGTTGCCCTAGCTTCCCTCCTATAAATACTCTTGTAAACCTTCATTTGAAGGTTGGTTGTTCAATGCATTTCTCTTTCACACTCTACGCCTAACCATCATAGTTTATACGTGTGTGTTTGTGTGTGTATTGTTCATCCGCCACTCTATCTCCTCTCTATATCTTTCTATTAAGCTTGTGTTGTAAAACTAGTGACCTAACAGTGGTATCAATCGCCAAATAGTTGGGTTAACACTTTCGTTTTTGAAGTTTTTTGTTTTCGGTCTTACGCGTAAACGTGGTTACCACTTTGGTTCGCTTAAAAATTCATTTTTTACACTTTTTAATCCAAGATTCTTGTACTTTAACGTTTTAAGGTGTTAAAATACTTGTTTTTGGCAAAACGTTTCAACCTTTACGCGTGGATCTAAGTTTTTAAGCGTGTTTTTGTTCGTGGGTGTCGTTCTACGCGTAACCCGTTTAGCTGTTTTGGTTCATCAAGTTTCACACTTTTGTGTTATTTTGGTGATATTGAAGCTATTCCATAACAAAAATCTGGTTTAGAAACAAATTTGGGCAAAATCATTTTTACGAGTAAGCTACGCGTAAGTGAAACCCTAATCTTACGCGTAACTTTATCCGTGGTTTGATCTTCAGTTTCGTGGTTTACTCTGTGGTTTCTTGCTTGGATAAGCCTGAAAACACGTCAACTTTGGATATCTTTTGCACTGTGATAGTGTAAAATATCATTTGGGATAAAACCCTAAACTTACGAATAAGCATAAAGCTTACGCATAAGCATAAAGCTTACGCGTAGAAATCCTACGCATAAGATTCATCTTACGCATAAGCCTAGTCTTACGCATAAGGTAATCCTACGCCTAACTTTCTACGCCTAACTTTGTGTCTACGCATAACTTTAGCATCTTTTCCCTACTTACGCGTAAGCTAAATCTACGTGTAACTAGTGATTGTTACGCGTAACTTTGGTGTTTTTACGCATAAGTTCTACTTGGTTTCTTGTGATTTCTACGCCTAAGGACACTTCATCAACAAAGGTTCATTCGACTACAAAGATCCATTTTTACCAACACAAGTTTTCAACATGTCACAACCACCATACTCTAACTATTTCCCTTACACTTATTCTCAACGTCAACAACAACTAACTCCACAACATCAACAATGGAATCAACAACAAGCAATTTATCAACAACAATTTAATCAACAACATACTCCACAACTTGCTGCAATTCCACAACCTCAACTGGTTCAACCACCACCAAGTCTTCAAGTTCAACCCTACACTATGAAGGAACCCACTTGGTTTGCAAAGATGTGTGAAGCTTTAAGTAGCCAACAATCAATTCATGAGGCTGGATCACTTGATAGACCTCCAATGCTCATTCCAGGAAACTACGATCAATGGGTGATAAGGTTCTTTAGGTTTTGTGATCTGAAGAAGCCACATGGAAAGTTCTTAAAGAAGGTTATCTTGGAAGGACCATTTCAGATGCCTACTGTTATCGTACCCGCCGATCCAAATGCTAATCCACCAAGAGATGAACAATCCAACATTGCTACTGTTGCCGACCTGAATGCAGAGGAACTTCTACACTATGAAGCTGATAAACTTGCAATGCAATACATCCTCTTAGGATTACCTAACCCAATTCTTTGAAGTGTTGATGCTCAAAAGACTGCAAAGGAAATGTGGGATCATATTCATCTTCTTATGGAAGGATCTGTACTCAATCAAGAGGATTTGGAATCCAAAATTTATATGGCTTATGAACACTTCATGATTGAACCTGGAGAGACACTAGAGTCTTATCATCATCGTTTTTCAGACATCATCAATGATTTGGATAAACACAACATCATCATGCCAAGAATTGCAGTGAATACTAAGTTCCTGAGTAGTCTTGGTCCTGAATGGGAGAAGCATGTCATTTTTCTCCGTCAAGCGAAGAATATGCATCATTCTACATATGGATTGTTGTACGATTACTTGAAGCCTCATGAAAAGGAAGTTGATAGGGAAAGGATTCTCCGTGCTCAAATTGCTCCACCGACACATCCGGAAAATCAACAACTTGCCTTATATGCTCAAAACAGTTATTCTCCTCAACCAGCAACTCAACCAACTGCTACAATCACACCATATGATCCTTCACAGCCTCAATCTCAACAAACTCAATTGGTTCCATACAACAACAACAATGCTCAAGCACTTGTCAGTGAAGCTAATGAGGACATCGATCCGTTCGAAGCATTGCAACAAGGATTTGCTATGATTGCTAATGCCTTTAGCCGTTATACCAACAAATCCAACAACCGTATTCGTTCCTCATCTAACACAAGGAATCAAGCTGTTGTGAACAATGGACGAGTTGAAATTCAGAATCGTGGTTATGGTCGTCCGATGGGCGGTGGTCAAGGGTTTAATGCTGTGGGTAGGAATAACAATCGAGCTCAAGTGGTGGAACAGGGAAATGCTCAGAATGGGTTGAATGGTCTTCGATGCTACAACTGCAATGAGAAGGGACACCTGGCTAATGCATGCCCAAAGCCGAGGACAAGGGGCAGTGCTTATCACAAAGAGGCTCTTCTTTTGGCTCTTAAGGATGAAGCTGGTGGAACTCTCACAGACAAAGAACAGAGCTTTATGGCAAATGCAGACTCAGATGATGATATGGAGGACTTGCAGGCCAATGCAGTTGTTATGTTGATGGCTAATATGCATGAGTTACACATGAGTGACACAGGCCCAGTGTATGACACTGATGGCTTGTCTTAGGTACCCGAACAAACCATATTTATCTCCGATCTCATATCTCCGCCAACATCTGAATCCGGCAAGGCTCAGAATGTTCAAAATGAGTCGTCCACATCTCATTCTGACGATTTTCAACTAGACCCCGTCGTTATATTTGACGATCAAGATGACCAAACGGTCTCCCTTGATAATCAAATTGACTCCGTGGTTATACTTGAGGATCTCAGTAATGATCATGTTGTGACTCATGTTGAACACGCCGAACTTTTGCCTCATCCAGATTTTGCTCGTTTAATACAATACCATCAGACCATAGTGGAAAAATGTCATGCCATTAATCAGGACTTGAAAAGGAAAAATGCACTATTAACCAAGGATTTTGAATGTTTACAAAAGCAACTCAACTTTTTCAAAACTCAAGAAAAACGTGAAAACGGTTTTGAAGCAGCCTTTGCCAAATCTCATCAAAACGAAAAATATTTAGAAAGACAGATGCGTGATCTAGCCGCTTCGAAGAATGCTTTGTTGTTCGAAATAGAACAACTGAAACATGAACATAAAAAGCAAATTAACGCTCTCACCTTAGAAAATCAAAAAGCTAAGGCTGAGTTGTTAACTTGTCAAAAACAGTTCTCTGCATACAAAAAACATTCAACGAAACGAATAGATGATCATCTTGAAGAAATCATCGGCTTGCAAAACAAACTTAAAGAGTTTAAAACTGTTGTTTACAAACATGGCGAGTCGGTCACACCATTGAAAAGTTTACTTTAAAACCCAATCCAAATGGATATGGACCGAATCTTGCTGATTACAAACCTAAGCTTTCAACCAAAGCATTCAAACCAAATCCTGAAGTTTCCTGTGTAGAATATAAAATTGATAATTCTGTTATGAGTGTTGTTGAATATCATCGTCAAGAGGAATTAGATGCCGAAGACGAGAGTCGATCAAAATTAGAAAAAGTTGTTTACAACAAACCTTTTAACTATTCAAAAGCGGTCACTTTCGTCACACCAACGGATTCTTCTAACACACCAAGGATTATCATAAAAACGTACGAGTCTTCGAATGATAATCCCAAACCAGATTATGCACAAACTTATGGTCCTTTACCTTCCATCAGTGAAGTAAACTCAAAACCTGAAAATCGCAAAATTCTTCGATATTTTGACGTTTTCATGGGTGACCTCAAAACTTTACAACATGAGATAGAATATCATTCTGAAATCAAAGTTCAACATTTTCAATCGCCTCTGGGCGAGAACAAAGAGACATTTTTCAGAAAAATCTTTTACCAAATGTTAAAATTTTGAAAAGTTGTGCATTGTCTTGGGAAAGGGACTTTCATAAGGAACTTGGATTGATGAAGGTCGTTTTTGAGAAAGCAGAAACATCTATTTCTAATACTAAACGTAAAAAGAAAATGTTGAGAAAAGATGTTGATCGACTCTTGGAAGATTTCATCCGTGCTGATGTCCATAATGTTGTGCTATTGAATTCTTTGTCATATGCATTTGATTATATCTCTGCTGATACTGTTGATTCTGTGGTAAATGTTGAGAACACTGATAATGTGCTTCAGATCGAGTCCTTAAAAGTTGAAAATAAACGATTGTCAAACGAACTTTCAAATACAATATGTCGACTTAATTGGTGTCAAAAAGATATTCACGATCAACAACTTGCTTTTCAACACAAAATCGCCCAGTTGCGTGACAAATCTTCTGATCCAAAAATTGAGCAACTGGATGATCAAAACGTGTCTTTTAAGTGTCAAATCTCAAAATATGAACAAGAACTTGTAAAAGTTAAAAAGGAATATGGTGTCATATTTGATTTACTCAAAAGACTCGTGATGAAGCATCAAATGAACTTGATCATTATCTTGCACACACTAAAGAAGTTATGCATTTTGCTGGAAATATTCGGTCCGAAAATCAAGATCTGATTCACACTATCTTCAAGTTAAGAGAAATGTTAGGAAAGTATGAACAATTTCCGCCTACCGTGATTAAGAGAATAGCCCCAGTAACACTTAGTAATCGTGAACCTAGAATCACTACTGCCAAATCACAAGTTGCTAACGTGCTTCATTCTACTGAAACAGGAATAGTTGCGTCTTTTCCAAATGTCCGCACTTCACAGCCTAAGAGCACTACATCGAAGAATAGGAAGTTGCGACCTAAGAAAAGATCAATAAAGAATGCTAAAGTAGAAGAACACCCTAGGACTATGAATAAGACTCGTTGCTTCCACTATAGATATTGCGTCTGGCACATGTAATAGAAATAGTGATGTAACGAATGCTAAACCTTTAAGCACTTTTGATATTCAGTCTGATGCACCTTGTTTTATTTTTCGTAAAAGTATGAATTCTGATTGTCATGATAAATGTGTTGCTAAAGCTATCATCTCTCGTTTAAGGAATCCTAAGAACCGGAATACCTATAGGCCCACTAATCTTTCTAAGTCTGTGCTTGGTAGACCGCCCTCTTTAGATTCTAAGAAACGCTTTGTTGTCCCTGTAGCTCCAATTTCACCTCCTAGGAATGTAGTACCACCTCGTGCAATCACTAAGACTAAAGCAAATACTAGTTGGAGATGGCAGAAATGGATATATAACACACTAGGATTTAAATGGATACCTAAAGCTATTTATGTGTGTATGTATACTATAATTGCTTCGGAACCCTGTAACATTTTGGGTTCCACATATTCTTCTATTCCATCTGTGTCGTCTGTGTGTAATGCATGTGATACATATCATTCTCTGGATTGTTGATAGCGGATGTTCCCGACACATGACAGGCAACCTTAAACTGTTATCAAACTTTATTGCAAAGTTCATTGGCACTGTCAGATTCGGGAATGATCACTTCGCAGCTATCATGGGCTACGGAGACTATATCAATGGGAACATCGAAATTAGCAGGGTTTATTATGTGGAAGGCCTCGGTCACAATCTGTTTTCAGTAGGTCAGTTCTGTGATGGAGATTTGGAGGTTGCTTTAAGGGAGAAAACTGGTTTATTCGTGATCTACAAGGAAACGACCTTATGTCTGGCTCGCGTAATTCCAGTATTTACACTATCTCTATGCAAGACATGGTTGCTTCTTCTCCCATCTGTTTACTTTCAAAGGCAACATCAACAAAATCCTGGCTATGGCACCGTCGTCTCTCACATCTAAACTTTCAAACCATCACCAACCTTGCTCGACACAAACTAGTTGAAGGACTCCCACGGTTTCGGTATTCTAAAGATCACCTTTGCTCAGCTTGTGAACAAGGCAAAAGCACTCGTGCTCATTTTCCTTCAAAGGTGGAACACAGCTCTCAGCATGTGCTTCATCTTCTTCACATGGATTTGTGTGGCCCGATGCGCGTGCAAACGATCAATGGCAAACGCTACATCTTAGTAATTGTTGATGACTATTCACGCTGGACTTGGGTCTACTTTCTTCGAAGTAAAGATCAAGCTCCACAGATGATCATCACCTTTCTCACGAAAATACAAGTTCAGCTATGAAACACCGTTCGACAAATCAGAACAGACAGAGGCACTGAATTTGTTAACCAAACTCTTCGTGAATTTTATGAGAAAGTGGGAATTCAGCATTAGACATCTATTGCACGTACACTAGAACAAAACGGAGTTGTTGAAAGACGAAACCGAACGTTAGTGGAAGCTGCAAGAACAATGTGAATCAATGCTAAACTTCCAGATTACTTATGGGCAGAAGCTGTATCTACTGCATGCTATACACAAAACCGTTCTATGATTACAAAACGCCACAACAAAACACGTTTTGAGCTTGTCCACAACAGAAAACCGAATCTCAAACACTTTCATGTATTTGGATCTCTTTGCTATCCGAATAATGATCGTGATGGCTTTGGAAAGCTCAAAGCCAAAGCTGATATTGGAGTCTTTATAGGATATTGTGATAATTCTAAAGGCTTCCGAATTTGGAATCGTCGAACAAAGGAGGTTATGGAAACGATTCATGCTCATTTTGATGAACTTACGGAAATGGCTTCTGAGTATAACAGCTTGGAACCCGGACACAACCGCTTAAACTTCCCCCAAACCCCATCATCAGCTGAACAAAGCCCCCAGCTTACTCGTCAACAAATGGAAAGGTTATTTGCTCCGTTGTTCAGTGACGATATTGATGAACGTGCTCTAAGTGTATCAATTGTTTCCGCTGCTCAACCTGATAATACTCTTATACCTGATACACCTGCTACAACAACTACGGTTGAAGAAGCACCGCCAGTTGACTCCAACACAACAGTTGAACAAACCGCTTCCAACAATGATGAACCGGCTGATGATGTTCTGAATGAAGTACCCCCACCTGCAGATTTTGATCCAAATGCGTTTTTTAACCCGTTTGCTAATGAGACTGCTGCACCAGATGTCACAGAATCTTCAACAAGACATTTGAATCCTCACAATCTGCACAATGTATACCAACATCAACCCTCCACACATAGATGGACAAAAGACCATCCTCAGGAAAATATTATTGGCAATCCGAATCAACCAGTCGTTACGAGACAATGTCTTCACTCAGATGGTGAACATTGCATTTATGCACTCACTGTCTGCCAATCTGAACCTAAAAACATCAAAGACGCAATGACAAAAGACAACTGGATTGAATCCATGCAAGAAGAACTCAACCAATTCAAACGTCTTGAAGTATGGGAACTGGTTGAAAGACCAACAGGGTCTACGTCATTGGTCTCAAATGGATTTGGAAAAACAAATTGGATGCTGAAGGAATGTTATCCGAAATAAGTCACGTCTGGTGGCTAAGGGTTATCGTCCGGAAGAGGGTATTGACTTTGAAGAATCTTTTGCTCCGGTTGCTCGTCTTGACGCTGTTCAGATTTTTCTGGCATTTGCGGCTCACATGAACATCACGGTCTTTCAGATGGATGTCAAAAATGCTTTTCTCAATGGACAACTGAAAGAAACGGTTTATGTCAGTCAGCCAGAAGGATTCATTGATCCTGAGTTCCCTAATCATGTCTATAAACTGAAGAAAGCTCTCTACGGTCTCAAACAAGCCCCTCGGGCATGGTATGATAAGCTATCATCTTTCCTCATTACCAATAACTTTACCAAAGGTTCGGTCGACCCAACTCTTTTCATACAATATCACGGGGAACATATTTTAATTGTTCAAATTTATGTGGATGACATCATTTTTGGGTCAACTCATAAAAAGTACTCAATCGCTTTTGCAAAACTAATGAAGAAACATTTTGAAATGTCCATGATGGGTGAACTTACGTTCTTTCTAGGACTACAAGTTCATCAATCACCCCGTGGTATTTTCTTGAGTCATTCCAAATATGCCCTTGAATTAATACACAAATTTGGAATGCAAACCTGTGACACCTATGCCACACCAATGGCTCATACCAAGAAGCTAGACGCTGATTTACATGGGAAATTGGTGGACCCTACAAAATACCGTAGTATTATTGGGTCTCTCATATATCTAACAGCTAGCAGACCTGATATTGTCTTTGCCGTATATCTTTGCTCTCGTTATCAGTCGCGACCAACTGAAACTCACCTCTCTGAGGCTAAAAGAATCCTCCGATACATAAAGGGAACCATTAACTTGGGGATCTGGTATCCGAAGGATTCTGGTTTTGAACTAATCGACTTTTCAGACGCTGACCACGCAGGATGCTTAGACTCACGAAAAAGTACTTCAGGAGCTTTACAATTTCTTGGTGATAAATGGTGTCATGGCAATCGAAGAAGCAGGATTGTACATCGCTGTCCTCAACCGAAGCAGAATATGTAGCCATGTCGGCGTGTTGTGCTCAAGTCATTTGGATGAGAACACAACTCAAAGACTATGGTTACGTATTTGACAGAATCCCGATGTACTGCGACAATCGGAGTGCCATTGCGATCTCGTGCAACTCAGTTCAGCACTCGAAATCAAAGCACATCGATCTTCGATATTATTTCATCAAGGATCACGTGGAACAGGGTACTGTTGAATTATATTTTGTGGGTACAGAATACCAATTGGCAGATCTTCTCACCAAAGCCTTGCCTCCCGCTAGGTTTAATGAGTTGGTCCACCGGATTGGTATGAGGTGTTTGACTCAAGAGGAATTGGATGAACTCCTAAAACAGTCTTAAAAACCTGTCAAACACCAAAATCTCTTTTGTAAATATTTTTAAAAAACAAAATACAAAAATATAAAACCTGACAAAACAACAAAAAATATTCTTCTATCTATTTTTTCTTTCAACATGGTAAGTACATTTCAACCGTCAACACTCTAATCCTTCAAAATTCAGTATTTTTCCGATCAAGTGTTGAGGGGGAGAAAATTAACACTTAACTGTTTCAAAAACATCCGTGTACTTGCATGTTACTCTATTCTGGTTGTTTCTTGAATCAATGGTGGTAAAATTTTCTGGTTCAACTAACACTCCTCGGACTAAAATTTATAACCTTTCATTATTTTCTTAAGTCGAGGGGGAGTGTCATCAAAGTTCTTTCTTAAAATCTTTGTTTGGTAACCAAAATGGAAGTTAAAGGCTTTGGGTGTAAATGAAAAAGGTGGAGGGACTAAAAGTGTCAATAGCTTAAAGTATTTTCAATAAAACATCCCTCCTACCTCATTTATTTCATCACATTTATTACTTCACCTAATATCATCAACGATCCAAAATCGTTTAACAAATCCGTGCTTTCGATCATCAACTTGTAAGTGGTTTTGTGTTCTTAACATGTTTTTAAACAATGGTTTTAAATTTCATGCAAATCCAACGGTTAAAACTTAAGATTCAATGGATTTTCGTTTTACGCGTAAGGGTTAGAACACATGATCATGTGCTGTGTGTTTGTGGTTAAAAAGACAGTGTCAAAATGTTTTAATAACATCAATGATATTTTTTCTATCCTCAAAACAAACCCAGAAACTCGAATTGAGTGATTTTGAAAATTAGGGTTCTTAAGTCGAATTGAGTGTTTTCAAATGTGAAGGTTTATGGTCAAAAAGATTGTTGTGTGATGTTCATATCATGTTGAATTAATGATTTCCAGGCCCTATAACAACCCAGAAACACTAATTAAGTCAGAATTAGGAATTAGGGTTTAATGTTCTTGAGTTTGGGTATTTTTGATTCACCACAAATTGGATGTTAAAACTTGGTTATTAGACTCTCACAACACTTAAGACCTACCAGAAAACGTTTGGTGCAAATCCTATGGTTAGAAATCATACGCGTAATTCTTAAACTCTAGGGTTTTGACCTACGTGTATGACTTTCTACGCGTAAATGTTTAACATGTCTTCATGCCATGATTTGTTGTAAACTGAATATATGTGTTAAGATTGATGTTATGATGATTTTATTTCAGGCTTGCTACGCATAAAACTCAGAATCAAGGTGTTTGTTACTCTACGCATAAGGATCACCTTACGCGTAGAAAGTTATGCGTAAGAGAAATTTTACGCGTAACTGTTACGCGTAAGGGTCTACAATGGGACTACGCGTATCCTGTGAAGGATATGCGTAAACAGTGACTCTACGCATAAGGTTTACTCTTACGAGTAATCCTTACGCGTAAGGTTTATATACGCCTACGCTTAAGTTTTACGCATAAGGTTCTCCTGTTCCTACGCGTAATATTTCTTACGCGTAAGTCAGGATCCTACGCGTAAGCTTACGTCTACGCGTATACTTATCTTGTTTACGCATAAGCTACTATTCCTACGCATAAGCCTTGATCAAACCTTCGTTTTGAATTGTTACGCGTGCAAACCTGTAAATAAATGAATCATAACGTCACGAATCCAATAATGTCACTAATAAACTTAAATGTATAATGTGTTGTGAAAATATGTGATAACATAAACTTTAAAACTTAAAGTTAACTAACTCACGAAACGTTTCACGATGTCATTGGACTATTGGACAAACAAGTGACTTAGGACTCGTAACAATCATTAACACTGTACATTCAATGATTAGACAATAAAAACCTTCTGTTGACTAACATTATGTCTTTCGATATGTTGGTTCTTTTGGCTAATGTTATTTCAGATTGCGACATGGCTGCTCAAATGAATGTGGATGCACCTGAGGTTCTCACAATTGCTGATATCTTCCCTAATGGCTATCCAAGAAAGATTGTAAAGAACAATCTCAGAGTTGACTTTGAAACCCTCACATGCCCAGAATCTTCTTGCTTAATTGCTGTGGATATTCTTAGGAATCATCCGTACCAGAACATGCTCTCACACTCTGCTACAGTACCGGAAATCTACATACAACAATTCTGGAATTCAATGCAAAGGATCAAAGGTCAAAGTGCGGTGACTGTGATGCTCAATCACAAACAAATCACCATCACACAAGCAGATCTACGGGCTGTTCTTCTAATTCCTGAAATTGAGCCAACAGACTTCTATGCCACACCTTGAAGAGACAGCTGAAATTCTGATTGATATTGGCTATGATGAAGCATCAGGAATAATCACTAAGCATTCTCATGTGGAGCTTAAGAACATTCCTCAACCGTGGAGAACCCTCTACATCATCATTACCAAATCGGTCTCCGGTCGTGATAGTGGTTATGAGCATCCCAAGCTCATGGAACTACAAATCTTCTGGTCTTTAATCAACAAAAGGACATCGAAATTGAAGCACTGCTATGGGAAGACATGATGTCATTTCACAAGAAACTTGGCTCAAAGATTCCCTATGTCAAATACACGAAATTGTTGATCCAGAGAGCACTTGGACTTCATCCCGAAATTCCACAGAGGCTCAATGATCCAGATAATCATGATATGTTGACTGAGCCTACCCTATCAGTCAGAATCAAGGAATCGTCAACAAAGAAACAGGGTGCCGTGTTGCCTGATCACCTTCGACAAATGAAATCAAAAAGCTTGAAACATACAAAGGTATCAGTAGCGACGAGAAGGCAAAGTTGGCCATCTCGATGTTAAGCCTTCTGGAACACCTACTAGGAGAACCAGAAGAGGAAGTGTTGGAAGTGCGGCAAGCACTGAGAGTCAGAGGATGTTTCCCAGGAGGAATCCTCCACGAAAGGGGACAGTTCCCGCCAAGGAAGCTGTTCCTATTCCTGTATCTAAGCCTGAACCGCAGAGAAAGCTAATGGACGAGGACTCGGAGGCTACTGAATCAGATGAAGAGACTTTCTACTCTGAATCTGCAACCGAAGAACCTCATTCAGCAGCTAAACCTCCAAGTCCACCAGCTGACAAAGGAAAAGGGAAGACTCCTGTACTTGTGCCTTATGAAGAAAGCTCAGATGAAGAAGAAGAGCAAATGGATACTTCATACAGGAAGAAGTTCAAATTCCTTAGACTCCAACACGTGGCAAAAGAATTTGCAAAAGAACAAATGGGTGGCCCCGGAGGGTCAAGTGGTGCAGCTCAACCTTCACCAGATCCTGATGCGGTTAATCAACCCGATAAGGGATTTGGTGCCACCACTTTGGAGCAACAACAAAAGCCCGTGGAAGAAACTATTGAGCATGAATTTGAGGAACCTGTTAAAGAAAAGTCCGAGAAAGATGAGGGTGACAAAGAAAAGACTGAGACAGAAAAGACTGAAGAGAAAGATAAGTCTGGAGATGACACTGATTATGATAAGTTTCTGCTAGACAGTCCTACTCGCTCAGAGGAGAAAACCTCTAAACCTCCAAAGGATCCAGAGTCTCCTCATGTCTCTTCATCATCAGATTCGTCTTCTCATTCTTCACCACCACCATCAAAGAAATCAACCAAATCATCATCCAGATCAGTAAAGAAGCCAACTCCGTCTTGGATCTCTCAATCTAAGAATCGAGTCGTTAAAGCTGTCAAACGAGTCAGAGAGAAAAATATTACTAAGAAGAAGTTAGATTTTCTTGCTGACCAGATACAGTATCTTCATGATGAGCAAGACGAGATGAAAGTTGAAAGGGAGTATGTACAGAAGCTTATGAAGGATGATCTTCAAGGAAGCATGGACGAGATGATAAAAGGATACACTCACAAGTTCTTGTTAGGTCACTAGTTTTACAACACAAGCTTATAGAGAAAGAGATGAAGGCGATTGAACAAGTATCAAACACACACACAAACAATATAAGACACGGTTATGCGTAGGTGAGTGAATGAAGAGAAAAACTTGAACAACCAACCTTCAAATGAAGGTTTACAAGGGGTATTTATAGGAGGGAAGCTAGGGCAACACTCCTAGTTCCCTTCCTATCCTTATTGGGCTTGGGTCAAGCTTATGGGCCTTCTACATAAGCTTGACCTTAAACAAACATAAAGGCCATAATGAAGCTACCTATTACACATGAAATATAAATACTTGAAATACTGTTTAGGAGTGATTCCAACAATCTCCCCTCAAGTATATATGAATGAAAACGGTGAAGGCGTTGATGTAATAGTAGCGTGGCGTCTTCGACATTCTTCTTTCTTGTGAGAAGAATTGCCTTGATTCGAACAATCTCCCGGTGTAGAGATAGTTATCTTTGAACGGTTATGCTTTGACGTCATCTTTAACTTTGTTCTTTGATCATTGTTCTTAGTGGTGAGAGTGATAGTATGTTGTTGTTGCATCGGGCCTCAGGTGCCGTTGCTCCAGTGTCTCCACGTCATTCTTCAACATGCTCACACGCTCTTTGACGATGGAATTCAGTACTGATGAAGTTCTTTAAGTCTTTAACTTTGTAGATTCTTTGGTTTGACGAAGAATCATTTTGACGGTTGTGTTGCTTTTGAATAGAACTTCCATTAGTGATGATGTTGGCGTGAGCATGAGAAGAATCTGTACGATCATCCCGCTCCGGAGCTTCCATAAGAAGAAAACATTTCAAGCGGTTAGTAATAAGCGGTTTCCGGCACTTACAAGTTTGAACTCCGAGAGTGTCAACAGCATAGTGTGAGGACACAACTCTAATTCTTACAAAGGCCGTTTCTGAACTGGAGTCCCACAAGTGAGATAACGCGATGTACCGAAGTACATCCACAGTTCAGATGAGTCGCTGAGGTACAACGAAGCATCACCTCACGACTGTAGACCGTTTGAGACACACTCCGCGTAATCCACGGGGAGTTACCGAAGTGTCCTGCTGCAGATGGCGTTTGATGTTGACCTGGCGGGAGTTTCCATTCAATCACCGAGGATCACAGATGTGAACCTCTCATAAATGTTCTCGACAGATTGCTAAGATCTGTGAAGGACTCGATATGAACCACTGATGATCTTATTAGTTGATCATCAAGTGATTAAATGTCAAGTGTTCCTAAGAGATCTTTTGATGAATCTCGTGGCTCTAGACTCAATAGTGCGTTTTGGTTTTCCTGAGCGGAGACTAGGGAGAGGGTCTCCTTCTTCAATACCAGCAATCTCTAGGAGAAAGCCGATAGTTTACGTAGGGTTCCCTGTGAGAATGAAACAAGCTTCTGTTGAGAGAAACTTGAGTGGATAAGAAGGTTTAGTGCATGCGTCACTGGGTCCAGGACGACTTTTAATCTTCAATACCGGCGTCACTAAGTGACAACCAGTAGCATATGAATTGAACCCGGTGCCCTAAGTTGAATAATCTGGAGGGCTATTTCTTTTCACCCTTTTCTTTGCATTTCTTTTTAATTCTTCAACTCCTTCTTTCTCCGATTCTCATTTTCTCCTTTTTACAATCATACCTAAGGACTTCTAACACTAACTAATGGTAGTGTCCTTGGGTAGATCCCTCCGGCTCTGGCGGATCATAGGACGGTTATTCCTAACCTTAGTCACCTTATAACTCCATGACTAACCTATGTTTGCCATTAAAACCACTGTATGAAAAAATGTCTCTCAAAGGGTTTGTTAATGAAAAAACATGTTTGAACCATTTTGAGAGATGATGTTTTGCATAAATACTCCCCCTCCACATGTGCTCAATAGTTTTAACGGTTAAATGCACAGTGAGGAAAGAGCGCGCACTTATTGAATTGATT
>OU343222.1:88420197-88473151 GCA_910596185.1 Chrysanthemum makinoi | reverse complement strand
CACTGAAGATAGATAATCCCCCGCGAGACACGGTTACGTTGCATAGTTAAAGAGTTACATTGTCAGCTTTTAGGTGACAACTAGCTCTAATAACTACCTTGAAGGTGTAGACAAACCTTGGAAGGTTGTCAAACCCGTCAGAGTTCATGTCTATCAAAAGTTTCTCGAATGGTACATTCTACTCAGACAAGTCCTTTGCGAGACACGTTTACATTACTAGCGAACTAGCTTGAAATTATTACCCGTCCGGGACAAGTCTTTTCGAGTTACTAACAGTTAAGTATCGTCAATTCGTTGGTTAAGTCGAGGTACCAGATTCATTTGCATTTTGTACAACATATTTCTTATCACACAATTTTCTCCCCCTCAAAATGGCATATTAAAGTGTTATTTTTGAAACGTTTGAGAATAAATATGACCATTTCGAGTGTTGCGGGAAGAATGACCACTGTGAACAATTTGTGAACAAAGTTTCAAATACTCCCCCTCAACAAGTGATATAAACGGTTGAGGTTTTGAAAGTCTTAAGGGAAAGTACTTGTTCTTTTGAGCAAAACCTTGAAAAATGAAAGGTTTGATAGGTTTTACTCAAAAGTAAGAAGCTTTCGCTCCTTTTATAAGGATTGTGGCACTGAAGCGTACCACATGGTCCTTTCTTGACAATTACGGGTTGTACACTGTTATGTGTGCACAAGCCATAGACATATTATATCATACATCCAAAATTATGAGGGAAACAATTCAAGGGGTAGGGAAGTGCGATGATGTTCCCGGGAGTGCGCATTGCAGGCGTTGAAAGCGGTGATGTTTCTCCTGGGTCGACCACCAACATAGCTCTCCAATCGTCTGAACTGATCCCGTCCGAACAACCGTTCATCAATCATGGTGATGATCCTTCTCACATCCCTCCTTTCCCCGAGAATTCCGCGTTACGAGATCCCACTTTCAGGCGTATATCCTTCAACCTGTATGCTAATCCGTCCCTAACCGGCTTCAAAGTATGATCCCCGAATTTCTGAAGATCACTACACGCCATTAAGCAGTTTCTTTGAAGTTCACTTCGGTAAACAACTCCGAAAGGTTTGCTGATGAGCGTATATTGAGGTAGCTGATTGAGATCGGGAAGAGTAAGCATTGGAGGAGTGAGGTTGACACGCGTCTGATAAGATTCAATAGCCATCTGGATATCTTCAACACGTTCTTTGATCACAATGCGTCTAATGAAGATGAGAACTGACTTGATAAATTCACGTTGAACTTCGGTCGAGAATTGTCTCATACGACCCTGTACCTTGGCAAGGTACATGTCTTCGATGTCGTTGAGGGATAAGTTCTCAAAGTCAGCCTCGGAGAATCCATAGTCCTGTTCATCTTGTCGTTTGACTATGATATGCTTTAAGAATGAATAGTCCCACTTAGACTTGAGATCAATGTGTTTGATGGCCACGATGTCCTTAGAACTATACAATGCATGTTGAGACTTCGACCAGGCAGCTTCGTAGTAGATTCTTCGGCGTTCGGGCCAATGATGAATCCCATACAATGCATCTTGGTCGTATGCTTGCACGTTGTCAGAAAACAAGTGATTTGCACGTTCCTCGATAGCTATGCAGTTTGAGTAAATAGCCGTTGGGAATGGAAGAGTCAATGATGTAGCGTATTTTCGCGAACCATCGCTACCGTGTAAGAGAAAATCCAGGTGTCTGTTAAAGAAGTATCGGAAGGGAATCCGTGGTTCGTCTGTTTGGCCAATGGTCGGTAGAGGTTTGGTCCAATCGGTGTAGTATGGAGGGTTGTCCCTTTGTGTGAAGTCAATGTTTGCTTTCGGATTGAGCCAATCCATGTCGTTAGACATAGCTCGAGCGATGTTCTCAAGATGATATTCGACCTCGACAGCGCTTTCTGAGCTGTCTTTAAGAAGTTGGAATGCATCATTCTTGATTCGCTTCAATTCAGATTTCGTCATTTTCTTCACATGGAACTTTTCTTGCAAAAGTTTTGCGTGCTCCAATGTAGAACCGTCTACCAATTCTTGACCTTCATCGGGGTAGGGAGTTTGATTGACAAGTGTGGAGAACCATTCAAACTCTTCGGTTTTATCGTCATCAAGCCATGAGACAACTCGGTGAGTCGTCTTCTTCTTCTTTTTGGAAGGCCTTGATGATGATTCTGGTTTCTGCACTTGTTTGGGTGAGGTGGGTTGTTGTCAGGGCTCAAGGACCTCTTCATCGTCACCACCCGTATACTCAAAGTAATCACCTGTTTTATGAGTCGGGGGTGGTAACTCGGAATCGTCCCGAGGGTTTATCATAGAAGACCGAGGTGGAGGAGACTTTTGTTGAGAAGAAGTTCGTGATGGAGGAGGTGACATAGAGGTAGATTTACAGGGCTTCGGCGTTTAGGTGCAGATTCCTTATCCTTATCATCGTCATCTCTTGGTCGTTTGGGTTGATCGGCTGACTCCTTGCATGATGATCCGAGTTGAAAATCAAGTAGATTTTCGAAAAATTTAGCTTCATCCGAAGTAAACGTTCCGGATCGCTTTGACATTTGTATCACAAGTTTAGCGATTAACTTCAGTTCGAGAGAGATCGGCTTCTTTGGCCATTGTATTTTTAACCAATGCTACGATGTTAGGGGTGAGTTGTGTGGAAAATATTTCTCTAGTCACACGGGGACGGTGTCAAGAAGAAACTTGTGAGTTTGATCTCTTGCTGTCTTTTCCAGTTCCTTTTGGATTTTAGGAGCGATATCACGAAGGTACTTGTTAGTGTAACCTTCGATCATTTCGTTCAGTTCCTCTTTACGATGACTCTTCATGAACTCTTGAACAAATTCCCTTTCTTTCTCCATCTTGTCATGCTCGTCATACATATCTTTGTATGTGATCGGCAAAGAAATTTAGCTTTTGATGAGCACGTTTTCTTTCTGACTTGTTTGACAGCTTTGTGAATCCGTTTATGAGCTTGTGAAATCCAAGATCGAGGTGGTTTCTTCACAGATTTGGATGATGATTTTGTTGATCTTTTTGATGGTGGTGGTGATGAGTGAGATGAAGAATCTGATGAGGAGGGGACATGAGGAGATTCGGTGTCCTTTGGAGGTGCGAAGTATCCTCCTTGGAGCGAGTTGGACGCGAGAAGAAAGTCATCATAATCTTCTTCGTCATCAAGTCCAGTTTTAGCCTTTTCTTCCGTCTGTTCCTTAGCTTCTTCATCAGTTTTCTCTTTCTCAGTCATATTCTTTTCTGGTTCCTCAATGTTAAGATCGGTAGACTCTTTACAAGCGTTGGTTGTTGCACAAGAGTGGTGGCACGGATCCTTTATCGGGTTGATTAACCGCATCGGGACACGGTGAAGAGTGGACAGACACCACTTGATCCTCGGGGCCACCCATTTGATCTTTTGCAAATTCTTGACTTTTGAATTTGTCTAACTAATTTAAACTTCTTCTTGTAGGATTGATCCAGTTGCTCTTCTTCATCTTCAGAGCTTTCATCATGAGACTCGAGTACGGAGTCTTTCCTTTTCCATGTTAGGCTATTGGACTTGTAGATTTAGGCTGCGGAGGAGGGATACGGTTCTGGTCAGAGAAGGTAATCTCTTCATCGTGTCGGTACCCGAGCTTTCGTCCACAAGCTTTCTTTGCGGTTCGGGTTTGGGAATTGGGATGGGAGCAGCTTCCTTAGATGGAACCATCCTCTTTGAAGGAGGGTTCCTCTTGGGGAACTTCCTTTGACTCACAGTACTTGCCGTACTTCCTGCACTTCCTCTTTTGGTTCTCCTTATAGGTGTTCCAGAAGATTTTTCGTCGAGATGCCCAACTTTGCCTTGTCGGCTGCTTCCGGATACCTTTTGTATGCGTTTGAGCTTTCGACATCTTGATTAGAAGGAAATCACGGTAGCACAGCACCTTGTTTCTTTGTAGACGTTTCCTTGATTCTAACAGATAGAATGGGTTCCATCAACATGTCGTGATTGTTGGGGTCATTGAGCCTCTTGGGAATGTCGGGATGAAGTCCAAGTGCTCTCTGGATCAACAATTTTGTATATCCGATGTAGGGAATCTTTGAGCCAAGTTTGTTGAGAAATGACATCATGTCATCCCAAATCAGAGCTTCGATAGCGATGTGTTTCATGTTGACCAAAGCCCGAATATTTGCGGTTCCATGAGCTTAGGGTGCTCATAGCATTTGTATCCGACTAGAAGCAGACTTGGTGATGATCATGTAGAGTGTTCTCCAGGGTTGAGGAATACTCTTAAGCTCTCGTGAGAGTGCTTGGTGATTACTCCTGTAGCCTCGTCATAACCGATATTGATTAAGAATTGGAGAGTGAGCTCTTCAGCAGGTGTGGCATATAGTTTGGTTGGATCGACATCAGAATTAGGAGAACGTTCTTAAGTCTGCAGTGTAATGGTGACTTGTTTGTGATTCAGAGTCACCGTCACAGCAGTTTGTCCTTTGACCCTTTTCCATAGTGTTCCGAAGCTGTTGGATGTAGATCTCGAGAAGCAGTTGCGAGTGTGAAAGCATGTTACGATCACGGATGAGTCCTCGAATGTCAATAGCAATTAAACACGAAGATTGAGCAAGTGAGGTTGTCAAAGTCAACACGGAGATTATTCTTTCCTATCTTCATTGGATAGCCATGAGGATAGATATCGGCAATGGAGAGAACTTCAGGTGCATCCATATTCATTTTTCGACCATGTCGTGATCTCGAGATAACATTAGCCAAAAGAACCAACATATCGAAAGACATAATGTTAGTCAACAGAAGGTCTTATTGTCTAGTTATTGAATGTGCAGTGTCAATGATTGTTACGAGTCCTAAGTCACTTGTATATTCAATAGTCCAATGATGTCGAGAAATGTTTCAGTGAGTTAGTTAACTTTAAGTTTTAAAGTTTATTTTATCACTTATTGTTCACAACATATCAAACGATTTCAGTTTATTAGTGACCTTTTAGGATTCGTGATGATATGATCAGTTTATTTATAAGTTTGTACACGTAACAATTCATGACGAAGGTATGATCACTGGCTTATGCTAGGATTGGTAAAGTTATGCGTAACAGAATGATATATGCAGAGGCTTAAACCGCTGAGGGTCTTAACTTACGCGTAGAAGTGTTACGCCGTAGGAAAAAAATGACCTTAAAGCTTATGCGTAGGCATATATTAACCTTACGCTGTAAGGCTACCGTAAGAGTTGACCTTATGCGGGAATCACCGCACGATATCCTTCACAGATAATGCCAGTCCCATATGTAGAACTTTATGGACGCTACGCCGTAGACAAACCTACGATAACAAGCTACGCCGAAGGTGATCCTTATGCGAGATTAACAACAACCTTGTGATACGTGTTACAAGCCTCAAACAAAGCATCATATCATCAATGTTAACACATAACATTCATTTTATGCAGATCATAACACAATTGAGGCTAAAAGCTATGCGTGAAATCCTTACGCCGTAGACTAAACCCTAATTCTACGCTGCATGAAATCTAGCCATGGATTATGCACCAAAGTTTTTCGGTATATCTTAGAGATGTGGGAGATCATATTGACCAAGTTTTAACACTTAGTTTGCAAAGGAATCAAAATACCCAATTTTAGAACATTAAACCCTAATACCTAATTCTGAATCAATTGAGGTTTCTGGGTGGTTATAAGGCATGGATATCATCAATTCATCATCACATAAGCATAACACAACAATCTTTTTGACCAAAACACTTCATATTCGAAAATACCCAATTCGACTCATAAACCCTAATTTTCAAGAATCATCAATTGGTGATTCGGGTGAGTTTTGATGATTAAAACGGTCATTGATATGTTAGAAACGCTTGACACAATTCTTTAACCATAAACACCCAATCTTAATCATGTGATCATATACTTATGCGTAGACCACAAGAACGAGATTATACAAAGTTTTAACCGCTGGATTTTGAAAGATTCAAAACCATAGTTTATAAACATGTTGTAAACGCAAAATCACTTACAAAATGATGATCCAAACACGGATTTCTTGATGAATAATATGCGTAGGGTTTTTTAGGTATTTAGTAGTAAATGAGAAGTGAAAGTTAGGTGGAGGATATTTTTATTCAAAAATATTTTTAAGGTTTTGACAGGTTTGGTCCCTCCACCTTTTCCATTTTCATCCAAAGCCTTTTAACTTCCATTTTTGTTACCAAATGAAGATTTTAAGAAACTTGCGACCACACCCCCTGACTTAAGAAAAATAAAAGGTTATAAATTAAAGTTCGAGGAGTGTCTTTGAACCGTAAAATGTACCACCATTTGTAAAAAGAATCAACCGATGTGATAACATGCAAGTACATTGTGATTTGAAACAATAAGTTTATTTTCTCCCCCTCAACACTTGATCGGAAAAATACTTAATTTTGAAAGATTAAAGTGTTGACGGAAGAAATGTACTTGCAATGTTGAAAGAAAAGTAGATTAGAAGAATATATTTTTGTTGTTTTATCAGTTTTATAATTTTGTATTTTGTTTTTGAAAAATTATTTACAAAAGATGTTTTGGTGTTTGACAGGTTTTAAGACTGTTTTAGGAGGTCATCCAATTCCTCTTGAGTCAAACACCTCATACCAATCCGGTGGACCAACTCATTAAACCTAGCGGAGGCAAGGCTTTGGTGAGAAGATCTGCCAATTGGTATTCTGTACCCACAAAATATAATTCAACAAGTACCACGTTCCACGGATCCTTGATGAAATGATATCAAGATCGATGTGCTTTGATTTCGAGTGCTCGAACGAAGTTGCACGAGATTGCAATGGCACTCGATTGTCGCAATACATCGGGATTACGTCAAATACGTAACCATAGTCTTTGAGTTGTGTTCTCATCCATATGACTTGAGCACAACATGCGGACATGGCTACATATTCTGCTTCTGTTGATGACAGCGATGTACAATCCTGCTTCTTCGATTGCCAAGACACCGGTTTATCACCAAGAAATTGTAAAGCTCACAAGTGCTTTTCCGTGAGTCTAAGCATCCTCGCGTGGTCGATCCCAAAAGCGATTAGTTCAAAACCGTAATCCTTCGGATACGGATCCCCAAGTTAATGGTTCCCTTGATGTATCGGAGGATTCTTTTAGGCTCAGAGAGGTGGGTTTCAGCTTGGTCGCGACCGATAACGGAGCATAGATAAACGGCAAAGACAATATCAGTCGCTAGTCTGTTAGATACATGAGAGACCCAATAATAATACGGTATTTTGTAGGGTCCACCAATTTCCCATGTAAATCAGCGTCTAACTTCTTGGTATGAGCCATTGGTGTGGCATAGGTGTCACAGTTTTCATTCCAAATTTGTTTAACAATTCAAGGGCATATTTGGACTGACTCAAGAAAATACCACGGGGTGATTGATGAACTTGCAGTCCCAGAAAGAATGTAAGTTCACCCATCATGGACATTTCAAAATTTTTCTTCATTAGTTTTGCAAAAGCGATTGAAAACTTTTTATGTGTAGACCCAAAATGATGTCATCCACGTAAATTTGAACAATTAAGATATGTGGCCCGTGATATTGTATAAAAAGAGTTGGGTCAACCGAACCTTTGGTGAAATTATTGGCAATGAGGAAAGATGATAGCTTATCGTACCATGCCCGAGGAGCTTGTTTGAGACCATACAGAGCTTTGTTCAGTATGTAGACATGATTCGAACTCGTGATCAACGAATCCATCCGTTGGTGACATAAACCGTTTCTTTAAGTTGTCCATTGAGAAAGCGCTTTGACATCCATCCGATAGACCGTTATATTCATATGAGCTGCGAATGCTAGAAATATCGAACGACCTCAAGACGAGCAACCGGGAGCAAAAGATTCTTCAAAGTCTAATCCTCTTCCGGCGATAACCCTTAGCGACCGACGCGGACTTGTTTCGATGACGTTCCTTCAAAGATCCAATTTGTTTTTCCAAATCCATTTTAGACCAATGACGTAGACTCACTTTGGTCTTTCAACCGCCTCCCATACTTCAAGACGCGTTTGAATTGGTTGAGTTCTTCTTGCATGGATTCAATCCAGCTTGTCTTTTGTCATTCGTCTTTGATGTTTTAGGTTGCAGATTGGCAGACAGGAGTGCATAAATGCAATGTTCACCGTCTGAGTGAAGACGCGTTGTCTCATGAACGGCCGGTTGATTCGGTTGCCAATAATGTTTTCCTGAGGATGGTCTTTCGTCCATCTATGTGTGGAGGGTTGATGTTGGTATACATTGTGCGATTCTGAGGATTCAAATGGTTTGTTGAAGATTCCGCGACATCCAGTGCGCAGCCTCATTAGCAAACGGGTTGAAGAACGATTTGGATCAAAATCTGCGGTGGGGTACTTCATTCGTAATATCATCACCGGTTCATCATTGTTGGAAGCGGTGTGTTCAACTGTTGTGTTGGAGTCAACTGGTGTAGGTGCTTCTTCAACAGGAGTTGTTGTAGCAGTGTATCGTGTATAGGAATATTATCGCCGTTGTAGCCGAGAACGGATACACCACGAGCACGCTCATCAATATCGCCACCTAACAAATGGAGCAAATAACCTTTCCATTTGTTGGCGAGTAAGGTCGAGGGCTTTCTTCAACCGATGATGGGGTTTGAGGGAAGTTTAAGCGGTTGTGACCGGGTTCTAAGTCATTATACTCGTAGCCATTCCGGTGAGTTCATCGAAATGAGCATGAATCGCTTCCATCACTGTTTTGTATCGACGATTCGGATTCGAAACCTTTGGAATTATCACAGATCCCATAAAGACTCCAATGTCGACTTTGGCTTTGAGCTTTCCAAATCATCACGATCATTATTCGGATAGCAAAGAGATCCAAATACATGAAAATTTTTTAGATTCGGTTTTTACGTATGGACAAGCTCGAAAGGTGTTTTGTTGTGGCGTTTTGTAATCATAGAACGGGTTTGAGTATAGCATGCGATGAACTGCCCATAAGTAACTGGAAGTTTAGCATTAATTAACATTGTTCTTGCGGCTTCCACTAAGCGTTCGGTTTCGCTTTCAACAACTCCGCTTTGTTCGGTGTACGCAATAGATGTTTGATGCTCAATTCCCACTTTCTCATAGAACTCACGAAGGGTTTTGTTAACAAATTCAGCCTTTGTCTGCTTCGATGATTACGGCGGTGTTTCGAGTCAACGTATTTTTGTGAGAAAGGTGATGATCATTTGTGGAGCTTGGTCTTTGCTACGAAGAAAGTAGACCCAAGTCCATCGTGAGTAGTCATCAACAATTACTAAGATGTAGCGTTTGCCATTGATCGCTTGCACACGCATCGGGCCACACAAATCCATGTGAAGAAGATGAAGCACATGCCGAGAGCGTGTTCCACCTTTGAAGGAAAATGAGCACGTGTGCTTTTCCCTTGTTCACAAGCTGAGCAAAGGTGATCTTTTGAATACTGGAATCGTGGGAGTCCTTCAACTAGTTTGTGTCTAGCAAGGTTGGTGATGGTTTGAAAGTTTAGATGAGAGACGGCGGTGCCATAGCCGAGGATTTTGTTGATGTTGCCTTAGAAAGTAAGCAAATGGGAGAGGAAGCAACCATGTCTTGCATAGAGATAGTGTAGAGACTAGAATTACGCGAGCGAGACATAAGGTCATTTCCTTGTAGATCACTTAATGAAACAAGTTTTCTCCCCGAAAGCAACCTCCAAATCTCCATCACAAAATTGACCTCTTGAAACAGTTGTAGAGGAGGCCTTCCACATAGTAAACCCTGCTAATTTCGATGTTCCCATTGACATAATCTCCGTAGCCCATGATAGCTGCGAAGTGATCATTCCCGAACTTGACAGTGCCAATGAACTTTGCAATAAAGTTTGATAACAGCTTTTAAGATTACGTCATGTGTGGGAACATCCGCTATCAACAATCAGAGAATGATCTCAGTATCACCGTGACATTACACAGGCATCAATACGGATGGAATAGAAGTAGATGTGGAACCCGAAATGTTAGAGGGTTCCATAGCAGCTTTAGTAGATATACACACATCAATAGCTTTAGGTATCCACTTAAATCCTAGTGTGTTATATATCCATTTCCGCCATCTATAACTACTCTTTGCTTTAGTCTTAGTGAATTCACTAGGTGGTACTACATTCCTAGGAGTTGAAACTGGAGCTACTGAGGGGCACAATGCGTCTTAGAATCTAAAGATGGCGGTCTACCAAGCATGCACTTAGAAAGATTAGTTGGCCTAGAGGTATTTCGGTTCTTAGGATTCCTTAAACGAGAGATTATAGCTTTAGCAACACATTTATCATGGCAATCAGTATTCATACTTTTACCACAAATAACACAAGGTGCATCGATCAATATCAAAAGTACTTAATGGTTTAGCATTCGTTACATCACTATTTCTATTACATTTGCTAGACGCAATATCTATAGTGGAGGCCACGTGTGTCTTATTCATGAGTCCTAGGGTGTTCTTCTACTTTAGCATTCTTGATTGATCTTTTCTTAGGTCGCAACTTCCTATCTTTCGATTGAGTGCTCTTAGAACGTGAAGTGCGGACGTTTGGAAAAGGCTCAACTATTCCCTGCTTCAGAGAAGGAAGCACGCTAGCTACTTGTGATTTGGCAGTAGAGATTCTAGGTGCATGAGTACTAAGTGTTACGGGGCTAATCTCTTAATGATTGTTGGCGGAAGTTGTTCATACTTTCCTAACATTTCTCTTAACTTGAGGATAGTGTGAATCGATCTTGATTTTCGTGACCTAACATTTCCAAAGAAAATGCATAACTTCTTTAGTGTGTGCAAGATAATGATCAAGTTCATTTGATGCTTCATCACGAGTCTTTTTAAGTAAATCAAATATGACACCATATTCCTTTTAACTTTTACAAGTTCTTGTTCATATTTTGAGATTTGACACTTGAAAGACACGCTTTGATCATCCAGTTGCTCAATTTTAGAATCAGAAGGTTTTGCACGCAACTCGTTGATTTTGTTTTGAAAAGCAATTTGTTGATCGTGAATATCTTTTTGACACCAATTAAGACGACGTATTGCATTTGAAAGTTCGTTTGACAATCGCTTGTTTTCACCGCTAAGGACTCGACCGAAGCACATTATCGGTGTTCTCAACATTTACCACGTGACAGACGCGAGAGATATTATCAAATGCATATGACAACGAATTCAATAACACAACATTTTGAACATCCGCGCAGATAACATCTTCCAAGAGTCGATCAACATCTTTTCTTAACATTTTCTTTTTACGCTTAGTGTTTGAAATAGATGTTTCTGCTTTCTCGAAAACGTTTTTCATGACCCCAAGTTCCTTATGAAAATCCTTTTCCCCGGCAATTGCACAACTTTTCAAGTTTTTAACATTAGGTAAAAGATTTTTCTCAAAAATGTCTCTTTGTTCTCGCGCCCAGTGCCATTGAAAATGTTCAACTTTGATTTCGGTCGATATTCTATCTCATGTTGTAAAATTTTGAGGTCGACCATGAAAATGTCAAAATATCAAGAATTTTTCGATTTTCAAAGTTGTGAATTTACTTCACCGATGGAAGGTAAAGGACCATAAGTTTGTGCAAAGTCTGCTTTGGGATTAACAATAGAAGACTCTGTGTTTTGATGATAACTCTTGGTGTGTTGGAAGAATCCGCTGGTGTGACGAAAGTGACCGGTTTAGAATAATTAAAAGGTTTGTTGTAAACAACAGTTTGTAATTTTGATCGACTCGCCTTCGTCTGATCTAATTCCTCTTGACGATGATATTCAACAACATTCATAAATGTAATTATCAATTTTATATTTTTCACCGAAACTTCGTGGATTTGGTTTGAATGTTTTGGTTGAAAGCTTAGGTTTGTAATCTAGCAAGATTCGGTCCATATCCATTTGGATTTGGTTTTAAAGTAAACTTTTCAATGGTTGTGACCGACTCGCCATGTTTGTAAACAACAGCTTTAAACTCTTTAAGTTTGTTTTGCAAGCCGATGATTTCTTCAAGATGATCATCTATTCGCTTTCTGAATGCTTTTTGTATGCAGAGAACTGCTTTTGACAAGTTAACAACTTCACTTAGCTTTTTGATTTTCCAAGGTGAGAGCGTTAATTTGCTTTTTATGTTCATGTTTCAGTTGTTCTATTTCAGAAAACAAAGCATTCTTCGCGGCTAGATCACACATGTCCGTTCTAAATATTTTTCGTTTTGATAAGATTTGGCAAAGGCTGCTTCAAAACCGCTTTCACGTTTTTCTTGAGTTTTGAAAAGTTGAGTTGCTTTTGTAAACATTCAAAATCCTTTGTTAACAGTGCATTATTACTTTTCAAGTCCCGATTTAATGCAACACATTCCAATTTGGGATTGTTGGTCTTGAAGTATTAACGAACAAGATCCGGATGGGGCAAAGTTCATCTTGTTCAACGTGAGTCACAACATGATCATTATTTAGATCCTCAAGTATGACCACGTAGTCAATTTGATTATCAAGGGAAACCGGTTGGTCATCTTGATCGCCAAATATAACTACGGGTCTAGTTGAAAATCTTCGAATGAGATGTGGATGACTCATTTTGAACATTCGAGCCTTGCCGGATGATGTTGGCGGAGATATGAGATCGAGATAAATATGGTTTGTTCGGATACCGAGACAAGCCATCGGTGTCATACACCGGGCTCAGTGTCACTCATGTGTAACGCCTGCATATTAGCCATCAACATAATTGCATTGGCCCGCAAGTCCTCCATATCATCATCACGAGTGAGATTTGCCATAAAGCTCTGTCTTTGTCCGTGAGAGTTCCACCAGCCTTCATCCTTAAGAGCCAAAAGAAGAGCCTCTTTGAAATAAGCACTGCCCTTAGTCCTTGGCTTTGGGCATGCATTAGCCATATGTCCCTTCTCATTGCGGTTGTAGCATCAAGACCATTCAACCCATGTTGAGCATTTCCCTGCTCCACCACTTGAGCTCTGTTATTTCTACCCACGCATTAAACCCTTGACCACGCCCATCCGATCTCACCATAATCACGATTCTCAACTTCAACCCGCCCATTGTTCACAACAGCTTGAGTCCGTGTGTTAGATGAGGAACGAATACGGTTGTTGGATTTGTTGGTATAACCGCTAAAGGCATTAGCAATCATAGCAAATCCTTGTTGCAATGCTTCGAACGGATCGGATTCCTCGGTCGCTTCATCGACATATGCTTGAGCATTGTTGTTGTATGGAACCAATTGATTTTGTTGAGGTTGTTGTTGTGAAGGTGTGTTTGAAGCATTTGGTTGAGTTGCTGGTTGAGGAGAATAACGGTTTTGAGCATATAAGGCAAGTTGTTGATTTTCCGGATGTGTTGGTGGAGCAATTTGAGCACGGAGAATCCTTTCTCGATCAACTTCCTTTTCATGAGGTTTCAAGTAATCGTACAACAATCCATAGGTAGAATGATGCATGTTCTTAGCTTGACGGAGAAAAATGACATACTTCTCCCATTCAGGACCAAGACTACTTAAGAACTTAGTATTCACGCAATTCTTGGCATGATGATGTTGTGTTTATCCAAATCATTGATGATGTCAGAAAATCTATGATGATAGGACTCTAGTGTCTCTCGAGGTTCAATCATGAAGTGTTCATAAGCCAAGTAAATTTTGGATTCCAAATCCTCCCGATTGAGTACAGATCCTTCCATAAGAAGACCTAATATGATCCCACATTTTTGTGCGCCTTTTGAGCATCAACACTACGAAGAATTGGGTTTGGTAATCCTAAGAGGATGTATTCCATTGCAAGTTCATCAGCTTCATAGTGTAGAAGTTCTGTGGGATTTAAATCTGCAACTGTAGCAATGTTGGTTTGTTCATCTCTTGGTGGAATGGCATTTGGATCTCCGGGTACAATGATAGTAGGCATCTCAAATGGACCTTCTAAGATAACCTTCTTTAAGAACTTTCCATGTGGCTTCTTTAGATCACAAAACCTAAAGAACCTTATCACCCATTGATCGTAGTTTCCCGGAGTGAGCATTGGAGGTCTATCAAGTGATCCAGCCTCATGAATTGATTGTTGGCCGCTTAAAGCTTCACACATCTTTGCAAACCAAGTGGGTTCCTTCATAGTGTTCCTTGATGGATGTTGATTGAATTCATTTGTGTACGGTTGAACTTGAGAACTTGGTGGTGGTTGAACCATTTGAGGTTGTGGATTTGCAACAAGTTGTGGAGTATGTTGTTGATTAAATTGTTGTTGATAAATTGCTTGTTGTTGATTCCATTGTTGATGTTGTGGACTTAGTTGTTGTTGTCGTTGAGGATAAGTGTAAGGGAAATAGTTAGAGTATGGTGGTTGTGACATGTTGATAAACTTGTGTGGTAAAATGGATCTTTGTAGTCGAATGAACCTTTGTTGATGAAGTGTCCTTAGGCGTAGAAAAGACAAGAACCAAGTAGCACTTATGCGTAAAAACACCAAAAGTTACGCGTAACAATGAGGAGTTACGCATAGGTTTTAGCTTACGCGTAAGTAGGATAAAAGCACTAAAGTTATTCGTAGACAAAAGTTAGGCGTAGAAAGTTAGGCGTAGGATTACCTTATGCGTAGACCTAAGTTTACGCGTAAAGTGAATCTTATGCGTATGATTTCTACGCGTAAGCTTATGCTTATGCGTAATTTTAGGGTTTTTGCCAAAATGATCTTTTACACTTCACAAAGGCAAAAGATATCCAAAGTCGACGTATTTTCGGACTTATCCAAGTAAGAAAACACGAATAAACCGTAAAATGAAGATCAAACCAAGGAAAATCTTACGCGTAATTTTAGGGTTTTGATACGCCGTAGGATTACTCGAACTTTGATTTTGCCCAAATGTGTTTCTAAACCAGATTTTTGTTATGGAATAGCTTCAATAGTACCAAAAGAACACAAAAGTGTGAAGTTTGATGTACCAATATCGCTAAACGGGTTACTGTAGAGCGACACCCACCTAACAAAACAAGCTTAAAACGTAAATCCACGCGTAAAGTTTGAAACTTTTTGCCAAAAACAAGTATTTTAACACCTCAAAACATTGAAAGTACAAGAATCTTGGATTAAAAAGAGTAAAAAACGAGTTTTAAGATAACCAAAGGTTGCGTTATCTTTACGCGTAAGTCACAAAAACAAAACTTCAAAAACAAACGAGTACACCCAACTATTTGGCGATTGATACCACTGTTAGGTCACTAGTTTTACAACACAAGCTTATAGAGAAAGAGATGAAGGCGATTGAACAAGTATCAAACACACACACAAACAATATAAGACACGGTTATGCGTAGGTGAGTGAATGAAGAGAAAAACTTGAACAACCAACCTTCAAATGAAGGTTTACAAGGGGTATTTATAAGAGGGAAGCTAGGGCAACACTCCTAGTTCCCTTCCTATCCTTATTGGGCTTGGGTCAAGCTTATGGGCCTTCTACATAAGCTTGACCTTAAACAAACATAAAGGCCATAATAAAGCTACCTATTACATATGAAATATAAATACTTGAAATACTGTTTAGGAGTGATTCCAACAGTTCTTAATGGAGGTCATTCCAAAACTGACAAAGGAGATGTATTCCAGACAACTTTATCCGAATCTCTTACATTTAGACAAGCAAGCCATGAAATCAACTCCGATGAATTTGAGCATCAATCCAGTTGAAACTACAATCTTCTCAGATGATGAATTAGTAAACCGGCTGGTAGGGCAAATGTCAACACGCTCTGCAATGTTTGCCTCCCATGAAACTAAAGCTGCTTGAAGCATTCTTTGGAATACCAACTCAAGTCATCATTCAGAGAAGAGGCTATAAGGCCTAAGCGTTCAAGAGATGATGAAGACAAAGATCAAGATAAGGATAAGGAGCCTAAACGCATAAAGAAGTCTAGTGAATCATCTTCGATTCAAGCATCAATGCCGCCTCCACCATAAAGGACTCTCACAAAGATCTCCTCCCCGTCATTTCTTCGTTGATAAACCTCGGGGATTCTGAGACACCACCCTGCACTAAAAACCAAGATCACTTTGAGTATATACGGGTGGTGACGATGAAGAATACCATGAGCCCCAACAACAACCCGCTTCACCCTAACAAAGTACAAAAAGTGGAATCCTCATCTAGGCCTAAGAAAAAAAGAAGGGGCCCAAGTGCCGACGCGTCCTATCTTGGCTAGATGAAGATAACCAGAAGGAATTTGAATGGTTTCTACACTTGTCAATTCCACTCCCTACCACGAAGAAGGTCAAGATCTAGTAGACGGTACTACTTTGGAGCATGCTAAAACTCCGCAAGATAAGTTCAAAGTAAAGAAGATGCGAAACCGAAGTTGAAGCGAATCAAGAATGAAGCTTTTCAACTGTTAAAAGATAGCTCATAAAGTGCCATCGAGGTCGAATATCACCTTGAAAACATTGCTCGATCTATGTCTAACAACATGGATTGGCACAACCCGTAGCAAACATCGACTTCACGCTGGACAACCCTCCTTATTACAATCGACCGGTCAGACCACTACCAACAATTGGCCAACCAAATGAGCATAGAATTCCATTCCGACACTTCTTCAACCAAGACACGGAATTTCTTCTACACGGTGGTGATGGTTCAAGGAAATACGCTACATCCTTGACACTTCCATTCCCAGCAGCCCAATACTCAAACTGCATAGCTATCGAGGAAAGAGCTAATCACTTGTTCTCCAACAAAGTGGAACCATACGACCGAGATGCAATGTAATTCATCATTGGCGGAAGCGCGTAGAGCGAATCTACTACTGAAGCTACAGTAAGTCTCAACCTCGCGTGTTCAAGACTAAAACATCGTTGCCATCAAACACGTTGATCTTTCGTCCAAATGGGACTACACTTATCTCAAGAATGTTTTGGTCAAAAGACAAGGCGTAAGGGATTATGCATTCTCTGAAGCTGACTTTGAGAATTTGTCTATCAACGACATGGAAGATATGTACCTTGCCAAAGTACGTGGTCGTATGAGACAATTCTCCAGCGAGAAGTACAACGTGAATTCATAAAGTCAAGACTCATCTTCATCGACGCGCAGAGTCATCAAAGAACGTGTAGAAGATCTCCACTTTTGAGAATCTTATCGCACCCGTGTCAACTTCACTCCACGAAGCTTGATCTTCCCGACATCAACCGCCTTTCACAATTTACACTCATCAAGACACCATTCGTGGTTTCACCGCAATGAACTTCAAAGAAATTGCTTGATGGCGATGCAAGAGATCTACACAAATTTGGAGATCACACTTTGAAGTTGGTTAGGGACGGATTGGCTTATCGATTAAAGGATATACATCAAGATTGGGTCTCTAAGCGATGGAATTCTCGAAAGAAGGACGCGGAGAGGATCATCACCATGATTGATGAACGGTTGTATAGAAGGGATCAGTTCAAAAGATTGGAAAGCTATGTTGGTGGTCGACCCTGGAGAAACATCATCGGCTTTCAACGCCCGATTCACATTCCTGGCGACATCTCTGGACTACACGGTACCCCTTGAAGGCTTCTTTCATTATAAATTTTGATGTATGATCTATTATGTCTATGGCTTGTGCACACATAACAGTGTACAACCCGTACTTGTAAATAAAGGACCGTCGTAATGCCACAATCCTTATAAAAGGAGCGAAAGCTTCTTACTTTTGAGTAAAACCTATCAAACCTTTCATTTTTCAAGGTTTTGCTCAAAAGAACAAGTACTTTCCTTATGATTTTCAAAACCTCAACCGTTTATATCACTCGTTGAGGGGAGTACTTGACTTAAAACTTTGTTCACAAATTGTTCACAATGGTCATTCTTCCCAACACTCTAAAATGGTCATATTTATTCTCAACTTTTCAAAAATAACATTTTATATGCCATTTTTGAGGGGGAGAAAAAATACGTGATAAGAAATATGTTGTGTTTTGCTATATGAACTCTCGTGTGAAAAGACTTTAACCCAAGAATTGACGAGATCTTAACTGTTAGTAACTTGAAAAGACTTGTCCGGGACGGGTAATAATTTCAAGCTAGCTCGCTAGTGATGTAAACGTGTCTCGCAAAGGACTTGTCCAAGTAAAATGTACCATTCGAGAAACTCTTGGTAGACATGAACTCTGACGGGTTTGACAACCTTTCGAGGATTGTCTACACCTTCAAGGTAGTTATTAGAGCTAGTTGTCACCTAAAAGCTAACAATGCAACTCTTTAACTATGCCACGTAACCGTGTCTCGCGGGGGAATTTCTATCTTGAGTTGATCAATTCATAATGTGCGCGCTCTTTCCTCACTGTGCATTTAACCGTTAAAACTCTTAAGCACATGTGGAGGGGGATTATTTATGCAAAATCTCATCTCAACAGTGGTTCAAAAATGTTTTTTATTCATAAACACAGCGATATTTTTTTTCAAGTAAATGGTTTTATGGCAACATAGGTTAGTCATGGAGTTATAGGTGACTAAGGTTAGGAATAACCGTCCTATGATCCTTGAGAGGGGATCTACCAAGGACACCACAAATAGTTAGAATTTAGAAGTCCTTAGGTATGATTATAAAAAGGAAAATTGAGAATCGGAGAAAGAAGGAGTTGAAGAATTAAAAGAAATGCAAAGAAAAGGGTGAAAAGAAATAGCCCTCCGGATTATTCAACTTAGCGCATGACCGGTTCAATTCATATGCTACCGGTTGTCACTAGATGACACCGGTATTGAAGATTAAAAGTCGTCATGGACCCAAGGACGCATGCACTAAACCTTCTTAACCACTCAAGTTTCTCTCAACAGAAGCTTGTTTCATTCTCACAGATAACCCTACGTAAACTATCCGGCTTTCTTAGAGATTCGGTATTGAAGAAGGAGACCCTCTTCCTAGTCTCCGCCAGAAAACCAAAATGCACTATTGAGTCTAGAGCCACGAGATTCATCAAAAGATCTCTTAGGTACACTTGACATTCAACAATAAGAATTTCAGTGGTACATTATCGAGTCCTGACGATCTTAGCAATCAATGAGAACATTTATGAGAGTTTCACATTGTGATCCTCGCTGATTGAATGGAAACTCACGCGGTCAACATCAAATGTACCACGGCCAGGTCGCTTAACCCCGGCAACTCCCCGTGGATTAAGCTTAGTGGTCTCAAAGCGGCCCTACGCGTGAGGTGATGCTTCGGTGTACCTCAGCGACTCATCGAATCGTAGGTGTACTTCGGTACATCGTGTTATCTCACTTGTGGGACTCCGATTCAGGGACGGCCTTTGTAAGAATTAGAGTTGTGTTTTCACACTATGCAGTCAACACTCTCGAAGTTCAAACTTGTAAGTGCCAAATCCGCTTATTACTAACCGCTTTAATGTTTACTTCTTATGGAAGCTCTGGAGCGGAATGATCGTGCAGATTATCCACTTGTTTACACCAACAACATCATCAAAGAAGTTCTATCTTAAAGCAACACAAAAGTCAGAATGATTCTTCGTCAAATCAAATAATCTACAAAGTTAAAGACTTAAAGAACTTCATTAGTACCATAATCCAACGTTAAAGAGTGTGTGGGCATGTTGGAGAAAGACGGAGACAGCAAAAGCGCACTGAGGCACTTGATGCGATAACAACAACATACGATCACTTTCATCACAAAGAACAATGATCAAAGAACAAAGTTAAAGATGACGTCAAAGCATAAGTGTTCAAAGAAAACTATCTCGCTACACAGGGGAGATGGTTCGAATCAAGGCAATTCTTCTCACAAGAAAGAAGAATGTCAGAAGACGTCAAAGCTTCTATTACATCAACGCCTTCACCGTTTTTCATCACCAACACTTGAGGGGGAGATTGTTGGAATCACTCCTAAACCATAATCAAGTGTTAATAATTAATATGTAATAGGTAGCTTAATTATGGCCTTTATGTTTGTTATTAGCCTTAAGCTTATGTAGAAGGCCCATGAGCTTAGGCCCAAGCCCATAGGAGAAAGGAAGGGAACTAGGAGTGTTGCCCTAGCTTCCCTCCTATAAATACTCTTGTAAACCTTCATTTGAAGGTTGGTTGTTCAATGCATTTCTCTTTCACACTCTACGCCTAACCATCATAGTTTATACGTGTGTGTTTGTGTGTGTATTGTTCATCCGCCACTCTATCTCCTCTCTATATCTTTCTATTAAGCTTGGGTTGTAAAACTAGTGACCTAACAAACTGTTTAGACAGTTCCTCTAATTCTCTTGGAGCAAGTCGATAAGGTGCCCGGGCTACGGGTGCCGCGCCGGGTATCAACTCTATTTGGAATTCCACTTGTCTAATGTGGAATCCCCACTGGCATCGTCGGAAACACATCCGAAATTCTCTAATGACGGGTACATCATTGAGGTGTCTTTCACTCTTCTCCTCACTTTTCTTTTTAGAAATTCGAGCCAAGAAAAGACAACCTCCTCTATCGATGTACTTCTGGCCTTAATACAAGAGATGATGCTCAACCGGGAAGGACTTCCACAGCCGCCCGATCTCCTTGTATGCTCAACCTTTCGCCATATGGTAAACGCACAACCTTCTCATCACAGATGATGTGTGCACCGTTCTTCGATAACCAATCCATTCTGATAATGACGTCGAAACTTCCTAAGGTAACGGCAAATGATCTTTACTAAACGGGCGGTCTAGGAAACTTAAGGTACAACCTCGAACTACGGTGTCTATCTTCTCTCTATTCCCGTTCGCTAATTCCCACATCGTAACTAAACCCTAGAGGTGTTTGGGAGATTCCTAGTAATGGCATAAAGTTGATGGATACGAAACTCATATCCGCACCAGTATCAAACAATATGGAAGCATAACGATTATTGAGAAGGAACGTTGCAACTTCTACGTTAGGGTCCTCACCGCTTCCTTCCCAATAGCGTAAACACGCTGTTCCATGTCTCTGTGATTCCTAACACCATTGTTTCCCGGTTTCCTACAACCTCGCTTCACAGGTTTAAGCCATTACCTCTTACACCTCGGTTAGCAAATCCTCCTACATTACCGGGATTTCCTCTCATCCATGGCTCTCGGCACTCATTCTTAAAGTGTCCCTTCTTTCCACATCCAAAACCAGTGGCCTTCCAGTCCGCTCCTTGTGCAGTTTGAGCTGCATAAGTGGTCGGGACCTACGCTTTGGCCATGTGTCCTACCTTGGAGCACTTCCTACACATAATCGGGCACGGTCCATGATGGTGTCGGTCATAACGCACTACACACTCCAAGCTTACTACCTTCGTAACCTTTCTTATCTCCATTTCCTATGGCGAACACTCGTCTCTCTTACCGTTTGTTGCCATTCTCTTTTACAACTTCATTCCTATTCCTCTTATCGTTCCTATCACTCTTACCCTTATCTCCTAATTCTAACACACAAGAGTCCATCAGACTCTGATCCACAACAATCGCCTCATGCAAACTGACTGGCTTTGTAGCGATGACATCATTTCGAGTAGCTAAAGGAATCCATCAGTATACCTTTCAATCTTAAGTTCTTGATCAAACCATCTCAGGCAAAGCAAGGATAACTCTTGGAACGACGAGTGTAAGTTGCCATGTCGTATTCTTAACCTTATGGTTCCGTAACTCACTTTCTAACTTTTTAACTTCATTCCTAGGACAGAGTAAGTCTTAATCAGAGAGCCTTAAATTGAGTCCAACACATACTATAAGCTACATCAATTCCTACCTGCTCGTGGTAGTTATTCCACCGTGTCAACGCCTCGTCCTTCAAGGTGAAGGTTGCATACTTAACCTTACAATACTCATCACAGTTACTCACAAAGAAACAAAGATTCAGCTTTTCTCCAACCACCTAGTTAGGTAAACTACTCCCTCAATTCCTCCAAACTCAATGGGACCACAGAATCGGAACTCCTTATAGGTACAACCTCGGGTCCAATTTAGCACTGGGGTTCCACTAGAAGTGTTAGAGAGATTAGCCTCAGCTAGCATTCAACACACTGCGACACTAGCGATCAATGTGGGTTGGGTTCATTGTGGAGGGTTTTGTGGAATAGTACCATTCTCAGCATGGTTGTCCACATTCGGGTTCCCTACAGCTGAGTTATCAATGTTCGGGTTCTCAACAGGTGGTGTGGTCGGGGTCGGGCGACGGCCTCGACGACCAGAGGCAACAACAGCAGGAGCTGCTCGGTTGTTCCTAAGCGGGTTTCGTCTTGTTGCCATCATTCTATAGGCAAGAAGAATAGTTTCATAAGTTCATAATTCACGCTCTAAATAGAGATGGGTTCCCAATGATCACTAAATAACGCTCAATATCATAATCAAGGTCAACAAGGACAACGCTATACCGAAGCGAAACAGTCAGATACCGCATCATAACTAAGGATGCATGTTTCCATAACCATAAATCATAGGTTTCAAAAGTGGGAATACATGGAAGGATACGAAGAAATCAAAAACGATCCTAGCGACGATACTAGTAAGACAACTAGGATAAACCTACATCGCGAACCAAGTACTACTCAGTTTCAAGATGGTACAAAACCATAGATCTAATACGATCTAGCCACGTCTACAAATGTCACTCACTGATCTCCTAACATCATCAACCTCTCTCCATAACGAAGCTAACTCTACCCGCGAAGTCGCGATCAATCTTAAGTTCTGCGACCTCTCTCTCCAACTCACCAATCCTACGCCAATTGCTCTATCATTCACGTACATGAATTGAATCCTCTCCGCAGGTCCCCAACCGATCCTCGAGTTCGACATACCATCATGCAAAACCCTAGTCCTCCGACTACGGTACCCATATCAACACTCGATCCACAATACTAGCCCTAGATACTCCAACCAAACGCCCGTCAACTAACTAAGTCTAGTACCCGAGAGGTAATCCTCTCCCACATCGCCGTCTCACCATACTCCTCGGGCTCAGAAACAATCTTCGATGGTATCTCAGATCCTAACGGGATACCTATATAAGGTGAGTAAGGTGGTGAGTCGATATCTAAAGGCTGTCTAGGGGACTCAGGCTCATGCAAAGGAGAACCGTCCGGAGAATGTGCAGGACTCTGCAATGGAGGAGTACCCCTCGGGATATCCTCATCATCCTCCTCCTGAGGATCCTCATCCTCATCTACATACTGCTCCTCAATCTCATCCTCCTCCTCGACCTCATGCTCCTCCTCGCCCTCATCCATAAGGGGAGAGTCCATGAGTCGGAGTCTCTGTGTAAATCCTGGTACGCTAGGAGATCTAGGCCTCCTAAGACATGGTGATGCTGCTAAATGGATATGTGATGATGGTGGTCGCACGGACATGCGGCAAAGGCTATAAGCAAGCCTAGGAGTCTGTGCTCATGCTAAAACCTGATGTAAAGTGAGCTGCCTAGACGAGCAGGGCTTATCGGATGATGAACTAGAGTGATGGGTGATCTCATAAGGATCACCTGCTAACCGAGTCATGAGAGTCAATGCTGGCGAACTAGCTACAGCAAGGACCTCCTCAGACACATCAAAAGCTAGTGAAGGCATAGTCTGTGACAATGGCATAAGGTAGGTATAAGTGTTCAAAAAAACCAGTTCTAACAAGCGCATCAACTTAACCAAAACACATATCACATAATGTAAGCTTTAAAAGTGTAGGTACAACATTACTCAAAACATGCCTTTAAATAACACACATAAATTCCGTTCTATCACATAATCCCATAACAAATCAATCGAGTTCAAAACTCCCAAAATCACAGTATACCGTTTACTCAAATCAATTTCCGTAATATCTCGATAATCACATCTCATTTTCCCAAAACCAATAATCATATCTCATTTCCAAAACCAATAATCATATCTCATTTCCAAAACCAATAATCATATCTCATTATCAGAACGTTTAGGAATACCCCTAAACATATCCAAATCATAACTCAAATCTCTAAATCATAACGTTTTCATAATCAGTTCACAATATTCCCTAACATATCATCTCATAATTCAAATCGCATTTCATACCATAATCAAAATAAGAAGCTTCGGCAAGCGGGCGCGTTGGTCGAGGATCAATTTTTCTTAAAAGCGGTTATAGTTTAGGGTTTATAAAATACCTAGTTCACTAAAACCTTGAGCTCTGATACCAATCTGTAACACCCCCAAATCTCGACAATAAAGACTTAATCAAGTTTTACAAGTTACTTTTGGATTGGTATCGCATACAAGTAAAATAAAAGATAACCATTTAACCATTTAAAACCAATCACAAATCAAATATTCAAACATTTAATCCGAAGATATAAATTTTAGGCCCAAAACATAGTTTAACAAAATAGGTCCCCATTGTTTATCAGAGTCGAAAATGATCCTTGAACCACGCCTCCATGCCAAGCTTCCACACATCAAATAATCCAAACATCTCTCAAATACCCGAGAAATCATGCTAAAAGGTCAGCTTACGCTGGTGAGTTCATAGGTTTATGTTCAACAAAATCATAGTGGACCTGTAAGAGTTGATTTGCTATGCAATACCTAGATAGAATAATATTGTTTGCACACGCACAGATCCTACCCGAATCACCAACCATATAATCACTTACTCGGGCCCTTGCGACTCTAGTCCAGCACTGTCGTGGCAACCTCTAGAACAATTTGCCAACCCGGCTAGGTCGAGATAGAAGTCTATTCTTAGTTAGGCACGGTTAAACCTAGACTAAGGCAACAACTATCGCACATCTATCTACTCAGCCAAGCATATAAGCAAATCCAAATAGTTTTAACGGTCCAAAAACAGTAGCATGATTCTCACCCCAAAATAGTTCAAAACATAGTTAAAACGTATATAAAAGTGGGGCTATGAAACTCACCTCAAGCAATCAATGCACAATGAACGCACAAATATCACTAGCGAAGATACTTGAGAAATCACAGACAAAACTATCACTTCGTACAACCTATTAATGTAGACCAACTTAATATAAATTCCTCAAAATCAACGTTATCTACCCCAATATATTCCATTTCTTTATTTCCAAAAACGTCTCGTTTCACCATTAATCCTAGTGTTTGGTATCCTCATGTGTGGGTGTATCGACTCAATATGATGCCATGAATGCACTCAAACAACCAATATATAACTCAATGCGACATAATGAGACCTCTAAACGATAAGCTCCATAGTTCAATAAGTTTCAAAATAAATAGTAGACCTTATCGAATTCGTCAACTCGATAAACTCATTCATTTATTCGTGTCGCTTATTATCCCATAAATCAATCGTATCCTAAAGAGTCATAAGGATAAGTCGCCCATTAATAGGTTACCCAACGACCTAGCGGGCTCTTATTAGATTCGTCAACCTAATAAGTCCGCTACCCACGTGGATCAACAATATTAATGCTAGGTTATCCGTTACCCATGCACACATATACAAATGAATAATTACTTATCCAATATTAAATGTCCACATTTGACATTTATTGATAAACGTGTACTCGAAATCATAATTACTTATTTATTACAAAACCTTTCCAATTTAGTCATTAGTTTCCGTTCAAAACTAGTAAATAATAAGATAAATCTTTTTATTGATATTTTTGGTACAAAAGCCCATTATTATTTACATTTCATAGTTTTATTATCATTTTCATATATAATATATATTTCGTCAAATCCCATTATAAATCTCATAACGTTATTCTTTTCGAGTCCACAAGCACGAGTCATAACTTCTCGGCTTTTAATCAATCAATTTTCCAAATTATACTAAAGTCCATGTTACGGCTTTGTCGGAGTCAACTATTGACTAAAAAGTCAAAGTGACGCCGACGTAGCTCAAAGTCAATAATATATATATCAAGTCCATAATTAATAGTCATAACGTCGCAATTCAATCCTAAACCAACTCAAAACAATCTCGCCAACCAATCAATCAACCAATTTTACTCGAAACCAATGTTATGACCCTAATGGTCATGACACGGTCGCGGTCAAGACCACGCGAACTAAACAAGCTTCCAAGCTTTCGCTCCACGCCTCTCATCCAAACCTCAACTAAACCAATCAATAAGCTACCAATCGATTCACTCGGACCCAAGACCCAAGTGGGTCTCGACGCCTCATGAGCCATGCGACGAGTCCAAGGTGGCTCGTTCACTATTCCAATTCCATCCAAACACAACCAAATCAATTCTACAACACTCAAATCCAATCATTCAAGCTCCAAACACTAACTAAACACAAAACCCATCAACTATTTTTAATCAAGAACATGTAACTAAACCCTAAAATGCAAAACCCATCAAATTAATGCACCACACATGTACCAAACACTAATTACTTGTTTATTTCAACATTAATTAGCTTTAATTTCATGTTCCACCCAAAAGCCCCAAAAATTGTTCATGGATCGAAACCCTAGAAACCAATTCGTGGCTTTTTATCACCCAATCAAGCTCAATACATGTTCCCTTTACCTTATCTAATCACCAATTTGTTGATCCAAGTTGAGCAAACGATCTAATATAGAAACTGACTTAGAATAAAAGCTTATTAAGTATTAAGCGGAATTTAACACTTAATCTTAAGAAGAAGAACAGTTAACATTCAACACCTCAATATTTTTAAATAATACGAATACTCTTACAGTATTAGGGTTTTGCAACCTTGAAGTGTATCGACCTTAGATATAAAACTTATGTAGAGCTAATCTAACCTAGAACCTCCTTTTATAGACTAAGGAGTCCTTTACATAATACAATACGTAACCTACAAGATAAATATCTTTTCCATATTTATCTAATACAATAAACTAAACCGACTATACAAAACACTAGCAGTGGTTACAATATATTGTCCGTGGTTACACACTACTACTAGCCGTGGTTGTCTTCATCAGCGGTTACATTCTTCTGTCCGTGGTTATATCAAACCTGTCCGTGGTTCCAGAACTTAAAGTAATTCATGATTCAAAGAACCAAAAACCCAACAATCCTCCCCTAAACTTGATACATTCCAAAGTAATTCTCAAGTTTCCTTTAAGCTCAAAACATCTGAAATGGAGGATGTAGCCAAACACTTATGAGATTTAAGAATTGTCTCATATTTCTTCAACAAATCATAAGCTTGACCATCATAGGGTAACATCATCTTGATAGTACTAGGTTTCAACATCTGAGCAATAATTCCTGGATACTTATTCAACTGAGGATAATCACCTTCTACAAGAATGTGAATAACTTTTCCAAATGCTTAAAACATGAACTCCACAAGTTTGATATAAAAACCATCTTGTTACAGTACCATTGTAGAGTCCTTTCCACTCAGGTTCATCATGCGTTGGTTCAAATAAAATCTTCAAATTATAATAAACCAGTCTCTCATGATTATCATTTGGATGCACTTCACCAAACTTATTCTTGTAAAGTATCCAAAGATTCATCAAATCATCCTTTTCAAAATACTGAAGCATTTGTTAAAATTTATTATACTCATAAACTTCATTGTTGAGTCTTTGAATTTTCCAAACTCCTTCACTTCCATCATTAAGGTAAAACTTATAAGAAACAATTTGATTAACATCTACAACTTCTTTCAATCTTTTAGAACCAGATGTCTCTTGAATCTCAGATTTTCTCTTTCTTTTACTTTGCATCCACTCATCATGCTTCTTAATCCACTCTTCATCCTTCTCAGAATTCATTGGACAGAAATCATCATGATTAATCTTCATACATCTTTCATAAATCTCAAGAATTCTTTCAAATGAACATTTACTAAGATTTTCATAAATGTGAATGCCTGAATTCTTAATAATTTTCATTAGTACATTCCTCATCTGTGCCATTGAAAGAGGTTTCTTTCTTATAATTTTCTTCCTTTCTTTACCAACCTTCCTTGCCCATTCACCCAAAAGCCTAGCTTTTTCCTTATCATCCAACAAATTCCATTCTTGTGCAGTATATTCATCATGTATTTGTTGAGAAGCTTTAAGAAAGTTTTGTGATTCATACCATATAGCTAACATTCTCTGACTAGCTTCCTCTTCTCGCTTTCTTTCTCTAAAGTTTCTTGTTCTTCGCCAACCATATTCTTTACATACTGCATCATAAGCTTCTTGTTCGCTTTAGATTTAAACTTCAACTCGTACTTTGCAACCCCTTTACCTTTTCCAACATCAGATTGAACCACTTTCTTCTTTAGAGGTTCACCAATAACTAAACTTTTTCCTTTGGATTTGGGTTTAGTTGCAGTAGATTTAACAGATAAAACAGGTGCAATAATAGGTGTAGAAATAGATGAAGTTTGGCTTAGATTTATCAATGTACTAGCAGCTTCTTTCTCAACTTCTTTAGACTTAGGTGGTGATACAGAGAGAGTTGTGCCAACAATGGAAGTGGTTGTGATAGCAGTGGGTATAGTTGTAGTGGTTATATTTGCCATGTCTGATACTGCAGCAGTGGTTAGAAGAGTACTAACCGTGGTTTCTGACATACCATCAATGTTTATGTTCTGTACTACATCTTCTACAACTTTCTTCACATTTTCAAGAACTGCCTGATTCCCATCTTTATCGATACCAAAACGTTTGATCTCCACTATCAACATCTTCTTCAATAGGTACATTAACCTCCCTCAATTCTTGCCTTCACTCCTCCCCTGCTTGGATACATCCTCCATATTCGAGAGTGAAGAGTTGTCCACCTTCTTTTTCGACTCGTAGCTTCCTTAAGCAGCAATCCTAGGCCTTTTCATCTTCTCCAAAACCAAAACCCTGTGCTTCAATCTCCTAATATCCTTACCTTGAAACACAGCCAACTCCTGTAGACCGAAATCGCCTCCATCTTAGTACATTTAGCCGTCAATTCATTTAAGCTGCTCAAGAATATCCTCACCGACTTGTGTGAACGGTCCGGAGGTGGTTCATTGGAAAAGTCATGTACAAACTCAAAATCCGTCAAATCATGTTCGTTCCAACCTATCCTCATCACTTCGAAGCTGCTTGCTCCCAGAGTGAATCCTTGGATATAGAAAACATAGCATCATCAGCCCTGAACATCTATGCACCTCAGATAGCCAAGTGGCTAGGGATTCCTCCATCTGTGTTAAGTTCCAAGGAACTCTCCACATTAGAAGTTGCCAAAGGTTGGGTCTGATTTATGTTTCCACTATCCCCGACAAAGATCTAAGCATGTATCGAGTGAAAGCCCTTCCAATCATGTCACCTTCACCACCTGTGACAGCCTCATGAGCAACACCACTAGCACTAGCCTGAGGTAGCTCAGTGCCCTTCAATCTCCTAGTGAAAACAATGGTTGTATCGGTGGTTTGAGATTGACTAGAAATGGGTTGAGATACACTATCAGCGTTTACAGGTATTCTATCAGGGATTAGAGTTACATCAGCAGTGGTTTCAATTGGTGTAGTATCCTCATCAAACTCATGATCAGTGGGCAAAGGAATAATATGAGGAAATAAAGGAACATCTATAATGTTTACATTTTGTGGCTGATTCCTCATATGTGCAAAAACCTTAGAAAGCATATAATTTAATTCATACTCCGAGTATGCTCAAAGGCTCCTCTATTTGACTTTCCACAATCAACTGAACAAACCTAGGATACAAATAGAATTTACCCTTTTTCCTAATGTTTTGAACTAGCCCTTCATAGATCATCTTAGACCAATTGAACTTTCTTCCATCAGACAAACAAATAACAGCAGTAGGAATTTTGGAAGGAAAGTCATTAAATCCTGTGGTCTTATTACTCATACACATCAATAAGGTGTGAATAAGAAACTTCCATTGTTTTGAAAACAAACTCTTAAAATACTGTACCTTATCACCTCTGTGGGTATAACCTAATCTTTCCAAACCAACAACAATCTCAACATCTGAAAGATTATCAACACCATCAGCATCATCAAACTTTAAAACATACCTAATGATCTCCTCGTAAACGAAATAGCATTCTCATCCAACAAGTGCGAAACACTTCTACTCCATCAATCTTTTCAAGCTTAGCATTCCTCCAGAACTGATGTATGTAAGCTTTAAAAATGGTTGGTGTAACAGTTAAAGCATAGTAAATAGGACTGTGAACAAGGAAATCAATCATTTGATGAAACCCTTCAGATCGATCATTCTTTGTGAGAATAGCAACAATGTTATGTGAAGTGGAGAACTTTTCAGCCATTGTGATGAATGATGGTTATGATGTGGGTTTTGTGAATTATGCAAAGATAAGTGATTAGGGTTAATAAGAGCGCCAATAGAAGTGGTTTGAAGATCAAATAAATGAACCATCCGTGATTTGGGGGAAATAATATACTTATGCAAAAGTTACCAAGCAGTCCCTGTAGTATCCAATTCTAACGAAATGCTATCCGCGGTTGCAGAACAGCTATCCGCGTTTAGACACACACCATCCGTGGATAGAAAGTAGCACTTCAACCAAACTTCCAAGATTTATAGAAGGCAAATCTGTGTTAGGAAAAGGAGATCTCACAAAAATATGAAGGTTTACACAATTTTTTTTTTTTTTTTTTTTAACAAACATAAGCAGCTAACACATCAGCTCTTATGTGCACAAATCCTTCATACCTGCAAAATAAAAACACAAAACAAACACAGAGAAGAAGGTTATGGTTATCAGTGGTTAGAAAAAGCCATTAGAGGATCCAAATAACCTATCCGCAGTTAGAACAGGTAAGTCAATATGGTCAACTTTTTGGATTAATATCAGTCCAATACCCAAGAATCTCATTAACTCCTCAACCACATTTAACCTGCCCCTCATTTACTTCCATAGTCCATTACTCTGCTTATATAAAGAACCCAAAACTCATATAACGCACACACCAATTAACATCAAAACCTTAATTACTCCAAAATCCACAATCAACATCAATCACCATGTGGAACCCTAGTTGGAATAAACTAGAAGTTGTTGATCTAACAACCTCCTCATCCTCATCATCATCAAATGAAGACACTAACCCATGACAGTTTTACCTCCCTCCACAAGAAACAAGACCAAGAAAATCCCCATTTCTTCCATCATCAGAAGATGCTAGTGTGGTGAATCCAGTGATGCATCGAGGACTCGATGACTCCTCAAAGAAGAGAACTTCAAACCCCCAACCTTCATCATCCCAACCCCAAACAAGACCACTAGCAAGAAACCCACCACTCCCAAACAACAGAGAGGTGGTTCTTGGTCTACCAACACCAGGTTGTGGTGCTTCTTCACATATCGTAAGGGGGAATGGAAAAAGGAAAATGGAATGATGCTTTTTGGTGAAACTAGTAGATGCAAGTATGATATGACTATGTCCTTTGTGCTTCATCTACCGTGGTCATCGTCATCATCTTCGTTTTCATCAATCCATCCTTCCCATTTTGATCCTTAGCTTCTTCGTCGTACTGGTCATGCATATCACGAATGCATATCCAACAACTGGAAGGAACTATGTGAGCAAGGATAGTAGTAGGAAATCATGTATAGAAGTAGTCTTCTAATTTGCACTTGAAGTTTCATTGTAAGCTGTAAGCTATAAACTGTTTTTGTTGAATGAATGAACAATTTACTTCAGTACTTCTTTAGCTTCTATAATAATCTTTCTTGTATCTGCAAAAGTGTTAGTGGAAAACAGACAACTAGCATGGTTTAAACCAAACTATCAGTGGTTAGAAACAAACTATCAGTGGTTAGAAACAAGAATAGCAAAACTAAGATTACATAATAACAGTTCAATACTTATACAAACTGGTACAAAACTAAGATTACATAACAACAAGGTACTGAAACCTTCCCACATCAAAAGCTTTGGTGAGAAGATCAGCAACATTGAAATCAGTATGGATTTTTACCATTTGAATCAACCTTTCTCATTACAATCTCTAATAAAATGATGCCTTATCTCAATATGTTTAGTTCTAGAGTGTAAAAGGATTTTAATGATGCATATTGTACTGCTATTATCAATGTAAATCTTAGTATGCATAAAATTGTACCCAAAATCCAGCAATTGATTCTAAATCCATAGAACTTGACCACAGCAACTAGCACAGCCCACATATTCAAGTTTGTCAGCCAGAATTTGCCACAATAGTTTGCTTTTGACATCCTCCAGTTGTAGACTTTCTATCCAAACTAGCACCAAAGATAGTCACTATCTGTGTAGGCCACCAAATCAAAAGGAGAATCCTTTGAGTACCAAAGGCCCAATTTAGGATGACCCTTAAGATACCTAAAGATTCTCTTAACAACATTCATGTGTGATGAATTAGGTGTAACTTGAAATCTTGCACACACACATACCGAGAACATAATATCTGGCCTAGATGCAGTGAGATACATCAAAGATCCAACCATTGACCTGTACAACTTCGATCAACTCGTACTTCCATCATCGTGTAGCAATGGTTTCTGAGTCTCCATTGGTGTACTAGCACTCTTCACATCCTCAAACCCAAACTTCTTCAAAACATCTGCTACATACTTATCTTGACTAATGAAGATACCATCAGTCCTTTGTTGAACCTGTAGCCCCAAAAAAAGTGAGTTCTCCCATAGAACTCATCTGAAACTTATCATGCATAAGCTTCTCAAAATCGTTGCATAGCTCTTTATTGGTTGAGCCAAAGATGATGTCATCTACATAAACTGAACCAATAAAATATCATCTTTGTGCTTCCTTATGAACAAAGTTTTATCAATCAGTCCTCTTTTAAACCCATTGTCCATCAAATAAGTGGACAAGCACTCATACCATGCCCTAGGAGCTTGATGCAAACCATACATAGCCTTCCTCACCCTGTAGACCTTGTTAGGATGATCGGGATCTTCAAAACCGAGGTTGACAAACATAAACCTCCTCATCAATTGTGCCATACAAAAATGCACTTTTAACATCCATTTGATACACAACAAAATTTTTGAATGAAGCATAAGCTAAAACAATCTAATAGCCTCAATTCTTGCAACTGGTGCAAACACTTCATCATAATCCAAGCCTTCAGTTTGTGTGTATCCTTGAGCAACCAACCTTGACTTGTTCCTCACAACAATACCTCTTTCATCCCTTTTGTTTCTGAACACCCATTTTGTCCCTATTGCCCTCTTACCATTTGAAAGTTCTACCAATGTCCAAACCTCTTGAAGTTTGAACTCAAGAAGCTCCTCTTGCATTGATTCTACCCATCCTTCTTCAGATAATGCTTCTTCAACTCTCTTAGGCTCCTTTTGAGATAGAAAACAAGCAAACAAGCAATTTTGCAGATCTTTATAACTATTTCTTTTGTGAAGTGATCTTGCAAAGAACCCATGTTCAGGAAAGGGTTCAGTGTTCTTAACCTTGCTTCTTGTTTGAACTGGTGTATTCAAGTTTCCAAGTATTTGTTCCTTGGGATGAATCTTGTGAATCCTTGTTGAGGTAACAGGACTTTCATGAATGACATGTTCCAAGTTAGTTAAATCAGGATTGAAGAAATCATCCATGTCTTCATCATCAGTAGGAGTATAAATTTCAATCAAAGCGGCATATCAGATCATGTGGATACTCCTCTTCACCATGTAATGGCTTTGTATGTGGTCCAAATAAAGTACTACTATCAGATTACTACCGGATTTCACTTGTAATGACAGTGGTAGAATTTGTTGGCTTAGCAGTGGTTGTATTAACTCTATCCGTGCTTAATTTTGGCTTATCCGTGCTTGCAGACTGCTTTTTCTTCTTTTCAATTTCTTCTAACAACACCTGAATTATCTTTCAATAACTCATCCTTATCTTGATGATGATCACTATTGCCTCCAGTATTCAAGACATCATCATCGGTGGGACCTTGCTTATCAATGATGGGTGAGACTGAACTAGCTTTCCACTTTTCAAACAAATAGAACTCTTGAGGAGAATCAAATTCCTTAGAAATTGCTTCGCACCGAATTCTTTTGAGTACCTGCATCAACATTAGTGGAAGTTCCTGCAATGATAGGCTCATAATTCATAGATTTGGTTAGCATTTCAATGTTAAACAGCCATCGTCCTTTGGTCTCAACACAAGGAGTCTTTTCACTAAATTGAACATGTAAGTTCTCTTCAACAATTTTAGTCCTCCTATTGTATACTCTAAAGGCTTTACTATTTGAAGAGTAGCCTAAAAGTATCCATCATCTGCTTTTTCTTGAAACTTGCCTAGGTAGTCTATGGTATTTAAGATAGTAACAAGACACCCAAAAGGTTTTAGGAATGCAATCATTGGCTTCCTATCATGTAACAGCTCATAGGGGTCTTGTTATGAGGCTTCACTACCTTACTTCTATTCTGCACATAACATGCAGTGCCTACACTTCTGCCCAAAAGGTAGTTGGTAACTTAGACTCCGACAACATAGTCCTAGCAGCCTCAATTAGTGTTCTATTTTTCCTTTCAGCTACACCATTTTGTTGTGGTGTTCTAGCAACACTAAACTGTCTTTCTATACCTTTATCTACACAAAACTGATTCATCACAGCATTCTTAAACTCAGTTCCATTATCACATCGGATTATCTTTACTTTATGATTTACTAGATTTTCTATCTTAGTAATGAAACTCTTGAGAACTTCACTAGTTTCACTCTTAGCAGCCAAAAAGTAAACCTAAGAAAATCTACTATAATCATCAGTGATAACTAGGCAATACTGCTTATGGTTCAAACTCTTGACAAAAGTAGGTCCAAATAAGTCCATATGAAGCATAAACAGTGGTTGTGAAATGGTGTTAACAGTTTTTGACTAACAAGAAGCTCTATGTTGTTTTCCTTTTTGACAGGCCACACACAGTTCCTTACACTCAAAAACCTTAGAAGGTAACCCTCTCACTAAGTTCCCTTTAACCAGTTTATTGATTGTTTTGTAATTGAGGTGACCTAATCTTCTATGCCATAACTTAGACTCATCCACAGATGCTTTAGCAAACAAACAAGTTAAGGACCTATTAGGAATTACATCTTTAAGATCAAAACAATATATATATTTTCCTTCCTAGGTACCCTAAGTTGTATAAACTTCTCTTCAGGCATCTTAAACTCAGGAGACAACACCACACACTCATTTTCACCAAAAAGTACTCAGTTTTCTTATCACATTTGAGAAACATCAATAAATTGTACTTAAGTCCTCTGTACCAAGTAGACTTTTTTCAAAGTCCAAATTCTGCCTGTTCGATTGTGCCTCTTCCAAGTATCTTTCCTCCCTTTGGATCATTGCCAAATGCCACATATCCTCCATCAAAAGCTTCAAAATCTTCCAGGTTGCTCCCATCCCAAGTCATGTGCCTAGAGCAACCACTATCAAAAACTCCTTTGTCTTTTAGCTCATTTAGTAGATTGCCCTGCACATGAAATTAAACAAATTAGTTCCTTTTGTGGACCCAAGCCTATACTGACTTGGGTCCGCCTGCATCAATATAATCAAATTTGGTTAGGTCCATTGATGCACAGTTGACATGATGTAAAACCTTGGTCTTAGGTTTCCATTGCCAACTAGCTGAGGCCTTAACAGCATAAAATGATTTCCAACCACTGTATCAGTTATCACCTTTGGAATTGTTAAAACTTCTTTGTTATCTGTGGTGATTTTTGGCTTATCCGTGGTTTGATTTTGCTTAGCCGTGTTTACACTTTGCTTAGCAGTGGTTGGAACCCATTTGGGAGAAGCAGTGACAATTGATTTTGTATTCCCATTCCCCATTAACACTGCTCTAGGAATCATGTTTTTGTTAGGATGAGGGTTTGTTTTCTTTGAAAAGTTTTGGTGATTTACCCTCCTCCAATGATTCCACACTTGTGGTCTGTTTTTATAACAATTTCTCTGTAAGTGCTCAAAACTACCACAATTATAACAAGCTTTCTTGACACATTGAAGCTCATTACCTAACCTATTAGATATTAGGCCATTAAAGTTTCTCTGATTGCCCCTAGGTATATATCTTTTCATTTGTTCCCTAGGTACTTCCTTATATTCTACCACATTCTTAGTAATTTGAGCTCCAAATCTAGGTACAAGGTTAGCTTATCTAGTATCAACTTTCTTAAGAGGTTCTAACTTTTCAGGCTGTGTTGATAATTTACTATTTTCCTCATAACCGATTCCCAATCTTCAATGATGGGAGCATCAGATGACGTATCAGAACTTATCTTAGGTGTTTCAGTCTTACTTATTCCTTCAACAGGTTTGTTAAAACTGAATTCACTACTAAATGACAGTTCTTTAGCAGGTGGTGCATGTTGCATAAGAGTGGGTGGTGGCATATTGTTGTATCCTATCCCAGAACCCTTTTTCATTAGATGACTCTCTATAGATTTATGAACCAAATCAGAAGAAAATTGTGTTTTAGCTACCCTAACAACATGTTTTTCTTTTTCATCTAGGGCCTTTTGTTTTGCACTCTCTCGCCGTTCAAGTTTCTCTTTAAGCATTTTAATCTCTATTCTTAAGATCAATTTCACCACCTAATATATTGATCTTATCTACATACTCAAACTCACATTTAATACAGTATTTAAGCTTCTCTTCCACACTCTCTAGACCAACTCTATAACCTAAGTTATCCATAGTCAGTCTTTCTACTTCTTTCATCATACTCTCTGTGATAGCCTTTTGAGATTCTAAGTTATCATGACATGATTTAAAAGAACAGGTAGAATCATTAGATACCTCAGAATCTGAACCAGAAGATGTAGCATAAGCCATAAGGGCAAAGTTATGCTCTTTAGAAGCTTCACTAGCAAGAAAAGCTGCATTGGGTCCTTCTTTAATTTCATCACTCCAGTCATAATCACCAAGACCATCTTGAGCCACTAATGCTGAAGAAGGAGCAGAATCTTCAGTGATCTTCTTAACACCTTCAATCCTCTTAGGAGCTCGACATTCCTTTGCAAAGTGACCCTTCTTCTTGTAGTTAAAGCACTCCATCTTGCTTTTGTCGAACCCAGCTCTCCTTTGACCATCATACTTAACTTGTCTTCCAGTCCTCCTCATAAACTTCCTTGCTTGGAGAGTCAACATTGCCATTTGCCATTGAAGATTTATCTCTTCTAGATCATCAGGATCAATTTGATCCAGATCTTGATTCAACACAGAACACTAGTAGTTAAATCAGCCGAAAAGCACAAATTGCACCATCATCGAAATTATCACTAACATACAAGTGGTATTGTTTGCAATAGCCATGGTTATACCATAGGCAGCAGTGGATACATCTTGTGGGCTCTTGTGATTAGTGGATACAAAAGCAATGTTCTGATTAGTAGAGGATGCACCAGCAATGTTATTCTCAGACTCATAGATTTTCAAGTTGTTATAGAGATTGTCCAGAGTCATCTTATCAAAGTCCACTTTATTTCTCCACACAATCGTATGAATGCCCATTCTCGGAGATAAACTTCTAATGAACTTCAAATTTATATCTTCTTGAATAACATAATAGTCTACTAGACTTCAATTGGCTGATCAGTTTTTGAAGCCTGTTGTAAGTGGCATCAAGTTTTTCTCCACTAAGAGCAGTGAAGTTTTCTAGTTGATGCTTAAGTATATTTTTCCTTGACTTCTTTGTGGCTTCATTACCAAAGAAACCTTGTCTCAAGAGCATCCAGTAACTCTTTAGCGACTCATATTGTTCAAAATCCAAAGCATATTCATTAGGTATTCCCATAGAGAGAATACTATGAGCTTTAATCTCCGTCTTTCTCTTAGCCTTGTCAATTTCACTAACAAGAGTAATTTCTTTGCCATCATCACCCTTCCTAGGAAGAGTATCACCTTTTTCCACAACATCCCAGAGAGCATAATCAATCATGTGAATATATTGCCTTATTCGCATCCTCCGCATTTGGTACTCACCATGCTTGAGCATGGGTACCTTTAGCGCAAGTTACCATGTGAGTTTCGTCAGACATCTTATCTTCCTTGAACAAAGCTTAACTTGACCTCTTCTTGATTACAGTTTCTAGATCACAAGCTCTGATACCACTTGTTGATCCCAGTTGAGCAAACGATCTAATATAGAAACTGACTTAGAATAAAAGCTTATTAAGTATTACGCGGAATTTAACACTTAATCTTAAGAAGAAGAACAGTTAACATTCAACACCTCAATATTATTAAATAATACGAATACTCTTACAGTATTAGGGTTTTGCAACATTGAAGTGTATCGACCTTAGATATAAAACTTATGTATATCTAATCTAACCTAGAACCTCCTTTTATTGACTAAGGAGTCCTTTACATAATACAATACGTAACCTACAAGATAAATATCTTTTCCATATTTATCTAATACAATGAACTAAACCGACTATACAAAACACTAGTAGTGGTTACAATATATTGTCCGTGGTTACACACTACTACTAGCCGTGGTTGTCTTCATCAGCAGTTACATTCTTCTGTCCGTGGTTATATCAAACCTGTCCGTGGTTCCAGTACTTAAAGTAATTCATGATTCAAGGAACCAAAAACCCAACACAATTGCAAAAGCCCTTTGAAATCTTTTGAAACCCTAAAAGTACAAATCTTAATTCTTGAATTTGAAGGTGTTAATGAAGTCTAAATTGAGTGTATGATATATGGTTGGAAAGAGGAGAAAGAGATCTTGCTTTTGGTGGTGGAGGTGGTGGTGGACGAGCCGCCGGTGGCCGGAGAATGGCCGGAATACGGCCAGCGGTGGTGGTGGTGATATTAGGGTTTTTAGTGAGAGAAAACTAGAGAGAGAAAGAGCTTGTGTGTGTTTTCTAGAGAGAGAAATGGAAGTCTCAAATGAGGGTTGGGTGGGATATTTATATCCTTGAGCTAGGGACTTGGAAATAAATAAAATGGGAGGGGCTCTGCTACAACTAAAAAGGGAGGGTTCGGGTTGTAACTTTTCGTATCTATCTCGTTTACCCATTCCCGAGCTCACATATCGTCCCCCGAGTGTCCCATGACATTTATTTAACTTTCCAACATCGTTACTTACGTTTTTCCACGAGTTTTGACTATTTATTTGTCAATTTTCGAGTTACGGTCTAAAAGTTACAATAACTCTTGTTTTAGGCTTTTCTAGTGCCGAATCGAATAGTGCCTACCAAATAGAGGTAAAACGCATACGATAACTCATTTAATAATGAAATAAACCGTAAAAACCAATCGACGATATAAAATCAAGTCACGGTTTATAAAATAGTGTTAAAGGCAAATCTCTGTTTAATTTAGCGTAATGCGGTTACCTAAAATAGACTCCCTAAATTGCCAGTTGTCACAGTTATATTTAAGGAATTAAGTCAAAAAACTATCTTTGCATGTAATCTTTTTTTTTTTTTTTTTTTTTTTTCATCATCAGAGTTAAATTCAAAAAAGGCGTCACGCCTCGCATCTTTTCACGCCTCATCTCATACCACGCCTAGAGCCGACACCTTGGCCTATTGCCTAACGTGGAGGTCATGCCTCGCGCCTTAGCGCAGCCATGGCGCGCCTTAACCATGGTTTTACTTATATATATAATTGCATTCAAAAAAAAATTAAAAGATAAAAGTACATGTAAGTATATGTTCATGTATATATGCGTCCATACCCACACATATATAATTATATATATAAAGTGAAACGTGTCTGTGTTTTAGAAGATCTTGACTAAACCTAGACATAGAAATAGACATGGGGGATGAGCATGATAAATTATTGCCCATTGCAAATGTGAGCAGGATCATGAAACAGATCCTACCACCCACAGCCAAGATTTCAAAAGAAGCCAAGGATACTATACAACAGTGTGCCTCAGAGTTCATAAGTTTTGTTACTGGTGAGGCTTCTGACAAATGTCAAAAGGAGAATCGCAAGACAGTGAATGGTGACGACATCTGTTGGGCTCTCGGTACACTAGGATTTGATGACTATTCCCAAGCCATTGTCCGCTACTTGCATAAGCATCGAGAGTATGAAAGAGAACGAGCATCAGCTGCTGCCGCCGCCTCATCTGCAGAATTAGCATCAAATCAAACTAATTCACCACTAGAGTTCAGATCACTTATGGAGAAAGGGAATAGTTCTCACACAAAGCGTCGTTGAAGCTATACGATGCTCACAGATTCTAGGGTACTGAAAGATGGATTCAGTTCTGCTACTTTCTTTCTCCCTCCCTCCCTTCCCTCTCCTCTCTCTCTATGCACTTAAAATACAGCTAACACCGAGGGTACTAAAATAGTACTTTTTAGTAAGATCTAATTGCCTTTCGTTTGTCGAGATGAAGATTAGAAAATGATGTTTATGGATTCAAGACTGAGTAATAAGTGGGTATGTGTGTCTTTCTTCCAGCCTTCTTATTTATAGAGTCACTAACTTCAATTTAGGTTTTTTGTGGTCACATGAACTCCGATACAGTTCTGCTTTGAACTGAATCAATGAGTTTTCCTATGTAATACATTTATCTTACTGATTTACCGGTGTTACTGGAATACTAGTGGGAATTAATCTAACTGAAAGATATATCCTTGAAAGGTATCCATATCATTAGGTGTTTGTCGTTCATAAGAAAGATGTTGCTAAGTCTCCAGTTCTTCCCTTTTTTCTCAATCAACATATTTATATGTTCTGGTTTGCTTTTGTTGTTCTTTTACTTTTATCAACTTCCTAACTAGTTTATGTCTGTTGATGTTTCTAAAAGAAAGAGCAACCTATGTATTATGATTTTTTTTAACCTTCAGTTTATGTGAAAATGATTTTGTACCATATTCAGTACGCCATCAACTATATATGGAATGTTTTAGGCATTTGATGGATGGTGAAACTGCCTGATTTTGTTAATTAGCTGACAGCGAACATATATACAGCAATATTAGTATGTTTCTAGTTGTTCTTTGCTTCTTGTATTTAGGTAGTCAAAGTTGTTTACTAGTATATATGAAACTAATCTTGTTTCAATCGTATCAATGTCCAAACAGTACTAGCTTATTGTTGGCAATTCAGTTCTAGTTGATGCAGTTTATCATACAATATATTCTTGTTTTCTTTATGACCAAACTCTTATTGAATGCAGTCTAGCAAGTCGCTAGCTAGAGAGAATAAAACACAGTTACAACCGGGATTTACAAGCCATAATAGGATCTCGGATGTTGACATCTTCAAGGTTTTATTAAGTTCTTCTCAAAGGCTAAGTAACGTACACTTATTGAAATACATAAATGTGACATATATAAAAATAATATGCATATTCTGCAAATAGTAAGATAGACTACATACTATATATTCAAAATTACATGTAGCAATAAAGTGTCAGGAAATCAACCTCAGACTTTATAGGACTTGAAGCCTGTGTCTACCTCATGATCTACACCATAAGACTCATTAACTGATAGACAGAGATTGCAATTAGAAACCGGTTTTAGGATACCCTAACTGTAATTTGATTTAAATCTTCTACCAAGTCGAAGTTGTTATCCATACTCTTTCTAAATTGTGTGTTTTTGTTTGGTAGATAACAGCTTGGGGATGGGGGGAGTATTTCTTAGTATATTTCTTTATTTAAATCTCAGTAACAAAAAATTCCAAATCTCGTGATGTTTAGTCCTAGATCAGCCGCCCCTGGTTGCATTGAAATGTATAGTCGCATCCCCTTCCGTGTATGGGAACTAAGGCTATCATTTGCACCAATCATAGTTGAGGAAAGCGCATGATTGTTAAAAAAGAAGCGCCTAAACCAGATCGGTACCATTACAGAATGAAATTGATCCCATGCATAGGTCTACATAAGCATTCCATAGTAGATTATAACACGCTTTGTATACATTCACATGTTGACCCAAAACAGTTTCTAAAACATGATCACTACTAGGTGGCGCACACACGCCCAAAATGTTCAAAAACAAATAATTTGATGATTGAGTGAAGTTTTAAAAACCATATGATAAGTTACCTAGTGATAGTAAGATACAAATTTTAGTGGAAAAACATAGGCTATAATTCATGCTAGAAAGATAAGGTAAAATTGAATAACTCCAATGCTATTAGAAGTGTTTTCGGAAGGCTGGTGACTGCTGCTGCTATCTACTTTGTGTGGCAAGAAATAATTTAAAGGTTTTTAAATAAAAAAAGCAAGAAGCTCTAAAGTTATATTGGCAGATCATTTTGAGGCAATTAATCTAAGTTTCTGACTTTGAAGGTGAAACATTATGCTCTGGTTTGTGGTGATTGTGAGATTGATATGCAAATGCAGAAATTGTGAAGTCTTGGTGTGCATGTTGTTGGTTTACATGTTTGTTCATTGTATAGAATAGGTCCAATAGTCTTTTGAATCTGTGATGTACGTTTGTATACTGCCATTCAAAGGTCTGGTCTTTCAATTGTTATGTTATTGATGTAACTTTGTGACTGTTTAATAAAGTTCACATTTTTAGAAAAAAAAATAAAAAAATTAAGCATCAGTACGATACAACTCGATTTGAGCTTGAGTTTGAATGACTGCGTTGTTTTATAGTTACGCTGTAGGATAAGGGTTCAGGTTATGCCAACTTTAATGATATGGAGATGATAAAACGAAAAGAAGAGAAATGGAGAGGGTAAAAAAGAGAAAAGAAGAGGAGAAAGAAGAAAAATGGTATAAAATGTTATGTTTTTATGTTAGAAAGAAAAGAAAAGGAATGAAACCAAATTTCGCTGAAAATCATATTCTCTCTAAATCTTACAAATTTGAGAAGAAGTTTAGGAGGGGAAAATTGACATAATTTTCTTCTAATTTCTCTTCTCACTTAGGAATACTCCAAAACATGACATTTTTCTAATTTCCTCTCCAACTATTCTTTTGTCTTCAATTAAAAGCTCAAAAATATAGTTTAAGTGTACTAACTTTGTGTGGTGATTAAATTTTTTTAATAGAAATAATAAAATTTTGGATACATGTAGTATTTGTTACACTAGTTATAAGTCTCACAAGACGCACGAGACTTACACATAAATCAAATTTATTTTAAATTTTTAGTTTAATATACGGACATATACAAATTTTCTCATGTTTAATGTTTTGTAATTGTGATATAAGTACAACTAATTATTATGCACGGGTTTTTACATAAACTTTTTTTATTATGTCTAATATCGATTAATATTTTTTATAAATATTTTTGTTGGATGAAAGATTTAACTTTATTTAACTGCTATGTATGTTGAGGTTGATGTCCTTGTTTAAATTTAACTCTTGTATCATGTTACACAATATGCGAGTTAGTAGCATATAACCATCGTAGATGAAGTTAGTTTTAATTTTTTTCCTGATATCCTTATATAAACTTTAAATAGGAATTACATAAGTCGTTCTTATAAGTACTTTCGCTTATATTTATTTTCATATCATAGTAACCCGTGCTTTTTATATTTCCGTTACTAATAATTTAGCAGTATTTAATTTTTAAACCCGTGTATGCATAGGTTAACTATTAAAAAAAAGTAACATGAGTCGTTATTGAATGCAAATAGTAAAAATAAAAATCTTTTTTTTCCGATATCCTTTTAAACTTATAAAGAGTAATAAATGAGTTGTTCAGATACATACAACCACGCTTATCTATTTACATACACAAGAACACGCTCTTTCATTATGATATTTATAATCTCGTGAATATACATGTTATATTTTTAAAACAATATATATGTCTTGTTTTTAAAGTATAAAGTCTAAGGGGGTATTTGTTTATTTGTTTACGTTATTAAAAACCATGAAAACTTATAAGTTTACACTTAACTTCATATAATTTATTTAAAACTCAACCTCTAAAGTTTTATTAGTTCCCTCATCTTTTTTTAAGTTTTGGTTTTTCACAAATTTGACACTTATATTTTTGTGTTTTTTTACCAAATTTCTCTATCAAATTTATGAAAGTTTGACCTTTTTTTATTTATTTATTTATTTTTTTTTTGACTTTCAATTAGATAATAAAATGCTCGATTTTGCCACGTTTCAAAACAAAAATACCTGATTGGCCTAATTTTTTTTATAAAAAGAATATTGTTTTAGCAAAATACTAATAATGTAATTCTTTTATTATATAAAAGATATGTAATTTTGGATACATGTAGTATATCCGAACATTAGGAAAATTATGTAGCTATTATGAAGCTCAAGTCAATAAATATATGAAGAAAATAATTAAAAGAAATAGTACACATCAAACCTTATTAGGTGCTTTTTAGGGGGACGAAATTGTCATGGGACATTTTTGGTTATACCTCATGTATCTTAATCAGATGCTTTCTTTGAGTTATATGAGCTAGAAAAGCTTTTAGTCCGGTAACCCATTTTTAACAAAATAAACTGGAAACAAATTTCTGAAAATGGTTTGCTGCTTTTCAATTAAATCGGAAGAAGTAATTGTTTAGTTGGAGCGGAGGGCTAAACCTTTGTGTACTTTTTCAATTTTACTCTTTCAATTCCATCATGAAACTAATACAAAAACTATATAAAATTAATAACCACGTCGATCAACCAATAACTCGAACTTACATTCGAAAAAAATATATTCATGTTTCCACTTATGTACATCCGACACAGACAAAAAGTATTATATCATATGCACATTCAATGAGTTCAAATGTGGTCCATAGTATTAGTCAAACTTGAATCTTTAAGTTATATTTAACAATTGAAAAAAGGGCTAGTAATTAGGGTTTTTTTCTCTCTTAACCTAAGAAGCAGGACCATTTAGCTAGCTAATTGGTGACTTTACAGAAGATAATTTGTCTTTCCTATAATAGCATTTTAGATTTGAATAATCATACACCCCATACATTATAAAGAAACTTTGTTAACATTAAGCTTGACTTTATAAACACTTGTTTGCTGTCAGACTTTAGAGTTTAAGCATGCAACCTTGGGCTTTATATACGAGCTAGCTTTCATCCAGGACCACTTCTCCATTTTACTTTGTGTATTCATGACATAATGTAGTACACCGAAAGTTAAGTCCTTTACATGGTTTTCAGTATTAGTGTGTAAACTTCGTACATATAAGCAACTGGAAAAAAGAGTTAGGAGCCTTGGACATTGCAAGTTGGATCTTAGAAAAACCATGAGTTTAGCACGTGTGGCAGGAAGAAGTACAAACTAAAGGTGAAAACAACTGCATGATTCGAAGGGGACATTTCTTTATGAATATATGGATGATTAAATCCGGAAAGAAGAAAGTGACTTAATTATTATAACTTCAAGGAATGGGGCTAGAAATTGGACGACATCAATCTATAAATCCTCGTCTTTAATCATGAAGTACAGTAGAGTTGCACCTTGGCAATTGTGTAGCGATATTTAATTATGGACTTATTTACGACAAACGGATGTCACACGGAGTTTTGTGCGCCCATTTTTCGTGACATTAAGTTGAATGGTGTTTGAAATCAAGGGCTTTGGTTTTGAAACAAGGAACTTCGAATGATCAAGTTGTCTTTTGAGCTAGCTTAACCATCTGCAGTCAGATCATTTAATTTTCATGATACTCATAAAATTCTTCCATACCCTGCCTTGGCGGGATTGGGTTTGTTGTTGTTGTTGTTGATACTCATAAAATTCTTGAAGTGATCTAGTTTCTTCATATGCACAATATTGATCTTTCCGGTAGATAAAACCTGTTAAGCAGAATTCTAAATTTCTTTTTGTGGAAAATAAAAATTAACCAAACAAGGAGACAGGGTTATAACAATCATTTACTTACTTGTGTTTGCTAATACCTAAAGTTATCAATATACAGACTAGATTTTTGCTTTATCTAGATCAGATAGAGGGTTAGATATGTTCATCATGCCTCAGAAAGTATCACAAGAAACAAAGATAATTATGAGTTCTAAGTAATTACTTTAAGAACTTCTAAATGAGATCATAGTTAGAATTAGGAGTTAGGAACAACTAACACCATTTTTAGATTTTAAACTATGATGAACGTACATGATTTAAGTAAGTCTTGTCGTTAGCTACTTAGCTTAACATATTACATATATGTACCTAGGACCAGTCATGATTTATGTGATGCCCGGGGCTAGTCGATTGAAAAATGCATCTTTTAAACAAACAACATACTATCTTTTAAGGGCTATTCGATTGAATAACCTTAGGGGCTAAAGCGGCATATCCCATGCTGATTTTTACTAAATAAAAAATATATAACATGAAGAGATAAACTCGAAATTATAAGGTTACTGTATATCACCTAATAATATATATTGTAGTGTGTTTCTTGACTCATTATTGTACTCCGTGAATAAGACCTCAATATCTTGAAATCTGCAAAACTTGTTTATGCAAAAGCTACCGTTTATAGTACTGTTAACAGAATTTTGTATGCAAGCAAAACATATCTCCACTTTCTTCACAAACTTTAGAGTAAAATACACCGCTTGCCCTTAAACTTGTCAAAAATACCATCGGAGGTTGTATCTTGGCATTTTAATCATCTTAGGTCGCTTTTCAAGTTTTGTATATCACATTAGTCCATTGACCCATTATTCTCAGGTCAATTGATTATAGGTAGGGCATAATCGATTTTTATCTGAAGGCATCATTTAATGCCGTTATACAGTGTTTCCATTTCCCTATATCACTCTGCACCACAATTTTATCCTCACTTATCATCCCTAAACTTTCCACAAAACCTTTCTTCTACAAAACCTTAAACTTGTCAACATGTTACGCTGTTGGTGTGGTAAGCAAGCAATACTTCGCACACGGTGGAGTGCGGCCAACCCAGGGCGTCGATTTTATGGTTGTCCTGATCAAGAAGTGCGATTTAAGATTTTTTTTTAAAAGTACATAGTAACAATGGTGGTTGTTTAATGACTTGTCATTTTCATGATTAGGGGTCTTCTTGTCGGTTCATAAAATAGTTTGATCGGAAAATGTGTGTCCATTCAAGAATGATCAAACCAGGCGTTTTGAGGGGGATAAATGAGCTTGAGGCAAGATTACAAGCTGCTCAATGATATGTGGAAGAAGATTTACTGGTGCCCAGCTTGATATTGTTCTTGATTGTTTATGCACTTGGTTAACTCTTTAGCTTTTATGTATTATGGTGGTATTTTGTGTTTGTGAAAATGTAAATACTTGTTAGGGCACCATATTAGTGTAACAACCTTGATCAAACAATTATGTAGTATGTTCTAACTTTAGATTCACTTTAATAGAATGTTTCATGTTTTCCCATATTAAAAATGGTTATAATTGAGTCTCATATTTGGTTATGAATTTTGTTCTTTAGTCGAGTTTATCTTATGTTTATGCAGATGGTTATGAATTTAGTTATGTTTGACTTTTAATTGTCATCATTGTTATGAAGTATTGACTTTGGGTTAGTTTATGCACATGGTTATTAAAGAAGACACAACTTCTTCTATATCATCAACCTAGTCAAATTTTCCAGTTAAAGGTGATGCAATTATAGACAATGCAATAAGACACATTCAACACAATATGCAAATTATGCACAGAAGAAGCTTGGTCAATCTATGAAAATAAACAAACATAATAGATAATGCAAATGGATATAATTACAAATGCATAAAATTTTATACTTTTCAACATAATAATTAGAGTTAGACACACACATTTGTTTTTAAAGAACATAACTTGTCCATAGCAAACATAATAGATGAAAAATTGTCTAGTTCAAAAGAATAACATAACTGACCTATGGTGAGGCCATCATTCTTTCCAATGCGATATGTTGCCTAGTCCTTCTTGGTGTAGTATGCTAGGAAGAATCAGAAACTGCTTACACACCACTTGAATGGACCTGAGATTGAGACTGGGATTGATCATGTTGCTAGGATTGAGACTGAGATTGATCATGTATGCTAGGATCATCAGTAGCTTGAACTTGACTTTTAGATTGAACACAACTTTCTTGAACTACAACATCTTGACTTTCATCAACACGTAGACCTTCAGCTTGCTTCTTTGCTGCAACTTTTTTACCTTTAGGTTGTGTCTTCTTTGCTGCAACCTTTTTAGGCATTTGATTACCTTTTCCCTTAGCACTTGAACTTTTTTGTTTAAGGTCACTTTGACTACTTTGAGTTCCACATACACCACCCTGCCCAAGACATATTTTTCTGTTGTGTCCTACAATGCTACAAACACCACACTTTAGACTCTTCCAAGTCTTAGACAAGTTACCATTCTTTGCAATCTCTTTTATCTCAGAAGCTATCCTTGTTCTTTTTATATTTTTTGAGCTACCCGCAGTTATTTCAGGTTTTGGTGGAACAATGGTTGTAGGCACAAATGATTTTTCCCAATACTCATTGCTAGTTATGGGTTGGATAGTGTGTTTGTAGGTTTCTTTCCAAGTGGTAAGTTAGTAACAAGGATGAGCTCATGTTTCCACAGCTCCTACTTGTTATCCATTTAAAACCATATTCCAATTGATAGAAACAACATGTTTGCATGGTAAACTTGTTATCTCCCATCTTCTGCAAGTACAAGTCTTGTCTACCACATTAATTACAAAATGGTCTCCCCATGATACACTAACCTGAAACTTATCTCCCCCATTTCATAAAACATTATACTTAACAACTTCTTTCTTAATAGCGTCTAACATGTGTTGTGCAATTCAGGTTAGTGGCCCATTAATCTTCCCAATCACAATCACAACATTCACTATTCTCTTTATACAATATTCCCGATGTATTCGCTCAGAATGATTGGTTTGTCCATAACCCCAATTATTTTCCTATTAAAAACTTGATACATATTATTAAGTAACACATTAGAATGAGCTCCCCTAAACAATAAAAATAAAGTTGTATTACTTAATACATTTCATAGTGCATTAACACATATCAATTAAGTTATACAAATAGATCATTTACTTGAAAAATGTGACCTTGACCAATGGATTGGTGGTATCTTAGTTAACCATGGTAGTTTTACTAATCTCTTAAACTCAAGCATAGTTTCCTCAAACTGTATAATAGTTGAGGTCGTTGCACATCTCCACAAATGGTGTTTGAAGGCCCTACCTTTCTGCTGAAGTTTCATATTCTCATGAATGCTTCTAAGACAAAATATGTGCTCTGCATTTAGAAAAACTTCTCCTAAAGCTGGAATGATACCTTGCACAAAATCATATATATTTAGTGTTTGTTTAAAAATAGAGGGACATGAATTCACTACCATTTTAAAGGAGTACCTTTTGTATGTCACGAATAAAAGTGAATTTTGAGTTTGGTTGTTGATAACATCAAATAGTCCTGAATTTTAAGTGTCAATTTCCCCTGATAATGCTCGTATTTTATATCATTTATATGGATTTACGCTTTTTTCCTCTATATTTCACTTTCAGGTCGACAGTATTGGAGCTTTGAGAGACGGATTTGGAGATTTTCTTAAAGATTTATGATACTATGCCAATGAAGAAGCTACGGTAACTCTCTCTCTCTACACATTACGTAGCTAGTGCTTGACTCGTAGACCAACTTTACATAATTACTACTAACTCCCCCAACTAAGGTTACCAGTAATCAACTAGGTCAAGAAATGTTTTGCGCTCCATCAACTACGCTAGAACTCCTCACAAGGATTACGTAGTCCTTGAAAAAGTAACCCGTATTGAAGATATGGCGAACCTTTTCCAAGTTTTACGCAATAACCTACTTAACGAGGCATTATTTGAGGAATTATTAAAGAATCCTCAACTCAAGTTACACCAACAGATCGTGCCTATAAATACCAGCCATAATTTATGCATTTCACATCATTCACTCACAACTTAAAGGCAAAAGAACGGAAGAGGGTCCAAAGGAAAATCATTCGAGCATAGCCATCTCCAAGTGAGAAATCACTCCCCAACGATAAGCATTAGCTTATCATTTTATCTTTTACTTTCGTTAATATTTCATTATGTTAAACATTGAAATACATGAACTGAAATCATAACTAGGCTATCACCAAAGGAAAATCATTCTTTGTTTATTTTAATATGATCGGCTAACACCTTTGGTGATAGCCTAGTTATGATTCCTTGAATGTTTTGTTTATGTTTTCATGCTTCCGATAATTGTTTCTCGTATGCATGCATAGTTCGCTTGGTAGTTACCCTAGCTTAGGTAGTTTTGAAATGCGGTCGATTCTAGTTGCATGGGAGAATTAATCAACCGACCTAAGTAGTTAGGTAGAGTGGGGAGGGTAAGAATTGACCAACGACGATCTTTCCTCGCCTTGCTAACCGACCAAATGATCACAGTCGCTGGATGAACTTAAGAAGTTAGGATAAGTGTATAAGATGCTAGCACTCAGGCACTCATTATTTCTCAATCTTGCATGTAGGGTACTTAATGACTTGGCTTAGGGGACTAAAAACAACTCAAATTTCAAGGGTAGAATCTTAACCCGGTAGGACCCTTTGTCGATAGGTTAGGATGAACTGACCAAATGTTGTCCTAGCTTACTTAAACCCCTACTTGAATCAATTGGAAGTAGTAAAACATGAACATTACACGATAGGATGAGTAATTATGTTAGCACACTTTCCTCATTGATCACAACTTCTATCTTCTTTACTTGCTTTTATTTCTTGTTTATTAGTTTAATAATCATTTCTACCTAAACCGCAAAACCAGATGACACCTAGACTTAATTAGAATCCTTCCACATTTTGGGACTCCACTCCTATACCGACATTACACTACACACGGCACTGTGTACACCACCGGAGTGCATAAGGTGGACTATAGGTAAACGAGACATTATAAATATTAAAACCTGGTCAGAAAAGCTGCATCAATTGTAGTTCAAGATCATCATATAAATAATGAAGAAACCAAGTCCATGATCATATGTTTTCTGATTCTGCAAAAGCATAAGCTAATGGGTATATACCATTGTTGCTATCAACCCCACCAAAAGAGAATTTGACCTTTAAAGAGCCATCAATAGAAAGAAAAAAATATAATCTCAAAACTCTCTCAGTGCTTTAAATCTTGCCTTTAATGCACCTAAACATATATCTCTTGAATTCTCTTGTTGGAAGAGTACCATCTCAGGACATTCCACATTTATCCCTAATTATTATATTAGGTTTCTTCTCCAACTCTAGAACATAATCTCTCAACATGGTAAATTGTAGCTTAAATTCACACCTAATACATGTTATTGTTATTCGTTTGGCCTTTAAAACCTTCTGCATTGACACTTGAAGCTCAAATTGTTTGGTAAGTTGATTCTAAACATACTGACTCGGAACTGCGGATTGCTTTGAACTTGTTCTATTATTTGTTTGAAAGAAAGTTAGAGTCAAAAGCTCTAACCTCTCTTGATTGAAAACATGTGTGTACGTTTTATATCTTCTAACCGTCAAGATTTAATTTCACCATTCTTCGGCCAAACGCCTAGCGGCGAGTATTTGTGAAGAATCATGTTTCCTTGCAATTAATGCAATTAACTGCTTGTTGGACCTCTAGTTGCATTGTTTTATCCACCGTACTCACATGGGATCAGTGGAACAAAACCCACACATCTGACCCTTATTCTTTGTTTGTTCCTTAGAAAAAACAACTTCTAGTTTCTATTGAATACTCTCTTGTCCTCTTAGAATTCCAAAGTGGCAAAGTTTGACCATAGAAGAAGAATTGTTAGGATTTAGAAAATCCGTTAGTTAAAGAATCGATCACCTCAAGTATATGTATTCTTAGAAAGCTCAGAGTCGTAGTCATGTAATGTTAGTAAGTAGTTTGTTGGCAACACCGTGGAGGACAGACGGTCTTTACCCACTGTATGCCCATCCACAGCCGTAGGGATGCAGTTCAAGAACTATAATACCCCTACCTCCCAAGGTGTAGGGTTGGAGCTTGATAATATCATTTTTCTTTGTCTCACTAAGTTCCCAAAACTTTCTTCTCTCTCTCTAGAACTCATACTATACGCCTCTTTGATTAGTGTATTTGTGTGTTTATGAAAACCAATATGTTACAAATGGTATCAAGAGCCATGGTTTGATCACTCATCTTTCATGTTCTTGGATTTCTAGTGGTTTTCGTAAGGTCTTTGGGTTTGAAATGAGTTTAGTAGTTCGCATCATCTGTTTATGTGTTTAAGTTTGTATTTTGATAGTACTTTTGTGTTTAGAATCATTATAAGTGTTTAAGTTTTGGTTTGGAAGGTTTCAATCATTGGTTGTTGTTTTTTGATAGAAAAGTGGCATTTTTGAAAGTTTTGGATGCGAATGAGTCACGGTAAGTATTTCTTGATGAGTTGTTCTATGTTTGATTTGTCTCTTTCCTCGATTATGCTTATTGGAGTTTACTTGTCACATACTATATGCGATTTTCGTCGATTTGGCAGGCTTGTCGCTTATATGCAGTTGTTTGTTGAGACAAAACCGACAAGAAAAGGACAAAGTAGTGGAAGTAGTGGGTGTACTTAGTACTATGTAGCTGTCGCCTCATGGCTTTGTGTTGTATGCTATTTGTCCGATAAGCCAGTTGTCGCATAATGAAGTTGGTAATTAGGCGCGAATTGTCTTGTACCGCCACTTGTCTTATATGCGACTTGTCTTGTACCCACATCACAGACCGCGATGTCTAGGGTGCGAATTTCGTCTGGGTGCGACTTGTCAAGTGTGCTAATTGTCTATTGAGACTTGTCATTTCTTGGTTATGTTTTACTACGTTTTTCTTTTGATTTAATAAAATCCCGTGAAAGAATCTATTTCCTAGTTTAATCAAAGAATAGTAAAATCCGTAGAATCATCATGCCTACAATCACTTCTTCTGCCTCATGACGCTCTTGTTACGTGATTCTGACATCGCCCCTCCCATGCCGGATAGAACCATTATGACTTTTGGGCTCAAAGAATCGACTATACCGCTTAGAAAGGAAATGGGAATACTCCTCAAATCAATTGATGAAGGACCATATCAAGTTGAGACAATGCAGAC
>OU343222.1:88212301-88420097 GCA_910596185.1 Chrysanthemum makinoi | reverse complement strand
ATTGCCTCAATTATTCAAGACATCATCATCAGTGGGACCTTGCTTATCAATGATGGGTGGAGGCAGACTAGCTTTCCACTTTTCAAACAAATAGAACTCTCTTGGGAAATCACTTAGTATACGCACCGAATTCTTTTGAGTACCCTACATCAACATTGAGTGGAAGTTCACGCAATGATAGGCTCATAATTCATAGATTTGGTTAGTATCAATGTTAAGCCATGTCCGGTCCTTTGGTCTCCAACAAGGAGTCTTTTCACTAAATTGAACATGTAAGTTCAACAATTTTAGTCCTCCTATTGTATACTCTAAAGGCTTTACTATTTGAAGAGTAGCCTAAAAGTATCCATCATCTGCTTTTTCTTGAAACTTTCCTAGGTAATGATGGTATTTAAGATGTAAATCAGGACACCCAAAGGTTTTAGGAATGCAATCATTGGCTTCCTATCAGTATAGCGACTCATAGGGGTCTTGTTATGATGCTTCACTACTTACTTCTATTCTGCACATAACATGCGTGCACCTCTGACTTCCATTAAAGGTAGTTGGTAACAGACTCGACAACATAGTCCTAGCGACCTCAATTAGTGTTCTATTTTTTCCCTTTCAGCTACACCATTTTGTTGTGGAGTTCTAGCAACACTAAACTGTCTTTCTATACCTTTATCTACACAAGCTGATTCATCCGGATTGCTTCCTTCAGTTCCATTATCACATCCGATTATCTTTACTTTATGATTTACTAGATTTTCTATCTTAGTAATGAAACTCTTGAGAACTTCACTAGTTTCACTCTTAGCAGCCAAAAAGTAAACCCTAGAAAATCTACTATAATCATCAGTGATAACTAGGCAATACTGCTTATGGTTCAAACTCTTGACAAAAGTAGGTCTAAATAAGTCCATATGAAGCATAAAGCGTGGGTTGTGAAATGGTGTTAACAGTTTTGACTAACAAAGCTCTATGTTGTTTTCCTTTTTGACAGGCCACACACAGTTCCTTACACTCAAAAACCTTAGAAGGTAACCCTCTCCCTAAGTTCCCTTTAACAGATTTATTGATTGTTTGTAATGAGGTGACCTAATCTTCTATGCCATAACAGACACATCCACAGATGCTTTAGCAAACAAACAAGTTAAGGACCTATTAGGAATTACATCTTTAAGATCAAAACAATATATTTTTTCCTTCCTAGGTACCCTAAGTTGTATAAACTTCTCTTGGGCATCTTAAACTAGGAGACAACACCACACACTCATTTTCACCAAAAATTACTCAGTTTTTCTTATCACATTTGAGAACAGAATAAATTGTACTAAGTCCTGTACCAAGTAGACTTTTTTAAAGTCAAATTCCCTGTTCTGATTGTGCCTCTTCCAAGTATCTTTCCTCCCTTTGGATCATTGCCAAAAGCCATATATCCTCCATCAAAAGCTTCAAAATCTTCCAGGTTGCTCCCATCCCAAGTCATGTGCCTAGAGAAACCACTATCAAAAATTCCTTTGTCTTTTAGCTCATTTAGTAGATTGCCACGCACATGAAATTAAACAAATTAGTTCCTTTTGTGGACCCACGCCAATACTGACTTGGGTCTGCCCTGTGCATCAATATAATCAAATTTGGTTAGGTCCATTGATGCACAGTTGACATGATGTAAAACTTTGGTCTTAGGTTTCATTACCAACTAAGGAGGCCTTAACACATAAAATGATTTCCAACCACTGTATCAGTTATCACCTTTGGAATGTTTAAAACTTCTTTGTTATCTGAGGTGATTTTTGGCTTATCGTGGTTTGATTTTGCTTAGCCGTGTTTACTTTGCTTAGCATGGTTGGAACCCATTTGGGAGAAGCGGTGACAATTGATTTTGTATTCCCACATTCCCATTAACACTGCTCTAGGAATCATGTTTTTGTTAGGATGAGGGTTTGTTTTCTTTGAAAAGTTTTGATGATTTACCCTCCTCCATTGATTCCAAACTTGTGGTCTTTTTTTATAACAATTTCTCTGTAAGTGCTCAAAACTACCACAATTATAACAAGCTTTCTTGACACATTGAAACTCATTACCTAACCTATTAGATATTAGGCCATTAAAGTTTCTCTGATTGCCCCTAGGTATATATCTTTTCATTTGTTCCCTAGGTACTTCCTTATATTCTACCACATTCTTAGTAATTTGAGCTCCAAATCTAGGTACAAGGTTAGCTTATCTAGTATCAACTTTCTTAAGAGGTTCTAACTTTTCAGGCTGTGTTGATACTTTACTATTTCCTCAGAACGATTCCCAATCTTCAATGATGGGAGCATCAGATGGCGTCAGAACTTATCTTAGGTGTTTTAGTCTTACTTATTCCTTCAACAGGTTTGTTAAAACTGAATTCACTACTAAATGACAGTTCTTTAGCAGGTGGTGCATGTTGCATAAGAGTGGGTGGTGGCATATTGTTGTATCCTATCCCGGAACCCTTTTTCATTAGATGACTCTCTATAGATTTATGAACCAAATCCAGTGTGGTTTTAGCTACCCAACACAACATGTTTTTCTTTTTCATCTAGGGCCTTTTGTTTTGCACTCTACGCGGTTCAAGTTTCTCTTTAAGCATTTTAATCTCTCTATTCTTAGATCAATTTCACCACCTAATATATTGATCTTATCTACATACTCAAACTCACATTTAACTCAGATTTAAGCTTCTCTTCCACACTCTCTAGACCAACTCTATAACCTAAGTTATCCATAGTTTGTCTTTCTACTTCTTTTCATACCTCTACTGATAGCCTTTAGAGATTCTAAGTTATCATGACATGATTTAAAAGAACGGTAGAATCATTAGATACCTCGAATCACGAACCAGAAGGTAGCATAAGCAAGCCATAAGAACAAAGTTATGCTCTTTAGAAGCTTACTAGCCAGAAAAGCTGCATTGGGTCCTTCTTTAATTTCATCACTCAGTCATAATCACCAAGACCATCTGAGCCTAATGCTGAAGAAGGAGCGAGAATCTTAGTGATCTTCTAACACCTTCAATCCTCTTAGGAGCTTTCGACATTCCTTTGCAAAGTGACCCTTCTTCTTGCAGTTAAAGCACTCCATCTTGCTTTTGTCGAACCCTTCTCTCCTTTGACCATCATACTTAACTTGTCTTCCGTCCTCTCGAAACTTCCTTGGAGAGTCAACATTGCCATTTGCCATTGAAGATTTATCTCTTCTAGATCATCAGGATCAATTTGATCCAGATCTTGATTCAACACAGTAACACTAGTAGTTAAATCGGCCAGAAAAGCACAAATTGCACCATCGAAATTATCACTAACATTGGTATTGTTTGCAATAGCCGTGGTTATACCATAGGCGGCCGGTGGATACATCTTGTGGCTCTTGTGATTAGTGGATACAAAAGCAATGTTCTGATTAGTAGAGGATGCACCAGCAATGTTATTCTCAGACTCATAGATTTTCAAGTTGTTATAGAGATTGTCCAGAGTCATCTTATCAAAGTTTACCTTATTTCTCCACACAATCATTATGACAGCCCCCATTAAGGAGAAACTTCTAATGAACTTCAAATTTATATCTAGCGGAATAACATAATAGTCTACTAGACTTCAATTGGCATCAGTTTTTGAAGCACATTGTAAGTGGCATCAAGTTTTCTCCACTAAGAGCGGTGAAGTTTTCTGTTGATGCTTAAGTATATTTCCTTGACTTCTTTGTGGCTTCATTACCGGCAAACCTTGTCTCAAGAGCATCCAGTAACTCTTTAGCAGACTCATATTGTTCAAAATCCAAACATATTCATTAGGTATTCCCATAGAGAGAATACTATGAGCTTTAATCTCCGTCTTTCTCTTAGCCTTGTCAATTTCACTGAGTAATTTCTTTGCCATCATCACCCTTCCTAGGAAGAGTATCACCTTTTCCACAACATCCCAGAGAGCATAATCAATCATGCGAATATATTGCCTTATTGCATCCTCCAGATTTAATACTCATGCTTGAGCACATGGGTACCTTTGAAGCAGATTACCATGTGAGTTTCATCAGACATCTTATCTTCCTTGAACAAAGCAACTTGACCTCTTCTTGATTCACAGTTTTCTAGATGGCTCGATACCACTTGTTGATCCCAGTTGAACAAACGATCTAATATAGAAACTGACTTAGAATAAAGCTTATTAAATACGCGGAATTTAACACTTAATCTTAAGAAGAAACGGTTAACATTCAACACCTCAATATTATTAAATATCACGAATACTCTTACAGTATTAGGGTTTTGCAACATTGAGAGTGTCGACAGATATAAACTTAACATATCTAATCTAACCTAGAACCTCCTTTTATTGACTAAGGAGTCCTTTACATAATACAATACGTAACCTACAAGATAAATATCTTTTCCATATTTATCTAATACAATGAACTAAACCGACTATACAAAACACTAGTAGTGGTTTCAATATATTGGTGGTTACACACTACTACTAGCCGTGGTTGTCTTCATCAGATTACATTCTTACTGTCCGTGGTTATATCAAAACTGTCCGTGGTTCCAGTACTTAAAGTAATTCATGATTCAAGGAACCAAAAACCCAACACAATTGCAAAAGCCCTTTGAAATCTTTTGAAACCCTAAAAGTACAAATCTTAATTCTTGAATTTGAAGGTGTTAATGAAGTCTAAATTGAGTGTATGATATATGGTTGGAAAGAGGAGAAAGAGATCTTGCTTTTGGTGGTGGAGGTGGTGGTGGACGAGCCGCCGGTGGCAGAATGGCGAATCTGACGGTGGTGAGTGGTGATAATAGGGTTTTAGTGAGAGAAAACTAGAGAGAAAAGAGCTTGTGTGTGTTTTCTAGAGAGAGAAATGGAAGTCTCAAATGAGGGTTGGGTGGGATATTTATATCCTTGAGCTAGGGACTTGAAAATAAATAAAATGGGAGGGCTAGGCACAACTAAAAAGGGAGGGTTCGGGTTGTAACTTTTGTTATCTATCTCGTTTACCCATTCCCGAGCTCACATATCGTCCAGGTGTCCCATGACATTTATTTAACTTTCCAACATCGTTACTTACGTTTTTCCACGAGTTTTGACTATTTATTTGTCAATTTTCGAGTTCGGTCTAAAAGTTACAATAACTCTTGTTTTAGGCTTTTCTAGTGCCGAATCGAATAGTGCCTACCAAATAGAGGTAAAACGCATACGATAACTCATTTAATAATGAAATAAACCGTAAAAACCAATCGGCGATATAAAATCAAGTCACGGTTTATAAAATAGTGTTAAAGGCAAATCTCAGTTTAATTTAGCGTAATGCGGTTACCTAAAATAGACTCCTAAATTGCAGTTGTCACAGTTATATTTAAGGAATTAAGTCAAAACTATCTTTGCATTAATCTTTTTTTTTTTTTTTTTTTTTTCATCATGAGTTAAATTCAAAAAAAGTCTTCCATCTTCCGCATCATCTCATACCACGCCTAAATGACACCTTGGCCTATTGCCTAACGTGGAGGTCATGCCTGCTTAGCGCAGCAGCCATGGCGCCTTAACCATGGTTTTACTTATATATATAATTGCATTCAAAAAAAAATTAAAAGATAAAAGTACATGTAAGTATATGTTCATGTATATATGCGTCCATACCCACACATATATAATTATATATATAAAGTGAAACGTGTCTGTGTTTTAGAAGATCTTGACTAAACCTAGACATAGAAATAGACATGGGGGATGAGCATGATAAATTATTGCCCATTGCAAATGTGAGCAGGATCATGAAACAGATCCTACCACCCACAGCCAAGATTTCAAAAGAAGCCAAGGATACTATACAACAGTGTGCCTCAGAGTTCATAAGTTTTGTTACTGGTGAGGCTTCTGACAAATGTCAAAAGAATCATAAGACAGTGAATGGTGGCGACATCTGTTGGGCTCTCGACACTAGTTTGATGACTATTCCCAAGCCATTGTCCGCTACTTGCATAAGCATCGAGAGTATGAAAGAGAACGAGCATCAGCTGCTGCCGCCGCCTCATCTGCAGAATTAGCATCAAATCAAACTAATTCACCACTAGAGTTCAGATCACTTATGGAGAAAGGGAATAGTTCTCACACAAAGCGTCGTTGAAGCTATACGATGCTCACAGATTCTAGGGTACTGAAAGATGGATTCAGTTCTGCTACTTTCTTTCTCCCTCCCTCCCTTCAATTCCCCTCTCCCTCTCTCTCTATGCACTTAAAATACAGCTAACACCGAGGGTACTAAAATAGTACTTTTTAGTAAGATCTAATTGCCTTTCGTTTGTCGAGATGAAGATTAGAAAATGATGTTTATGGATTCAAGACTGAGTAATAAGTGGGTATGTGTGTCTTTCTTCCAGCCTTCTTATTTATAGAGTCACTAACTTCAATTTAGGTTTTTTGTGGTCACATGAACTCCGATACAGTTCTGCTTTGAACTGAATCAATGAGTTTTCCTATGTAATACATTTATCTTACTGATTTACCGGTGTTACTGGAATACTAGTGGGAATTAATCTAACTGAAAGATATATCCTTGAAAGGTATCCATATCATTAGGTGTTTGTCGTTCATAAGAAAGATGTTGCTAAGTCTCCAGTTCTTCCCTTTTTTCTCAATCAACATATTTATATGTTCTGGTTTGCTTTTGTTGTTCTTTTACTTTTATCAACTTCCTAACTAGTTTATGTCTGTTGATGTTTCTAGAAAAGCAACCTATGTATTATGATTTTTTTTAACCTTCAGTTTATGTGAAAATGATTTTGTACCATATTCAGTACGCCATCAACTATATATGGAATGTTTTAGGCATTTGATGGATGGTGAAACTGCCTGATTTTGTTAATTAGCTGACAGCGAACATATATACAGCAATATTAGTATGTTTCTAGTTGTTCTTTGCTTCTTGTATTTAGGTAGTCAAAGTTGTTTACTAGTATATATGAAACTAATCTTGTTTCAATCGTATCAATGTCCAAACAGTACTAGCTTATTGTTGGCAATTCAGTTCTAGTTGATGCAGTTTATCATACAATATATTCTTGTTTTCTTTATGACCAAACTCTTATTGAATGCAGTCTAGCAAGTCGCTAGCTAGAGAGAATAAAACACAGTTACAACCGGGATTTACAAGCCATAATAGGATCTCGGATGTTGACATCTTCAAGGTTTTATTAAGTTCTTCTCAAAGGCTAAGTAACGTACACTTATTGAAATACATAAATGTGACATATATAAAAATAATATGCATATTCTGCAAATAGTAGACTACATACTATATATTCAAAATTACATGTAGCAATAAAGTGTCAGGAAATCAACCTCAGACTTTATAGGACTTGAAGCCTGTGTCTACCTCATGATCTACACCATAAGACTCATTAACTGATAGACAGAGATTGCAATTAGAAACCGGTTTTAGGATACCCTAACTGTAATTTGATTTAAATCTTCTACCAAGTCGAAGTTGTTATCCATACTCTTTCTAAATTGTGTGTTTTTGTTTGGTAGATAACAGCTTGGGGATGGGGGGAGTATTTCTTAGTATATTTCTTTATTTAAATCTCAGTAACAAAAAATTCCAAATCTCGTGATGTTTAGTCCTAGATCAGCCGCCCCTGGTTGCATTGAAATGTATAGTCGATCCCTTTCCGTGTGTATGGGAACTAAGGCTATCATTTGCACCAATCATAGTTGAGGAAAGCGCATGATTGTTAAAAAAAGAAGCGTCTAAACCAGATCGGTACCATTACAGAATGAAATTGATCCCATGCATAGGTCTACATAAGCATTCCATAGTAGATTATAACACGCTTTGTATACATTCACATGTTGACCCAAAACAGTTTCTAAAACATGATCACTACTAGGTGGCGCACACACGTCCAAAAATGTTCGAAAAACAAATAATTTGATGATTGAGTGAAGTTTTAAAAACCATATGATAAGTTACCTAGTGATAGTAAGATACAAATTTTAGTGGAAAAACATAGGCTATAATTCGAAGGAGTATGCTAGAAAGATAAGGTAAAATTGAATAACTCCAATGCTATTAGAAGTGTTTTCGGAAGGCTGGTGACTGCTGCTGCTATCTACTTTGTGTGGCAAGAAATAATTTAAAGGTTTTTAAATAAAAAAAGCAAGAAGCTCTAAAGTTATATTGGCAATGATCATTGAGGCAATTAATCTAAGTTTCTGACTTTGAAGGTGAAACATTATGCTCTGGTTTGTGGTGATTGTGAGATTGATATGCAAATGCAGAAATTGTGAAGTCTTGGTGTGCATGTTGTTGGTTTACATGTTTGTTCATTGTATAGAATAGGTCCAATAGTCTTTTGAATCTGTGATGTACGTTTGTATACTGCCATTCAAAGGTCTGGTCTTTCAATTGTTATGTTATTGATGTAACTTTGTGACTGTTTAATAAAGTTCACATTTTTAGAAAAAAAAATAAAAAAATTAAGCATCAGTACGATACAACTCGATTTGAGCTTGAGTTTGAATGACTGCGTTGTTTTATAGTTACGCTGTAGGATAAGGGTTCAGGTTATGCCAACTTTAATGATATGGAGATGATAAAACGAAAAGAAGAGAAATGGAGAGGGTAAAAAAGAGAAAAGAAGAGGAGAAAGAAGAAAAATGGTATAAAATGTTATGTTTTTATGTTAGAAAGAAAAGAAAAGGAATGAAACCAAATTTCGCTGAAAATCATATTCTCTCTAAATCTTACAAATTTGAGAAGAAGTTTAGGAGGGGAAAATTGACATAATTTTCTTCTAATTTCTCTTCTCACTTAGGAATACTCCAAAACATGACATTTTTCTAATTTCCTCTCCAACTATTCTTTTGTCTTCAATTAAAAGCTCAAAAATATAGTTTAAGTGTACTAACTTTGTGTGGTGATTAAATTTTTTTAATAGAAATAATAAAATTTTGGATACATGTAGTATTTGTTACACTAGTTATAAGTCTCGTGCACGCACGAGACTTACACATAAATCAAATTTATTTTAAATTTTTAGTTTAATATACGGACATATACAAATTTTCTCATGTTTAATGTTTTGTAATTGTGATATAAGTACAACTAATTATTATGCACGGGTTTTTACATAAACTTTTTTTATTATGTCTAATATCGATTAATATTTTTTATAAATATTTTTGTTGGATGAAAGATTTAACTTTATTTAACTGCTATGTATGTTGAGGTTGATGTCCTTGTTTAAATTTAACTCTTGTATCATGTTACACAATATGCGAGTTAGTAGCATATAACGACCGTAGATGAAGTTAGTTTTTAATTTTTTTTCTGGATATCCTTATATAAACTTTAAATAGGAATTACATAAGTCGTTCTTATAAGTACTTTCGCTTATATTTATTTTCATATCATAGTAACCCGTGCTTTTTATATTTCCGTTACTAATAATTTAGCAGTATTTAATTTTTAAACCCGTGTATGCATAGGTTAACTATTAAAAAAAAGTAACATGAGTCGTTATTGAATGCAAATAGTAAAAATAAAAATCTTTTTCCGGATATCCTTACTTAAACTTATAAAGAGTAATAAATGAGTTGTTCGTATACATACAACCACGTTTATCTATTTACATACACAGTAACACGTTCTTTCATTATGATATTTATAATCTCGTGAATATACATGTTATATTTTTAAAACAATATATATGTCTTGTTTTTAAAGTATAAAGTCTAAGGGGGTATTTGTTTATTTGTTTACGTTATTAAAAACCATGAAAACTTATAAGTTTACACTTAACTTCATATAATTTATTTAAAACTCAACCTCTAAAGTTTTATTAGTTCCCTCATCTTTTTTTAAGTTTTGGTTTTTCACAAATTTGACACTTATATTTTTGTGTTTTTTTACCAAATTTCTCTATCAAATTTATGAAAGTTTGACCTTTTTTTATTTATTTATTTATTTTTTTTTTGACTTTCAATTAGATAATAAAATGCTCGATTTTGCCACGTTTCAAAACAAAAATACCTGATTGGCCTAATTTTTTTTATAAAAAGAATATTGTTTTAGCAAAATACTTCTGAAATAATGTAATTCTTTTATTATATAAAAGATATGTAATTTTGGATACATGTAGTATATCCGAACATTAGGAAAATTATGTAGCTATTATGAAGCTCAAGTCAATAAATATATGAAGAAAATAATTAAAAGAAATAGTACACATCAAACCTTATTAGGTGCTTTTTAGGGGGACGAAATTGTCATGGGACATTTTTGGTTATACCTCATGTATCTTAATCAGATGCTTTCTTTGAGTTATATGAGCTAGAAAAGCTTTTAGTCCGGTAACCCATTTTTAACAAAATAAACTGGAAACAAATTTCTGAAAATGGTTTGCTGCTTTTCAATTAAATCGGAAGAAGTAATTGTTTAGTTGGAGCGGAGGGCTAAACCTTTGTGTACTTTTTCAATTTTACTCTTTCAATTCCATCATGAAACTAATACAAAAACTATATAAAATTAATAACCACGTCGATCAACCAATAACTCGAACTTACATTCGAAAAAAATATATTCATGTTTCCACTTATGTACATCCGACACAGACAAAAAGTATTATATCATATGCACATTCAATGAGTTCAAATGTGGTCCATAGTATTAGTCAAACTTGAATCTTTAAGTTATATTTAACAATTGAAAAAAGGGCTAGTAATTAGGGTTTTTGTTCTCTTAACCCAAGAAGCAGGACCATTTAGCTAGCTAATTGGTGACTTTACAGAAGATAATTTGTCTTTCCTATAATAGCATTTTAGATTTGAATAATCATACACCCCATACATATAAAGAAACTTTGGTTAACATTAAGCTTGACTTTATAAACACTTGTTTGCTGTCAGACTTTAGAGTTTAAGCATGCAACCTTGGGCTTTATATACGAGCTAGCTTTCATCCAGGACCACTTCTCCATTTTACTTTGTGTATTCATGACATAATGTAGTACACCGAAAGTTAAGTCCTTTACATGGTTTTCAGTATTAGTGTGTAAACTTCGTACATATAAGCAACTGGAAAAAAGAGTTAGGAGCCTTGGACATTGCAAGTTGGATCTTAGAAAAACCATGAGTTTAGCACGTGTGGCAGGAAGAAGTACAAACTAAAGGTGAAAACAACTGCATGATTCGAAGGGGACATTTCTTTATGAATATATGGATGATTAAATCCGGAAAGAAGAAAGTGACTTAATTATTATAACTTCAAGGAATGGGGCTAGAAATTGGACGACATCAATCTATAAATCCTCGTCTTTAATCATGAAGTACAGTAGAGTTGCACCTTGGCAATTGTGTAGCGATATTTAATTATGGACTTATTTACGACAAACGGATGTCACACGGAGTTTTGTGCGCCCATTTTTCGTGACATTAAGTTGAATGGTGTTTGAAATCAAGGGCTTTGGTTTTGAAACAAGGAACTTCGAATGATCAAGTTGTCTTTTGAGCTAGCTTAACCATCTGCAGTCAGATCATTTAATTTTCATGATACTCATAAAATTCTTCCATACCCTGCCTTGGCGGGATTGGGTTTGTTGTTGTTGTTGTTGATACTCATAAAATTCTTGAAGTGATCTAGTTTCTTCATATGCACAATATTGATCTTTCCGGTAGATAAAACCTGTTAAGCAGAATTCTAAATTTCTTTTTGTGGAAAATAAAAATTAACCAAACAAGGAGACAGGGTTATAACAATCATTTACTTACTTGTGTTTGCTAATACCTAAAGTTATCAATATACAGACTAGATTTTTGCTTTATCTAGATCAGATAGAGGGTTAGATATGTTCATCATGCCTCAGAAAGTATCACAAGAAACAAAGATAATTATGAGTTCTAAGTAATTACTTTAAGAACTTCTAAATGAGATCATAGTTAGAATTAGGAGTTAGGAACAACTAACACCATTTTTAGATTTTAAACTATGATGAACGTACATGATTTAAGTCTTTGTCGTTAGCTACTTAGCTTAACATATTACATATATGTACCTAGGACCAGTCATGATTTATGTGATGCCCGGGGCTAGTCGATTGAAAAATGCATCTTTTAAACAAACAACATACTATCTTTTAAGGGCTATTCGATTGAATAACCTTAGGGGCTAAAGCGGCATATCCCATGCTGATTTTTACTAAATAAAAAATATATAACATGAAGAGATAAACTCGAAATTATAAGGTTACTGTATATCACCTAATAATATATATTGTAGTGTGTTTCTTGACTCATTATTGTACTCCGTGAATAAGACCTCAATATCTTGAAATCTGCAAAACTTGTTTATGCAAAAGCTACCGTTTATAGTACTGTTAACAGAATTTTGTATGCAAGCAAAACATATCTCCACTTTCTTCACAAACTTTAGAGTAAAATACACCGTTCGTCCTTAAACTTGTCAAAAAATACCATCGGAGGTTGTATCTTGGCATTTTAATCATCTTAGGTCGCTTTTCAAGTTTTGTATATCACATTAGTCCATTGACCCATTATTCTCAGGTCAATTGATTATAGGTAAGGGCATAATCGTATTTTTACTGTAGCGTACTATTTAATGCCGTTATACAGTGTTTCCATTTCCCTATATCACTCTGCACCACAATTTTATCCTCACTTATCATCCCTAAACTTTCCACAAAACCTTTCTTCTACAAAACCTTAAACTTGTCAACATGTTACGCTGTTGGTGTGGTAAGCAAGCAATACTTCGCACACGGTGGAGTGCGGCCAACCCAGGGCGTCGATTTTATGGTTGTCCTGATCAAGAAGTGCGATTTAAGATTTTTTTTTAAAAGTACATAGTAACAATGGTGGTTGTTTAATGACTTGTCATTTTCATGATTAGGGGTCTTCTTGTCGGTTCATAAAATAGTTTGATCGGAAAATGTGTGCTCATTCAAGAATGATCAAACCAGGCGTTTTGAGGGGGATAAATGAGCTTGAGGCAAGATTACAAGCTGCTCAAGGCGATATGTGGGAGTGGAAGATTTACCTGGTGCCCAGCTTGATATTGTTCTTGATTGTTTATGCACTTGGTTAACTCTTTAGCTTTTATGTATTATGGTGGTATTTTGTGTTTGTGAAAATGTAAATACTTGTTAGGGCACCATATTAGTGTAACAACCTTGATCAAACAATTATGTAGTATGTTCTAACTTTAGATTCACTTTAATAGAATGTTTCATGTTTTCCCATATTAAAAATGGTTATAATTGAGTCTCATATTTGGTTATGAATTTTGTTCTTTAGCTGAGTTTATCTTATGTTTATGCAGATGGTTATGAATTTAGTTATGTTTGACTTTTAATTGTCATCATTGTTATGAAGTATTGACTTGGGTTAGTGTTGGGTTTATGCACATGGTTATTAAAGAAGACACAACTTCTTCTATATCACCTTAGTCAAATTTTCCAGTTAAAGGTGATGCAATTATAGACAATGCAATAAGACACATTCAACACAATATGCAAATTATGCACAGAAGAAGCTTGGTCAATCTATGAAAATAAACAAACATAATAGATAATGCAAATGGATATAATTACAAATGCATAAAATTTTATACTTTTCAACATAATAATTAGAGTTAGACACACACATTTGTTTTTAAAGAACATAACTTGTCCATAGCAAACATAATAGATGAAAAATTGTCTAGTTCAAAAGAATAACATAAGCTGACCTATGGGTGAGGCCATCATTCTTTCCAATGCGATATGTTGCCTAGTCCTTCTTGGTGTAGTATGCTAGGAAGAATCAGAACGCTTACACACCACTTGAATGGACTGAGATTGAGGCTGGGATTGATCATGTTGCTAGGATTGAGACTGAGATTGATCATGTATGCTAGGATCATCAGTAGCTTGAACTTGACTTTTAGATTGAACACAACTTTCTTGAACTACAACATCTTGACTTTCATCAACACGTAGACCTTCAGCTTGCTTCTTTGCTGCAACTTTTTTACCTTTAGGTTGTGTCTTCTTTGCTGCAACCTTTTTAGGCATTTGATTACCTTTTCCCTTAGCACTTGAACTTTTTTGTTTAAGGTCACTTTGACTACTTTGAGTTCCACATACACCACCCTGCCCAAGACATATTTTTCTGTTGTGTCCTACAATGCTACAAACACCACACTTTAGACTCTTCCAAGTCTTAGACAAGTTACCATTCTTTGCAATCTCTTTTATCTCAGAAGCTATCCTTGTTCTTTTTATATTTTTTGAGCTACCCGCAGTTATTTCAGGTTTTGGTGGAACAATGGTTGTAGGCACAAATGATTTTTCCCAATACTCATTGCTAGTTATGGGTTGGATAGTGTGTTTGTAGGTTTCTTTCCAAGTGGTAAGTTAGTAACAAGGATGAGCTCATGTTTCCACAGCTCCTACTTGTTATCCATTTAAAACCATATTCCAATTGATAGAAACAACATGTTTGCATGGTAAACTTGTTATCTCCCATCTTCTGCAAGTACAAGTCTTGTCTACCACATTAATTACAAAATGGTCTCCCCATGATACACTAACCTGAAACTTATCTCCCCCATTTCATAAAACATTATACTTAACAACTTCTTTCTTAATAGCGTCTAACATGTGTTGTGCAATTCAGGTTAGTGGCCCATTAATCTTCCCAATCACAATCACAACATTCACTATTCTCTTTATACAATATTCCCTGATGTATTCTAAGGCTGTAATGATTGGTTTGTCCATAACCCCAATTATTTTCCTATTAAAAACTTGATACATATTATTAAGTAACACATTAGAATGAGCTCCCCTAAACAATAAAAATAAAGTTGTATTACTTAATACATTTCATAGTGCATTAACACATATCAATTAAGTTATACAAATAGATCATTTACTTGAAAAATGTGACCTTGACCAATGGATTGGTGGTATCTTAGTTAACCATGGGTAGTTTTACTAAATCTCTTAAACTCAAGCATAGTTTCCTCAAACTGTATAATAGTTGAGGTCGTTGCACATCTCCACAAATGGTGTTTGAAGGCCCTACCTTTCTGCTGAAGTTTCATATTCTCATGAATGCTTCTAAGACAAAATATGTGCTCTGCATTTAGAAAAACTTCTCCTAAAGCTGGAATGATACCTTGCACAAAATCATATATATTTAGTGTTTGTTTAAAAATAGAGGGACATGAATTCACTACCATTTTAAAGGAGTACCTTTTGTATGTCACGAATAAAAGTGAATTTTGAGTTTGGTTGTTGATAACATCAAATAGTCCTGAATTTTAAGTGTCAATTTCCCCTGATAATGCTCGTATTTTATATCATTTATATGGATTTACGCTTATATTCCTTTATATTTCACTTTCAGGTAAATTACGAGTATTGGAGCTTATGAGACGCGGATTTGGAGATTTTCTTAAAGATTTATGATACTATGCCAACTGTGAAGAAGCTACGGCGTAACTCACTCTCTCACATTACGTCGTAGCTAGTGCGTTGACTCAGAAGACCAACTTTACATTAATTACGGCGTAACTCCCAACTAAGGTTACGCCGTAATCAACTAGGTCAAGAAATGTTTTGCGCCTCCATCAACTACGCAGTAACTCCTCACAAGGATTACGCCGTAGTCCTTGAAAAAGTAACCTGTATTGAAGATACGGCGTAACCTTTTCCAAGTTTTACGCAATAACCTACTTAACGAGAGCATTATTTGAGGAATTATTGAAGTTACGGCGTAACTCTCAACTCAAGTTACACCGTAACCAGATCGTGCCTATAAATACCAGCCATAATTTATGCATTTCACATCATTCACTCACAACTTAAAGGCAAAGAACGTGAAGAGGGGTCCAAAGGAAAATCATTCGGAGCATACGGAGCCATCTCCAAGGGAGAAATCACTCCCTAACGATAAGCATTAGCGATCATTTTATCTTTTACTTTCAGTTAATGTATTTCATTATGTTAAACATTGAAATACATGAACTGAAATCATAACTAGGCTATCACCAAAGGAAAATCATTCTTTGTTTATTTTAATATGATCGGCTAACACCTTTGGTGATAGCCTAGTTATGATTCCTTGAATGTTTTGTTTATGTTTTCATGCTTCCGTATAATTGTTTCTGGTGTATGCATGCATAGTTCGTTGGTAGTTACCCTAGCTTAGGTAGTTTTGAAATGCGGTCGTATCTAGTTGCATGGGAGAATTAATCAACTGACCCTAAGTAGTTAGGTAGAGTTGGGGAGGGTAAGAATTGACCAACTGACGATCTTTCCTCGCTTGTGCGAACTGACCAAATGATCACAGGTCGTTTGGATGAACTTAAGAAGTTAGGGATAAGTGTATAAGATGCTAGCACTCGGGCACTCATTATTTCGAATCTTGCATGTAGGGTACTTAATGACTTGGCTTAGGCGACTAAAAACAACTCGACTATCAAGGGTAGAATCTTAACCTCGGGTAGGACCCTTTGTCGATAGGTTAGGATGAACTGACCAAATGTTGTCCTAGCGACTTAAACCCCTACTTGAATCAATTGGAAGTAGTAAAACATGAACATTACACGATAGGATGAGTAATTAGGTTAGCACACTTTCCCTCTATTGATCACAACTTCTATCTTCTTTACTTGCTTTTATTTCTTGTTTATTAGTTTAATAATCATTTCTACCTAAACCAGTTAAAACCAGTGACACCTAGACTTAATTAGAATCCGCTCACATAGCTCTTGGGACGACCTCGGTTTTACCGATTACTACACTACACACGACCAGGTACACTACCCGTGAGTGCATAAGGTGGACTATAGGTAAACGAGACATTATAAATATTAAAACCTGGTCAGAAAAGCTGCATCAATTGTAGTTCAAGATCATCATATAAATAATGAAGAAACCAAGTCCATGATCATATGTTTTCTGATTCTGCAAAAGCATAAGCTAATGGGTATATACCATTGTTGCTATCAATTCCCACAGCTGTAAGAATTTGACCCTTTAAAGAGCCATCAATAGAAAGAAAAAAATATAATCTCAAAAACTCTCTCAGGCTTTAAATCTTGCCTTTAATGCACCTAAACAAACATATATTCTCTTGAATTCTCTTGTTGGAAGAGTACCATCTGCAGGACATTCCACATTTATCCTAATTATTATATTAGGGTTTCTTTTCTCCAACTCTAGAACATAATCTCTCAACATGGTAAATTGTAGCTTAAATTCACACCTAATACATGTTATTGTTATTCGTTTGGCCTTTAAAACCTTCTGCATTGACACTTGAAGCTCAAATTGTTTGGTAAGTTGATTCTAAACATACTTGACTGGAATCCGTGGATTGCTTTGAACTTGTTCTATTATTTGTTTGAAAGAAAGTTAGAGTCAAAAGCTCTAACCTCTCTTGATTGAAAACATGTGTGTTCGTCTTTATATCTTCTAACTGTCCAAGATTTAATTTCACCATCTTTGCCGACATACAACAGCTATGGGCAGAGTATTTGTGAAGAATCATGTTTCCTTGCAATTAATGCAATTAATCTGTTTTACGCTTGTTGGACCTCTAGTTGCATTGTTTGGGCCTATATCCAGTCCAGCTCACATGGGACTGAAAGTGGAACAAAACCCACACATCTGACCCTTATTCTTTGTTTGTCATTCTTTAGAAAAAAACAACTTCCTTCTAGTTTCTATTGAATACTCTCTTGTCCTCTCTTAGAATTCTTGTGCAGAAGTAAAGTTTTGACCATAGAAGAAGAATTGTTAGGATTTAGAAAATCCGTTAGTTAAAGAATCGATCACCTCAAGTATATGTATTCGTTAGAAAGCTCGTAGTCGTAGTCATGTAATGTTAGTAAGTAGTTTGTTAAGTAACACCGTGGAGGACGGACGGGTCTTTACCCACTGTATGCCTGATCCACAGCCCGTAGGATGCGTGTCTTGTAAGAAACTATAAATACCCTCTACCTCCCAAGGTAGAGGGTTGGAGCTTGATAATATCATTTTTCTTTGTCTCACTAAGTTCCCAAAACTCTTCACTTTCTCTCTCTAGAACTCATACTATACGCCTCTTTGATTAGTGTATTTGTGTGTTTATGAAAACCAATATGTTACAAATGGTATCAAGAGCCATGGTTTGATCACTCATCTTTCATGTTCTTGGATTTCTAGTGGTTTTCGTAAGGTCTTTGGGTTTGAATGAGTTTAGAGTAGTTCGCATCATCTGGTTTATTTCTTGTGTTTAAGTTTGTATTTTGATAGTACTTTTGTGTTTAGAATCATTATAAGTGTTTAGGTTTTGGTTTGGAAGGTTTGAATCATCGTGGTTAAGTTGTTTTTGGATAGAAAAGTGGCATTTTTGAAAGTTTTTTGGATGCGAGTTGAGTCACGGTAAGTATTTCTTGATGCGAGTTGTTCTATGTTTGATGCGATTTGTCTCTTCTGATTATGCTTATTGAAGCGACTTGTCACATACTATATGCGATTTTTCACGATTTGAGAAGCGAGTTGTCTTATATGCAAGTTGTCTATTGAGACAAAACGACAAGAAAGGACAAAGTAGTGGAAGTAGTGGGTGTACTTGTGTACTATGCGAGTTGTCAGCCTATGCGATTTGTGTTGTATGCGATTTGTCTGATAAGCGAGTTGTCGTTTATACGAGTTGGTAATTAGGGTGCGAGTTGTCTTGTACTGCGACTTGTCTTATACTGCGACTTGTCTTGTACTGCGATCTGTCAGGACTGCGATTTGTCTAGGGTGCGACTTGTCTTGGGTGCGACTTGTCAAGTGTGCGACTTGTCTATTGAGACTTGTCATTTCTTCGTGTTATGTTTTACGGTTTTTCTTTTGATTTAATAAAATCCCGTGAAAGAATCTATTTCCTAGTTTAATCAAAGAATAGTAAAATCCCGTAGAATCTGTAATCATGTCTACAATCACTTCTTCTGTTCCTGATGACGTTCAAGCTACAGGATCTGATACTCGTCCTCCCATGCTGGATAGAACCGATTATGACTTTTGGGCTCAAAGAATCAGACTATACTGCTTAGGAAAGGAAAATGGGTTAATATCCTCAAATCAATTGATGAAGGACCATATCAAGTTGAGACTACCAGAGACATCCTTGAAACTGCTGCTAATGGTTCAGTTATATTAGGATTGGATAGACCAAAGATGTATGATGAGCTTAATGATAAGGAGAAGAAAAGATACGATCAGGACATCGGGGCTTCAAACATTATACTTGGGTTTACCTAAGGACATTTACAAGTTGATCAATTACAACTGAAGCAAAGGCGGTATGGGATAATGTTAAGATGCTTCTCTCGGGTTGAATTGACTAAAGAAGACAGGAGTCTCAAATTGTATGATGACTTTGAGAACTTTAAGATGAATCCAGGGGCTGATACTTGAATATTATGTGAGATTCCACAAGCTTGTGAATGACATGAGGAATATCAAAATAACTATGCCAAATATCCAGCTCAATTCAAAGTTTGTGAACAACATGAATCCCGAATGGCACAAATTTGTCACTGCAGTCAAGCTAAACAAAGGATTGAGGAACACAAATTACGAGCAATTGTATGCTTATTTGCTTCAGAATGAGAAACATGTTGTGTTTGAACGAATGATCTTGGAAAAGTTCAAAACCAATTCTGGAGATGCAAGCTCGTCAAATGATTCAACTGCATTCTATACTAATGTAGGAATAACCACCAAAGCATCACAGGTCATACCAACTGGTAATGGTAATCACAAACTTATTCCAGATTCAAGGTATAAGCCTCTAGATTCAGACACATTTATGGAACACCTTGTCAATCAGTTGGCTCTAATGGTTAAGCAAAACTTGAACTTCACTCCACACACGAACAATCATATCAGAACAGCCTCCAATCTCCACAATCATGCAACTGTCAAAGAAGGAAAGGTAGTGGTGCAAAATGTGCAAGGAAGACAGAATGATCAAGGAATGGCAGGAGCGGGTTATGGAAATGCTGGTGTAGGTGGAGGATATGTGGGTAATCAGAATCGAGGAAGGAACATGGCTCAGGGTCTAGGGAAGCCAATCAAGTGTTACAAGCTGTGGTGGAGAAGGACACATTGCGAGGCGCACCTCTCCATAACGTCCACAAAATGCGAGTACTTCAAGGACAAAATGCTGGTACAAGCTCAAGATAATGGAGCAGTTTGGAGGAAGAAGAATTGTTGTTTCTTCTGAGGAAATGCCAAAACTTACGATGCAGACGTGGATGAAGCGCGGTGCGAGGGTATGGGACACAACAATCCCAATGCATTTCAAGTTGCAGACTGTGATGCATTTGATTCTGATGTCGATGATGAAACCATTGCCCAGACCATCTTCATGGCTAGTATCTCACCAATGGTTTCTCCAAAGGCTCCTTCACCACAACAGGCCAATCCTTCCAAGGAATCAATCATATCAGAGGTATTAAAACTATATGATGACATTGATGTGCAAAAGATACACGACAAGGAACAACCAACTGAAATTATTGAATCAGATATTTAAAATATGGGTAATAGCAATGTTTTCCCATATGATCAATATGTGAAGAAAAATGAAAGTGAAAATTTACCAAGCAATGCATCTTCTGCAGTCAATGATGACTATATTTTTGATGAATACACTGCATGTGCCCCTGATGACTCTATAACCTCTGAACTGAATGCCTATAAAGAACAAGTTGCTATATATGAACAACGTGCTAAGTTTGAATTGACTAACCATGAGCAGGAGATGGTTTTCCAAATGCATACAATTATCAGAAAAAGTAACTTTAGGGAAGAAATGTTAAAACAAGAGTTAAACTCCTTGCAAGAAAAGCTCAATAAAACTGTTAAGCAAAAGCAAGAACTTCAAGAAAATGTAAAGGTGCTTAAACAGGAGTTTAATGCTAAGGAATCAAAACTTTTAAATCACTTTTCCAACCTAAAAACTTTGAAAAACAAACTTGAGAACAAACTGTACATACAAGGGAACACCATTCAGACTGCTCACGTGATCACTAAGCATAGAGTCTTAAGCGATAAGCATAGTATTCCCCTTGTAGAGGTACCCAATCCCAAGTATGGAAAAGTTGCTAGAGCCGCACAAAAGGTAGTCTATGATGGTAACGATATTCTTAAGCCTAGGCAAACACCATCATGTATAGGAAGCAATGATGAGGATAGAAAATTAGAAGATGCCTCTAGGGAGAAAATGACAAAGAAGTTAACTGATCCTAAGTGTACAAAGCATAATATAACGTTTAAACCCCATGATTACACTAAAGAAAACTGGATAGCCTTGAATAAGTTTAAACCCCAAACTCAATTAACCCCTGAGAAAGTATTCTGGAAGAAAGATTTGGATAAACAAAAAATCGATAACCTGATTGAGAAGAATTCTCCCTGTAGGAGAATGCCTCCTGCCACTGTGTATCCCCCAATACACCTATGAATTTAGTGCCCAGAACTCTTTATACTCAAAGCAAGACCTTAATCAATCTATACGTAGTCTATCAATTGTTTGTTGACTTTGAGAAAACATGTAAGAAGAGAATTACACCCACAGGGATTACTGAAGGGGAAACGGGTTTTGAGCAAACTAAAGAGTGTTATTTAACGAGGTCATGCCTTTCTTTAAACTACTAAAAGAACAACTTGAGAGTCTTCAAAAGGGCATTGATACAGAGATTAAAGAAATGAAAAAGGTGTTCAATGAAATGGAAATTGAGGTCAATGATTATGAACGTGAACTCAAATGTAATGAAATTGAAAGGAAGAATATGCATATCTTAAATGAGAACTTGATTTCTAGTTGTGTTGCTCAAGATGTGTTTTATACTGTTACAAATTATTCTATTACTGCTTCTCAATTTCATGAATTATCTGTTGCTTTGAAAGTTTCCCATGATCATGTCATTGAGCTTGAAAACAAAAATTCAAAACTGAATGAGAAAATAGAACAGGATGATCATGATAACTTGGTAAAACATTTTTCTAAGCTGGAAGTTGAACATTTTTCTTTGCAATTAAAATATCAACATCTCAAAGAAAATGTTAAAACCTCAAATGTCAAGACATCCTCGGATGCTCCTGAGTTTGATGCAGTTTTTGAAATAAGCAAACGTGACGAACATATTCGAGCTCATTGTAAGACGATCAGAAGATTGAAAACCCAGATTTCACAATTGAAGGGTGAAAAGAATAATGTGAATGGCTCCCAAATACCTCCTCTGTTAGATTCTCAGAATTCTAAAAACTTTCATCTTCAAAACATCATTAACGTTTTATAACAAGAAAATGAGAGTTTTCTAGAAGAAAACAAAAAGGTTAAACAACATTTCAAAGAGTTATACGAGTCAATGAAAGTCACTCATGACAAGAACAATGAAAAATAACTTTTTTACAAAAGGAAATTGAGAATCTGAAGAGTCAGGTAAAAGGGAAAATGCCAATTATCGGTGATGAGAATCTAGTATCAAAGGCATCTGCGGATTCTAAGTATGCTGTGACTGTAAAGTATATTCCCCCTCATCTTAGAAATAACGAACTTGTGTGTCAAGAATATTTTTCTTATCTTAAGGATAGTCTAGAATGTCTCCGTGAGATTGTCGAAGAGGATAACATAAATAAACCACTTGATAGAGAAGTTAGGTATGCATGCTTATATGCCAAACAATCTCAGGAGCTTTTAGAACGTTTAAGAGCAACATGCCCTAAATCCTTTTGTACTAAAGATAAAGTCATTATGCCATGCTCTATGCCTAGTATTAAGCATGCTACTCTTGATATGCCTTGTTCTATGCCAAAAGTAAAGCATGTAAACTTTGATGTATCTGCTAGTACTTCAGATCCCAGCACTTCTAGATCAGGAACGCAAAAAGTAGCAAAACCAACTAATGTTCACATCATTCCCTCTACAGGAGTAATCAGTGACACTAAGGCAATCAGGTCAAAGCCTCCAAGCAATACAAAGCAAGATAGGACCTCGCAAGCTAAGAGTGATCAATGGAAGAAAGAAGAAGACCACCCTAGGAACAATAAGTTTGTGTTGAATAAGATGAATCGTGTTGATTCTAGTATTAGCTATAAGCTTACTGTAATTAATTCGAATTCTGCTACCACTTGCAAAACATGTAATGAATGCTTGATTTCTGGTATTAATCATGAATGTGTTGTGAATGATTTGAGTAATGCTGTTAAATCTCTAGTAAAAAGTGTTAACACTAGAAAATAGGATAAGAAGGTCAGAAAACCACGGTGGAAGAAGGCTAGAAAACGTTGGAAACCAATAGGAAGAAAATTTAGTAATGTAGGTTATTAATGGATACCTACTGGCCGTAAATTCAATCTTAATGAGTTGTGCCCTAAGTTATCTAGATCAATGCCCATTAGAAAATGGATGCCCACTGGTAGAGTGATACCTTTAAGAAGTGAACACACTTTGAATAGATCTACTGTTACTTCTAGTCCTGCATCTACCTCTAGTGATCTCATTGATTTTATTTCTGATGTGGGTGTTCCAATCTCGTTTACTAACCAAGTGGAACCCATTCTCGCATGGGGATCCAAATTATCCAGTCATCCATACTTGTCTGTGTTCAACTGCAGGTCGTTCAAATCATTCGTGGTTTTGGACTCAGGTGTTCCAAGCATATGACTGGAGATCGCTCACGGCTCATGAACTTCGTGAGTAAATTCATTGGGACTGTTAGATTCGGGAACGACCGTTTTGGGGCAATTATGGGTTATGGAGATTATGTTGTTGGAGATAGTGTAATTTCCAGGGTATATTATGTTGAAGGTCTTGGTCATAATTTGTATTATGTTGGTCAATTTTGTGATTCTGATCTAGAGGTGGCCTTTAGAAAATATACATGCTTCATTAGAGAACTAGATGGTGTTGAACTTTTGAAAGGAACACGTGGAACCAATTTGTACACCGTCTCTATCGAAGACATGATGAAGTCTTCTCCAATATACTTATTATCAAAGGCTTCAAAAACAAAGTCTTGGTTATGGCATCGTCGTCTCAATCACTTGAACTTCGGCACCATTAATGATCTTTCTAGAAAGGACCTCGTAAGAGGCTTACCCAGATTAAAGTATGAAAAGGATCATCTTTGTTCAGCCTGCCAATTGGGAAAAAGAAAGAAATATGCCCATAAACCCAAACCTGCAAACTCAGTTATGGAAGTTCTTCATACTCTTCATATGGACTTATGCAGACCAATTAGAGTGCAAACGATAAACGGGAAGAAATATGTGTTAGTCGTTGTTGATGACTACTCTCGGTTTACTTGGGTTATGTTTTTGAGGACAAAGGATGAAACTCCAGATGTCATCATCAAACTTATCAAACAGCTGCAGGTTTGACTTAACAAAACTGTCAGAATTATCCGAACGGACAATGGAACTGAGTTTGTTAACAAAGAACTAAGTTAGTTTTATGAAAGCATTGGAATCAGCCATCAAAGAAGTGTTCCACGTACTCCTCAACAGAACGGTGTAGTTGAAATACGAAATCGGACGCTTGTGGAAGCTGCAAGAACTATGCTAATTTACTCAAAGGTTCCAATGTTTCTCTGGGCTGAAGCCATTGCCACTCCTTGCTATACTCAAAACCGTTCCCTTATCCACACCACTCATGGAAAAACTCCATACGAACTTGTCCACAATCAAAAACCTGATCTCTCTTTTCTTCGTGTGTTCGGTGCTTTATGCTATCCAACGAATGATGGTCAAGATTTAGGTAAATTAAGAGCTAAGGCGGACATTGGAGTTTTTGTGGGTTATGCACCAAACCGGAAGGGTTACCGAATCTACAACAAAAGGACCCGAAATATCATGGAAACTATTCACGTCACGTTCGATGAGCTGTCTGGGCAAATGGCTCCTGGACAATCTAGTTCAGGTACCGCATCTCAACATTCATCTTATAATCCTATCAGTTCTTCTCTTATACAGAATCCCTCACCTGTAGTTCCATATGTACCTCCTTCTAAAGACGATTTGAAGAAATTGTTTGATCCGATGTTTGATGAATACAATGAACCTATTGCTAATGATCAGTCCACACCATCAACAGTGGTGGCTCCTAATCCAGTTAACATAGATAATCCTTCAGTGTCTGTGTCACTAAGTCAAGAAGCGCTTGCTGCAGATCACTCATCGTCATCATCAAATCCTCAATCCTCGGGTGTACATCACGGAAATGTTTCTGCCAACTATGATGGAGATAACCCCTTTGCCACTCCAGAAGATGCACCGTTTGAAAACATTTTTGCCCCTGATCCATCATCTGAACCATCTTCATCAGGAGACCCCAACTCTGCTACATCAGTTCCTCAACCACAACCACAACCACACGAGCATTTCAGAAAATGGACTTATGATCATCCATTGGACAATATCATTGGGAATCCTTCTCGTCCGGTATCCACTCGTAAACAACTAGCTACCGATGCCTTATGGTGCTTCTTCAATTCCATCCTATCAAAGGTCGAACCGAAAGATGTTAAAACCGTAATGTCTGAGGACTGTTGGTTCAATGCGATGCAAGAAGAAATTCACGAGTTTGATCGACTTGATGTTTGAGAATTAGTACCAGCTCCTGACTATGCTATGATCATTGCTCTCAAATGGATCTTCAAAGTAAAACTTAATGAGCATGGAGATGTGTTAAAGAACAAGGCAAGACTAGTTGCTAAAGGATATCGTTAAGAGGAGGGTATTGACTTTGAGGAATCATTTGCTCCAGTTGCACGTATCGAGGCAATCAGAATCTTCTTGGCTAATGCTGCTAGTAAGAACATGGTGGTTTATCAAATGGATGTGAAGACTGCCTTCCTTAATGGAGATCTGAAAGAAATCCTATACGTTAGTCAGCCTGATGGTTTTGTGGATGCAGAACGTTCTACTCATGTCTATCGCTTGAAGAAGGCCCTTTATGGCTTGAAACAAGCTCCAATGGCATGGTATGATACACTGTCAAAGTTTCTCTTAACTAATGGATTCAGCAAAGGAGTAGTTGACCCCACATTGTTCACCAGAAATTCAGGCAAACACTTAATTCATGTTCAAATCTATGTTGATGATATTATTTTTTCCTCGACCGATCCTAATGAATGTGACCATTTTTCAAAGGAGATGGGCTCCAAATTTCAAATGTCTATGATAGGACAAATGTCATTTTTCTTGGGATTACAAATTTCACAAAGTCCCGGAGGCATTTTTATTAATCAATCTAAATATGCAAATGAAATTTTAAAGAAATTTGGATTTGATACTTGTGACCCTGTTGACACTCCCATGGTGGAGCGTACTAAACTGGATGAGGACCACTCAGGGATCATGGTTGATCAAACGAAATATCAAAGCATGATTGGATCCCTGATGTACCTCACAAACGATAGACCTGATATTACGTTCGTTGTATGCATGTGTGCTAGATACCGAGGCTAAGCCTACCAAAAGCACCTTGAAAGCGGTTAAGCGGGTCTTTCGGTATCTCCAAGGAACCATTAACATGGGACTTTGGTATCCGAAGGACACCAATATGTTACTAACAGCATATGCGGTCAGACCATGGGGTGTCAAGATACACGTCGAAGCACGTCAGGTGGTGCTCAATTCTTAGGAGAAAAGCTTGTAAGCTGGTCTTCTATGAAACAAATGAGTACGTCTATATCCTCTACAGAGGCGGAATACATAGCCATGTCATCTTGTTGTGCACAAATCCTATGGATGAGATCACAATTATCTGACTATGGCTTTGAATTCAACAAAATCCCTCTGTATTGTGATAACAAAAGTGCCATTGCTTTCTCATGCAACAACGTTCAACATTCAAGAGCAAAGCATATCGACATTCGACATCATTTCATCAGGGAGCAAGTGGAGAAAGGTGTGGTGGAACTATATTTTGTGAGAACTGAATATCAACTGGCAGACATCTTCACTAAAGCTCTTCCTAGAGAACGTTTTGAGTTTATTCTTCCATGACTTGGACTAAAGAGTCTACAACCGGAAACACTCAAACGTCTTCGAGAGGAAGACGAGAAGTAAAGGATCTTTCTTCATCTATCTCTTGTACATATTTATTCAAAAAGCAAAATACAAAATTATAAAACCCACAAATAGAAAATAGAAAAATATAAAATTTCAAAATCCGTAAAAATCAAAATTTTTTGAAAAAGCCCAAAAATATTATTTGTCTTTTAATCAAATTTCTGTTCTTCGATAACAACTTTTTGGGTAAAGGGGAGTAATCCTGCACCCTGGTAAATATATTAACCAAAGAAACGTTTAAGTACAATGGATATGAGTGAAATCCCATATCTCAGCCTGTTACATAGGCATAAAGCTTACATAACAAGATACTTCCTATTTTCTAAACAAGAAAACAAACCACTACTCAAATGATAACATAGGACATAACGAAAGAAAATTACTTCCTAGGACCTTGAAGCTTGGTGCCATTCATGGCATTAAAGGCATCAAATTCCAGGGAAGATCATAAACTGCATAGTCATCGTAATCATAGTCATCATACTCACCTTCAAACTCTTGGCCACCACCACCGAATAGATTAGCAGACTCATCAAATGGTTTAGCAACCACCTCATCATCAGAATCAGAAACCACGATATCTCCCACTTTAGAAAAAGGATTAACTCTCTTAGTAGAAGAGGCGGGCGGATTATAAGAATCACTAGTATTAGGAGCCACACCCGACTCCATCTCTTTCAAATCACTCACAAGGGGTTCTTGTGATGCAGTACCTGTCTTAGTAGACTTATCTTCATTAACTTCCATTGTACGACCAGAATCCACATCCTCGTTGGTGTCATTAGTAGGAATACCAAACGTATCCGTATATTCCATATTAAGAACATCAAACTAGTTAGATGTAGATATCTTTGTTCCACTCGAACTAGCCACATCAGAAGCATTCTTCTTAGTGACTTCCACTTTCTTAGGTTCAGGAGGAGTCTTTTTGGGTTGATATTGAAACTGCTTACCCACAACAGGTTTAGTAAACCCGCCTTGACCCAGAATAGTAGGCCCACCTTGCTTTCCCTTCTTCTTGTTATTAACCGTCTTGAAACCATCATTAACACGCTTAGAAGGCTGAGCAGGAGGTTCAACAACTTTAGGACATTCAATAAGGGTATGACCAAAAATCTTACATTTATCACAATGAGGTGGTTTCCACTCATATTCAACCCGTATCTTCTCAATAGTCGAACCCGGCCCATCCAGTAACGGTATCTCAACAGTAAGGTTGTCCCTAAGCACCTCATCCGACTTCACTTCAATCATGCATCTAGCAAAACTGCTACGGCCCCACGAGTCCTTGCACATTTGGCTTGTGAAAGCATCTAACCTTTTGGGCGTGCCTATCAATGTGGCAAGGAGACTAAGGCCATCATCAGAAAACATAGAAAGAGGAACATCATGGAATTTAACCCACATCGGGATGTTGGTCAAATCCTCTTTAAGTAAGTTGGTGTTCAATGTCCATGGTTTAAGAATAATAGGTACATTTCTAATCAACCAAGGACCGTTTTCAAGAACATCATCAACACCTTTCTTCGAATTGAACTTAAAAAAGAAGAAACCCTTTGCATTCATCATTACCTTTTGTATACCAAACTTAGCCCACGCATTACGTACAAAGTAATCAACAACAGGAAAAGCAAGTCGTTGACCAAGGAAATACCCATACAAAGTATTTTCAAACCTAGTGTTCACCTCTTCGACCATTTCCATCGGGACAGAAAGATCCACACCATTAGCTTTCTTATTACACTCCAACCTACGAAAGTTTGACGTGTGTTTCTTAAGTTCAGTAGAAGTAACACCAGCATACGATGTAGAAGGTTGTTTCAAAACACCAACCTTCTCAATACCAACCGCCCCATGTGCATTCGTATCAACCTTATCATTAACATTATTAGGACTACTAGTAGCATTAACATTAGAAGCCATAGGACCACTCGTATCTTGAGGAGGTTTCGAATAATAACCAATAGCAGTAAGCATCTCCTCTAGCTCCTTCTGTGACTGCGGCACCTTAAGATGCTCAAATGGATTAGCCCCAATAGAAGTAGAAGTAGTAGCATCTACTGTCACAACTGGTTTTAATGGTTGCCCATCGTCACCCACAAGAACAAGTTTTCCCTCAAAGATTTGTTTTTCAATAGCGCGAATTTTCTATAAAGTATCATGACCCTCAGGCGTGTCATGACTAGGTGCATCATGACGAGGGCTCGAACCAAGTGAAATCGGCTCCACTTGTCCATCAGTACGAGAACTACTCCCCTCGTTAGTATCCATGCTAAGACTCTCAACTCCAGGAGTAACGACACCTGGAGCCTTTTCCGGAGTAGTCTCATTCTTATCACCCACGACCTGGACATGTATACCATCAGCACCACCAAAATCATGTTCCAACGTTCCCCCACCTTTATCCCTCTCTCTCGTAACCCCCATCATGAATAAATCACAACAATAAGACCCTCAAAACCGCATACAGACTAACGCCAAGATCACAAACAAAGAAACCCTAATCGCTTATGCTTCAGAATTTGACGTAAACACCAAGTGATAGTTATATACAATGATAATAGCACATGCAATCTTATAACCAATCAAATAAAAAAAAACACCAAAAGCAAGATGACCCACCCACGATTATTTTGAATCAGTACCAAGAGATACGATTATAACAATTGAATATTAAATAATGATAGGTTAGGTCGGTTGATAATAAAGTGCGTATGACGAAGACGAAAAAAAATGATTAAGATTTGCAAGGATCGCTTTTTCTTTTTTCGCCAAAGAGAGAGAGAGTTTTCCTTAGGGTTGTTCTTCGATAACATCTACGGACTTTGATTTGTCACTCAAAGAATGACATGGGTTTTTAGATGAAGTTCGAATGTACATGAACTTTAAAAAAAAAACAAAAAACAAAAAAAAAACAAAAACAAAAACAAAAAAAAAACAAAAAACTAATATGGAGAAAAATGATGGTTTATTGTCATTTAAGGCAGTAACCCGTTTTAAGGGAAAGAACAGAGCCATGCTTAACCTAAATTTTGAAACCACATGCTCTGATTCTAAATACAAATGTTTGTCGCCAAAAAGACAAATGTTTCCTTCACAAATGTTTTTCCTTCTAAATATTCTTCTGAAAAATATTTGTCATCTAATGAAAACAAAATTGCTTTGAAAATAACTCGGTCTATATTTTTGAAAATCATCTGGACTTATCATTTGTCAAAATCTCTAACACTCAATCAACAACTTATGACATTGATTGAGGGGGAGAATGATTTCAATCAAATCAAAAAGTTATTTTTCAAAAAATTGGCACGTAATTGAGCAAGGTCTAATTTTAGATAATCAAAAAGAACAATGTTTTTATACAATTGGATCCAGACCAAGGCTAACGTTGTGTTTTCATAAGATACTTAAGCATGTTTAATCATTGCAGGTTAAAGTCTCAGAATTTGATCCTTATCAGTTAAATGTTTTAAAAGCAAGTCACAATTCTCCTCAAAATCTTTCAAAAACAATTTAAATCAATAGAGATCACAAATCTCAAAGGATTTGAAAATTGTGATCGGGGGAGAATTTGTGATTTAAATTGGATATAAACTGATAATTCAATAAGTGGTTTTATAAAGATAATAACAAGCACTCCTCCCTACATGTGCCAAACGATTTCAACTTTTCCATGCACATGTTCAGGGGGAGCATTTATCTTAAACCAAAAAGAATTGAAACGTGATTGATTTGTATCAAAGTGCAGGTTCCCTCTAATATGTGCAATACCCTTTTGAATCTCGATGCACATATTGAGGGGGAGCAATCATAAGAAAACTTCATCCTTCCCAAAATTGATTTTTCCAAAGTGTTTAAATACTAGATTTAATCGGGAAGTGACGATGATCATTTTAGAAAATGTTAATCAAAATATTGGATCTTTCATGCTCAATCTAAGATTTCAAATGTCCTCTTGCCTCCATGCGATAAATTAATTTCTAATACATGAAGCACATGTTGAGGTGGAGCATTTATAAAATATCAAAAACAATTGAGGTACAAAATACTTTGATTTTATATCACAATTACCTTGATTGATTTTCTAATGGTTTTCAATTGGTTTCGAGGCGGAAGAACAATACCAATAGACCGACCAATTTTACTTTATGCATAGAGATATAAGGATGGTTAGGTTAGGTATTTGTTCCCACGATCTCGCCAGAGCCGGAGGGATCTACCTAGGGATAATCCACTAGATAGTGTAGAGTCCTTAGGTATATTGAAAAAGGAGAAAAAAAATGAGAAATGGGAAGAGTGCAGACTGAGATTGAGCTAGAACTGGAATAAACCCAACAAGGTTCTAGTAATAAAGTCTCGGTAAGCACTGAAGGGGTTGAAGAATGAAAAAGAATTGAATGTGAATAAGGTGAAAGGAAATAGCCCTCCATTTATTCAACCTTAGGGCAGAAACCGGGTTCAATTCATATGCTACTGGTGGTTACTAAGGTAACGGCGGTATTGAAGACAAGACGTCATGGACCGTGTGACGCACTGCACTAAGCTTCCCAAGTTACTCAAGTTCCTCTTAAAAGGGCTTGTTTCATTCTCACGGGGAACCTATATAATATTTCGACTTTCTCTTAGAGATAGTTGATATTAAAGAAGGAGACCCTCTCCCTAGTCTCCAGCATAGGAAACCAAAGTGCACTATTGAGTCTAGAGCCAAGAAATCATCAATAAATCTCGTTAGGACACATTATTTTTGAATACTTACTGTTTCACACAATGTGGAAAGTAAGAATATGATTAAGAGTCCTACGCATTATCCTTGTGGTATTGCCAGAACATCCGAGTGATATGTATAATATTCACAATGAAGATGGAAAGCCTTCTAGAGCCAACATCAAACAAGCTCTTGGTGGGTGGCATGTAAGATCTATCCAATAGATCAACCATGTGACAACTGGATAGAAATGATGGGGCGATTCAATATTGAATCAACCTTGGTCCAGGAAATGGATTGATGGATACCTTTGAAAAACCGGTCGTGGTGCTCAAAAATTCTTTTCTTTAGCACGTCGACCGTGTATTATGTTTTCAAAAATTAAAAGGGTATTTATGATTGATAACTGATTTTCATAAAACCTTTGTTGTATTGCAAAACCCTTTATATTAAGCAATACAGGATTGTTTTCAAATCATTTTCATCAATCAGTGAATCTCAATTCACTGGTTTACTCACTCCGTGTTGTCTTCTTTGAGACGTTCCGGTTTGAGAACAGCTAGAGCAGCTGCGAAACCCTGTCAAGGAGATTCTTCAGAATTATACCTGATCACAGGCAGTACTTGTGCTGATCAACGGGGAACCGTGGGCCGTGTACCTCAATTCAACGAAAGTGATCAAAGACACTTTCGTGCGCTTTATTACTAACTGTTGTATGTAGGGAAACCCGACGGTTGCAGCTGATCAGAATTGATAAGTCATTCTGTAGCCGCATGCTCACACATCACGTTCATTTTAAAGAAATCATGATATATGCATATCTTCATCAAGTGATTCTGATATCTTCACTCCATGCTTCTGCTACGCTGCTGCAAATATCAAGAATCAACAAAAGCTTACGCAACTCTGATAAGAAGATATCATGATCCAGAATGTGAGCATGCCGGTCCAAAAGTCACAACTTCACATGATGGCAACACTTCAAGGGATAAGTCAGAGATTTATGGTGGCAGATGATCTCAATGCTGGCTCAAAACTCATCTTCACGTGGACCAGTTAAAGACCTCCACTTGAAATAACAAAACATGCGGTACATGAAGAATCAAAGGCTATGGACTACAGAGCAAAGAACTTAATCAAGAATCCAAGAAGAATCAAAGTGTAATATCTGTTTGTATTCAATGTAAATTGAGGTGACCTCCCTTAGGGGGAGATTGTTAGGATCTAGAAAATCCGTTAGTTAAAGAGTCGGTTACCTCAAGTATATGTATTCGTTAGAAAGCTCGTAGTCGTAGTCATGTAATGTTAGTAAGTAGTTTGTTAAGTAACATCGTGGTGGACGGACGGGTCTTTACCCACTGTATGCCTGATCTACAGCCCGTAGGAGACGTGTCTTGTAAGAAACTATAAATACCCTCTACCTCCTAAGGTAGAGGGTTGGAGCTTGATAATATCATTTTTCTTTGTCTCACTAAGTTCCCAAAACTCTTCACTTTCTCTCTCTAGCACTCATACTATACGCCTCTTTGATTAGTGTATTTGTGTATTTATGAAAACCAATATGTTACAAGAATGTCTTATAAAGACCAGCATCATAATCTGTGCTAACCCTTGGCGCCCCAAAATTACCTACCTCTGACTCAGAACCACAAGCAGTGATAAAGACCTTAAAATCCATGACAGCTAACTCATTTTCCAAATTCATGTCATCACTTATATTGCTAGATATTCCTGCATTGCCTAACTGTGTACTCTGACTCCCTTGGAACAAAGCAAGTTGTAAATCATTCTCCTGACAACTATTCTCTTCATTTGCCAAAATTGGGTCATCAACTATCTGCCGTGATGTTCCTATATTGCCTAAGTGACTACTCTGACTCACTTGGAACAAAGTAACATCAATATTAGGCTCCTAAACCTGTTATTCACATCAACAAGTGCTCTTCCTACTTTCTCTAACTGCTTACCCTGAGTCACTTGGAATAGATTAACCTCAACATCACCAGGCTCCTAAAAAGTATTATCCTTATTAATTAGTACTAATGCAGGATCACTGTTATCACTAACATCACTATCAAAACCAGCATTCAATTCTTTTGGATTTTCAACAGGTTGGCTGGAAAAAGACATGTCAAGGGTTGAAAACACAAGATCAATCTCTGGCAATTGATTAGATTTCCCAATACTATTGACGTCCAAAGATAGTTGTGTTAGTTGCAGAAAAGGCTCTAGTACAGGCTCATTATCAAGGTCATCTAAAAACAATCGTCTTCAACATGATTGGATAGCAGCACTAGCTACTTTTCTAGTTTCTTCATCCAACTCTCTAAAATAGTCTTAATTAATTGGGGGAGGGGGGATTTCATTCAACTCAAATATTTTCTTACCTATTTCAACATAAACATCCATTAACTTATGCTCTTTGACAATGTTTGTCAAAAACTCAAGATTTACAGGCTCACGAAAACTATACAAGCCATCATCCAGTGTACTACCAGTCTTAACAAAGTAGTAGTAATTGATTTATCCTTCAGCATAACCAATTTGGGTCATAAGAGCGTCCATTTCATCAATAGATACCTCATTCATATCAACATAATCAACAAGACATTGCTTACCTCCTTCGTAAATTCTACCTGGCCAGTTTCTAAAAATACCATTGTGATGAAACATCATGCTAGACTGACCCTATCAACCAGCTGTTTAAATACATAATAAAACATTGTTAAGATTATCTTACCTAAAATAAAAATACCTTAAACAATCGTACCAACAAATCAATGAAAACGATTAGTTATACTAGAGCTCATGGCGAAAAAATGGATTAGACATCTACTACATAGTACAATGAGAGAGAGAAATTTTTATCACGCTAAAAAGACGCATATACACTCAAAACAAATAACAGGATTTGACAACATATAACGAGACATTAACCTGAGAATAATGGGTCAAGGGACTAACGTGATATAAAAAACTTGAAAAAAGGACTCCAGATGACTAAAATACCAAGGTACGACCCTTTTTTTTGACAAGTTTAGGGACGAATGGTGTATTTTACTCTAAACTTTATGATATGAATAAATGTTTAAGGTCTTTCTCCCTCATATGCTCCAGATGCTCCACTCGTCAGTATATGCCCAAAATTTGACATACCGCATTGTAGTCTTCTTTATTAAATAGTAACAGAAGGTCTGTTATAGTCTTGTCATTTCCGCACAAAAATTTCAATTTTTTTGAATATTTTAAGTCGTGTCGTTCACTGGGTGTTACATTATAAGCATGATTAGGTTTTTCGAAATCAACGAATCTCGGAGATTGTGCTACATATACCTACTTGTTGATAAAACCATCTAAAAATGCATTTTTCACATCTATTTGATATAACTTAAAATCCAATGCACATGCATAAGCAAGAAGTATTCTAATAGCTTCTAGTCTAGCTATAGGTGCATAAGATTCGTCGTAGTCTATTCTTTCTTTTTAATTATAACCTTGTGCCACTAACGTACCTTTATTCTTAGACACAATGCCATTCTCATCAAGTTTGTTTCTAAATACGCATTTAGTTTCTATGACTGTTTGATTCCTAGGTGAGGTAGTATTTTTTATTTAGTATGAAGCACTTGCTTCCGAACACTCTAAAATAATCTTGAGTATGTTTCCTACCTCTCAAGATTTCATATGGTGTTTTTCCTAAAATGGGTCTAATCAAAATCCTATTGAGTATATAAGTTGAGGTGTCTACGGCGTTACACCAAATATTTTGAGATATTAATTGCTCGTTCAACATAGTTCTACTCATCTTTGTGGAGTACGATTTTTCCTTTCTACTACACCATTCGAGTCACAATAATCTCCGAATTGCACTTCATTATCAAAGTCCCGGCAATGATCAGTCCTAATGGAGACTATTGGAAATCCTAATTGATTTTGGACTTTCTTACTGAATATTTTGAATTGCTCGAAAGCCTCATTTTTAGCCATAAGAAATCTTGTCCAATTATACGTAGAATAGTCATCTATTGTTACTAAGGTGTAAAGGTTTCCTCCGTAACTTTGTACAGCGGATGGACCAAAAATATTCATGTGTAGGAGTACTAGGCATTTAGTTGTGGATACTATGTTCTTATCTTTGTGACTAGCATGAGCTTGTTTTCCAATTTTACAAGCGTCACAAAAGTGTTGATCAAACTTAAGCTTAGGTAAATTTCTAACTAGATCCATAGACACCAAAGATTAAATCAAACGCATATTTATGTGGCCTAATCTACTATGCCAAAGTGTAGAGTTTTGGTCTATGGTTGCCAGGAAAAGCTTATCTTTCGGCTTATTTCCTAATTTCATCACATACAAGCCGCTTTTCCTAATACCTCTACGTATAGTTTTTCCGTCCTATGTAATCTCACTACCATCCTCGAAAAATATCTCCTTACACTTATTATCACATATTTGACTAATGTTAAGTAAGTTAAATCCTAAGTTATCTACATGCTCAACATTTGAAATAGTAAGGAAGTCATGAGAGATCGTACATTTACCTATGATGTTCCCTCTTTAATTACTAGAAAAAGTAACGTTACCACTGTTGTATGCTATGCACGAAGAGAAAAGACTTTTGTTGCTTGTCATATGCCTTGTGCATCCACTATCTTTAACCCATTCATCGGGCTCCAAGTCAATTCTTAAGCATATCTCATTTGATACGTGAGCCATAAGACACGTTTCATCGTTAGGCTTTTCTTCGTCTTCCTCACCACTATCACTCAAAGAACCTTCGATAAACGCTCTTTGGTTCTTTTTTCTTGATGGTTTCGGGCATTCTCTTATAAGATGATTCGGGTCTCCGCATCTAAAATATTTAATATCTTCTTTACCTTTCTTGTCATCCCGGTTCTTTTGGAATGACTTTTTTTCATCATGCGGTACGTCTTACGTATCTACCTCTTCTTTTAAAGAACTTCTTAAAGCCCCTAACCGCCATTACATATTATTCATCTTTGTTGGAATCACTCCTAAACTAGATTAAAAGTGTTAGTAATTAATATGTAATAGTTAGCTTAATTAGGCTTTTATGTTAGTAATTATGGCAAGGATTATGTAGAAAGCCCATAAGCCTTGGCCCAAGCTCAATAAGGAAAGGAAGGGAGCTTGTGTGTTGCCCTAGCTCCTTCCCTATAAATACCTTTGTAACTCTCATTTGAGAGTTGGTTGTTCATTTCACACATAATACTACGCATAACCTTTGTTTACATTCATTCGTGTGTATGTGTGTTTGTTCATCCGATCATCTTTACCTCTATTTCTCTAATTGATGCTTGTGTTACAAACATGGTGACCTAACAGTGGTATCATTCGCCAAATAGTTGGGTGAAACGATTTTGTTTTTGAAGTTTTTTGGTATACACGTACGTCTCGGTACTCAAACATTCATACGCTTTAAAATCTAAATTTTTACACTTTAAAACTCAAGATTCTTGTACTTTAAAGGTTATTTGGTGTTAAAGTTTACGTTTTTGGCAAAAAGTTTGAACCTTTACGTGTATTTCTTTGTTTTCAAACTTGGTTTTGTTCGTGTAGTCTAGTCTACGCGTAAGGGTATAAACTAGTTTGAATCATCAAGTTTTCAACTTTCTTGTTATTTTGGTGATTTTGAAGCTACTTCATCCAGAAAATCAGGTTTCTAAACTCTTTTGCGCTTAAAAATCATTTTTGGTGTTATTTGGTAAATCCTACGCATAGCAAAACCCTAAGTTTACGCGTAAGCTCCAAAAGGTTTGATCTTCAGTGTTATTGGTTTACTCAGTGTTTTCTTGCTTGGATAAGTCTGAAAACACTTCGAATTTGGATATCTTTTACACTGGAATAAGTGTAAAGGATTTTTGGGTAAAACCCTAGTTTTACGCCTAAGCTAAAACTTACGCGTAGCATACTTTACGCCTAAGCATTTTCTTACGCCTAAGCCTATCTTACGCATAAGCATTCTACTACTAAGCTTTTGGACTACGCATAAGCTAAGGTTTCCTTAACCCTACGCGTAAGCTAATCCTACGCGTAAAGTGGTGTTTTCACGCATAAGCTATTTCCTTTGCATAAGCTGATTTCTACGCATAAGGATTCTTCATCAACAAAGTTTCATTCGACTACAAAGATCCATCATCAATACAAGTTTCAAGATGTCTCAACCACCATACTCTAGCTACTTTCCTCATATGTATCCTCAACAACAACAACAACTCCAACAACAACAACAACTCTATCAACAACAACATCAATTTCAACAACAATTTCCTCAAGGAGAAATTCCACCTCAAATGATTCAACCACCACCTAGTCTTCAAGTACAACCCTACACTAACTTTCAAAATCAACATCCATCCAAGTATGCTATGAAGGAACCGTCTTGGCTTGCAAAGATGTGTGAAGCTTTAAGTAGCCAACAATCCATTCATGAAGCTGGATCCCTTGACAGACCTCCAATGCTCACTCCCAGAAACTACGATCAATGGGTGATAAGGTTCTTTAGGTTTTGTGATCTAAAGAAGCCACATGGAAAATTCTTAAAGAAGGTCATCCTTGAAGGTCTATTTCAGATGCCTCGTCATTGTACCGAGATCCAATTGCCAATCCACCAAGAGATGATATCACCAACATTGTCGGTATTGATCAACTTACTACTGATCAACTTCTTCACTTAGAAGCTGATGAAATTGCTATGCAATATATCCTTTTGGGATTACCCAATCCGATACTCCGTAGTGTTGATGTTCAAAAGACTGCTAAAGCAATGTGGGAGCACATTCATCTTCTTATGGAAGGCACTGAACTAAATCAAGAAGACATGAAATCTAAAATCTACTTGGCCTATGAACACTTCATGATTGAACTAGGGGAGACATTAGAGTCATATCATCATCGGTTCTCAGACATCATCAATGACTTGGATAAACACAATATCATTATGCCAAGAATTGCAGTCAACACTAAGTTCCTAAGTAGTCTTGGTCCTGATTGGGAAAAGTTTGTTATTTTCATCCGTCAAGCGAAGAATCTTCATCATGCTACATACGGATTGTTGTACGACTATTTGAAGCCCCACCAAAAGGAAGTTGATAGAGAAAGAGTCATCCGTGGAGCTCTTGTTTCACCTTCACTCCCGGATAATCAAACTCTTGCATTGTGGGCTCAAGCTTGTTATCCTCAATTTCCATCTTTACAAACTGTCTTCACAAATCCTCCACAACCAACTGCTACAATTACCCCATATGATCCATCACAACAACAAACCCAAGAAACTCAATTGGTTCCTTACAACAACAATGATCAAGCACTTTACAGTGAATCTAATGAGGATTCTGAAGCTTTCGATGCATTGCAACAAGGGTTTGTCATGATTGCTAAAGCCTTCGGCCGATACTCTAACAAATCCAACAATCGCATTTGTACCTCATCAAACACTAGGAATCAAGCTGTTGTTAACAATGGACGAGTTGAAGTTCAGAATCGTGGTAATGTTCGTCAGATGGGCGGTGGTCAAGGGTTTAATGCTAATGGAAGGAATAACATGGGTGTTCTACAACAACGGGCTCAAGTGGTTGAACAGGTAAATGCTCAGAATGGGGTTAATGGTGTTCGTTGTTATAACTGTGATGAGAAGGGTCATCTGGCTAATGCATGCCCAAAGCCGAGGACAAGAGGTAGCGCTTACCACAAAGAGGCTTTACTCTTGGCTCTCAAGGATGAAGCTGGTGGAACTCTTACCAACAAGGAACACAGCTTTATGGCAAATGAAGATTCAGATGATGATATGGAGGACTTGCAGGCTAATGCAGCTGTGATGTTAATGGCAAACATGAAAGAACTCTACATGAGTGACACAGGCCTAGTGTATGACACTGACGGCTTGTCTCAGGTACTGGATCAAACTACATTTATTTCTGATCTGATATCTCCGCCAACATCTGCATCCGACAAGGCTCAGAGTGTTCAACATGAGCCATCTACATCTCATTCCGATGATAATCAAATAGATCCCGTAGTTATATTTGATGATCAAGATGACCTTATGGTTAATACTGATAATCAAGTTGACTCCGTGGTTATATTTGAGGATCTAAATAATGCTCATGTTGAGACTCACATTGAACAAACTGAACTCTCGTCTAATCCAGATATTGAACTCATGACCTTACTTACGGACCAAAAATCTCGAATGGAAAAATGCCTTGACATCAATAAGCAATTAAAGGACAAAAATGCACTGCTAACTAAGGATAATGAATGCTTAAAATTTCAACTCAACATCTTTCAAACACAAGAAAAACGTGAAAAATGTTTTGAAGTCGCTTTTGCTAAATCTTACCAAAACGAAAAATCTTTAGAAAAACAGATATGTGATCTAGTTGCATCTAAGAATGCTTTGTTATCTCAAATAGAACAACTGAAATATGATCATAAACAACAACTTAACGCTCTCACTTTGGAAACTCAAAAAGCCAAGTCTGAGTTGTTAACTTGTCAAAAACAATTCTGTGAGTACAAAAAGCATTCAAAGAAACGAATAGATGACTATCTTGAAGAAATTGTCGACCTACAAAACAAAATCAAAGATTTTCGAAATGTTGTTTATAAACATGGTGAGTCAATCACAACTATTCAAAAGTTTAATTTTAAACCAAATCCAAATGGATATGGACCGAATCTTGCTGATTACAAACCTAAGTTTTCAAATAGAGCATTCAAACCAAATCCTCAAGTTTACAGTTGAGAATATAGAATTGATGATTCCATTATGACTATTGTTGAATATAATCGCATGGAGGAATTAGATGCAGAAGACGAGAGTCGGTCAAAATTGAAAAATGTTGTTTATAACAAACCATATAACTATTCAAAAGCCGTTACTTACGTCACACAACAGAATCTTTCTAACACACCTTGGGTTATCACACCTACTTTTGAGTCTTCTAATGAGGGTCTCCTTTCCAATGCTGCATAAATTAATGGTCCTTTACCTTCACTTAGTGAAATAAAGCCATTAGCTGAACAATGTAAATTTTTAAAATATTTTGAAACATTCTTATCGTGTTAGGATCCAATATTTATTGTGTTATGATGATTCGGGTGGTCTTGGATGAAGGAAATACATGTTAGACATTTTAGAGAGAGAAAGTAGAGAGATGGTGTTCTTGGTAGAGAGTTGATGAACAAAATATGAAAGGTTAGATTCCAAGCCACACCCCTTCCAAGGATGGAAGGGGTATTTATAGTTACAAGACTACACGACCTCCTGACGGCCTGTGGATCAGGTATACAGTGGGTAAAGACCCGTCCTTCCTCCACGGTGTTACACTAAACTAATCTACGCTACTAATTAACTAATTAACTACAAAACAACAAAAATAACTACAAGTCTACGAGCTAAAATATACTAGACCATAATTGGGGTGACCACCACTTTAATATGGAATTTCCAATTCCTAACAATCTCCCCCTAAGGGAGGTCACCCCATGAAATACATTTTGCATCCTAGCATTCTTTCTTTGTCCTTAGTTCCAAGCTCGTAGACTTCAATTCTTCAAATTTCGCATTCTTTGTGCTTGTGTAGCGATTCTTCAAAGTCCGCATAGTTTTGTACTTTAAGTGGAGGCCTTTAAACTGATCCACGTCTTTGATGATCTTTGAGCTTTCTTTGAGATCATCAGCCACAGTAAATCTCTAGATCATCCATAGTTGTGTTGCCTTCATGTAATGTTGTGACTTTTGGTCCGACATGCTCACACTTTTGGATCATGACATCTTTCCATCAGAGTAGCGGAAGATTTTACTGGTTCAAGATATTTGCAGCAGCGTAGCGGAATCATAATATAAAAATATCGAGCAGTTACGTAGATATGCACCATCATGATTTATTCAACTAAGTGTAGATGCTGTGAGCATGCGGCTTTGGATTGACTCCTCAATATCGATTAGCTGCAACCGTCCAAATGTACCTGCAAACAACAGTTAGCAATAAAACACACGAAAGTGTCTTTGATCACTTTCGTTGAATTGAGGTACACGGCCCACGGTTCCCCGTTGATCAGTACAAGTACTGCCTGTGATCAGGTTGGATTCCTAAGAATCTCCTGGACAGGGTTTCGCAGCTTTTCTAGCTGTTCTCAAACCGGAACGTCTCAAAGAAGACAACACGGAGTGAGTGAACCAGCGAATTGAGATTCACTGATTGATGAAAAATTGATTTGAAAACAATCGCGTATTGCTTGAAGAAGGAGTTTTGCAATACTACGAAGGTTTTATAAGAAAGATCAATTTTCAATCGAAAATACTTTTTGTATATGAAAAGAGTACACATTCGATGTGCTAGAGAAAAGAAGAGATTCGCACATCGAACTGTTTTTCCAAAAGTATTTTTTTTCAATCAGAGATACTTTTTGTGTTTGAAAACATAAGTACACATTTGACGTGCTAGAGAAAAGAAAGTTTGCAAATCGAATGGTTTTTCCAAAAGTATTCCTCAATTCATTTCCTGGACCAAGGTTGATTCAAGAATGAATCACCCCATCGTTTCTATCCAGTTGTCACAAGCTTGATCTTATGAAAGATCTCACATGTCACCCACCAAGAGCTTTTTTTATGTTGGCTCTAGAAGGATTTCCATCTTCATCGTGAATACTTTTACATATCACTCGGATGTTCTGGCAATACCACAAGGATAATGCGTAGGACTCTCAATATATTCTTACTTTCCACATTGTGTGAAACAGCAAGTCTTCATTAATTTAGTGTCCTAATGAGATATTGTGGATGATCTCTTGGCTCTAGACTCAATCAGTGCACTTTTGGTTCCTATGCTGGAGACTAGGGAGAGGGTCTCCTTCTTCAATATCAACAATCTCTAAGAGAATGTCGATAGATAATGTTGGTTCCCCGTGAGAATGAAACAAGCCCTTTTAAGAGGAATTTGAGTAGCTTGGGAAGTTTAGTGCAGTGCGTCACTGGGTCCATGACGTCTTGTCTTCAATACTAGTGTTACCTAAGTAAACACCAGTAGCATATGTATTGAACCCGGTTTCTGCCCTAAGGTTGAATTATTGGAGGGCTATTTCTTTTCACCCTTTTCTCATTTCATTTCTTTCTCATTCTTCAACCCCTTCAGTGCTTACCGAGACTTCATAACCAGAACCTTGTTGGGTTTATTCTAGTACTAGCTCAGTCTCAGTCCGCACTCTTCCCATGTCTCACTTTTCTCCTTTTTTCATCAAGCCTAAGGACTTCTACACTATCATGTGGATTGTCCCTGGGTAGATCCCTCCGGTTCTGGCGGATCATGGGAACTAATACCTAACCACACCATCCTTATAACTCTATGCATAAAGTAAAATGGTCGGTCTTTTGGTACAGTTCATTCCTGCTCAAAACCAATTGAAAAATCATTTGGAAAATCAATCAAGGTACTTTTGATACGAGATCAAAGCATTTTGTACCTTAATAGTTTTGATCATTTAGAAATGCTCCCCCTCAACATGTGCATATGATTTTGAAATTGTTTAGCACATGGAGGCAAGAGTTCTTTGAAATAATTTCTAGATCACAATTTCCATTGAAAAAGCCATTTGATTTTCTTGGTAAAATTCTCCCCCTCAATATGTGCTTAGGATATTTTAAATCATTTTATCACATAGAGGAAAGAGTTCATTTGAAGTACATCTAGGATCACAAAATCCATTAAGAAACCATTTAAAACTCAATCAAGGTACTTTAATGTTAAAACATAAAAGCCTTTATACCTCGATAGTTAATTTTCTTTTGAAATGCTCCCCCTCAATATGTGCTTTGAGATTCGAAAGCGTTTAGCACATATGGGAGAGCAGTATGCACATATGAACCAAAAAATGATCATCTTTAATCAAGTTTCATTATTAAATCACAAATTCTCCCCCGATCAAAAATATCAAACCCTTTGAGATTTTGGATCCCAACTGATTTAATAAGGTTTAGAAAAACATAGGAGAAAATGTGGCCAGGTTTAAATACTCATCTTGTTTTTGGATAAATGCTCCCCCTCAACATGTGCATTATGTATTAGAAATCGTTTGGCACATGGAGGAAGGAGTGCCTTTAAAGGACTAAAACCAATTCCATTTAAACAAATTTGAGATTTAAATCACGATCTCTACCCCGATCAAAAATTTCAAACCTTTTGAGATTTGTGATCCCAATTGATTTAAATCATTTAAAAGATTTTGGGGAAAGACGTGGCTTGATTTAATTTTGAAAAATGATTGATACGGATCAATTTTAGATATTAAAGATTGTTAGTGTCAGGTATGATAGTTTTTTAAGAGATCTTTAAGTAAAATAAAACAATTTCACAATCAAACAAGAACAGAAAAAATTTCATTTTGTAAGATCTTTGGGTTTTAAAGAAAATCATACCATGACATAACATTAACTCTTTAGATCACCACTTTATGTTGTACAGACGAACTTTTATGAAGAAATATCGTTTGAAAATACTTTTATTTTAAATCACTCTCCCCCTCAGTCGATGACCGTAGTTGATGATTGAGTGACTTAAGTTTTGATAAAATGAAGTCCGGTGATTATCAAAATTTAGTCCAATTTAATTTTCAAAACCATATTTTTCCATTTTCAAAACAATATTATTTCAAAAATTGTTTAAAAATGGTATTATTCACTACTTGTCCTCCACAAAGATACGTTAGGTGGTTGAGAAGCTTCTGTTGTTGCTGTAGGGCTGGAAGAAAACCATCTGCTGAAGCAGTGAGACTTCTTACGTTGCATTTTTTCATGCCAACTAAGGTAAAATTAAGCTCCGTTTCTTCATTTGATAATGAAGAACAACCATCTGCTGATGCAGTGAGACCTCTTACGTTGCATTTCATGCCAAATTTCCATAGAAGTCAAATAAAGCTCCGTTTCTTCATTTGTCAACCCAAGATATAGTTACCCTTTCTTTTCGGCATCCAATCATATTCAATTGTGGGATCCGAATCGGGAACATTCTTATATACCAATATACCTGCATATGTTAGTGAACACACATACAGATATATGGTGGTCGACATCACCCAAACAGCAATCGACTAATAAAAGTCAATGCAACATCTCAATCAGATCATGTAAAGGCATGGGAAAAATGTGTTCATCAAACTCTAATCATCTAAACCTAACAATCATATCCTAGGAACCTAGTCCTTCAATGTAGGTTAACATCATTTTTAATTAAGCATATAGGATAATTAAAAAAGCCCGTTAGATGATATAGATTTGAAAACATTATCCCCCTCAATTAATGACTCAATTTTTGAAAAGTTTAAAAGCATTGAAGTCATTGATTGAGATTACAAATTTTATAAAAACTCTGAATCTGATTGTTTTGTAAGCAACTCATTTTCCACCAATTTTTTAATACAACAAATATTTTTCTGAAGAATTTTTAGACGGAAAAAAATTTGTGTGGGAACAGCAGTCCTTCGACATACTTTCCTCATTTTGTTTTACGATAAGTGCACGAAATATTTGAAAATAGGTTTAAGCGTGGCACTTTCCTTTCTTGAAGAGCGGGTTGCTATCAGAAATAATATCAAACCATAGTATAAAGAACGGGTTACAGTCTGAGATAACTGTAAACCATATTTTGAGACATGTTTTGAAAAGAATATTTACACCTCCTGCTCGAACTTCATCTATGGTCCCGTGCCATTATTGAATGACATTTCTAAGACCGTAGATGTTATTGATACCAGAAGACATGTCTTGAGAAAAACAAATTTTTGGTATTTTTAAATTTTCTGATTTTTATGGATTTTTGTTGGTTTTATATTTTTCTATTTTGTTTTGCTGGTTTTATATTTTTGTATTTTCTTTTCTGATAAATATATACAAAGATAGAGTAGATGATATAGTTTAAGAGGATGATGATACGAGTACCGAGATAAGGATATCGAGCAACACGTCGTAGAAGATAGAATTCGTCATCTCTTAAACTTCCACCACCAAAGCTTCCGAGGCTCCAGAACAGAAGATAGAACATGAGCCGTTGAGAAAAAGAGACTTTGGCAGCTTCCCCCCAAACCGAAAATCCTTTAGCTGAGCAGATTCAAAGCTTTCTTTCAAGCTTCCATTAGCCAGGTGCACAAAGAAGCACACCATTATCATCGATCTTGCTGCTCCTTTTAAGAATGATCATTGATTCTTCGTTCGGGGTTATATCATCAACAAGAACAACAACGTATCATCCCACTCTTTAAATTTCTTCTCAAATTCCTTTTCCACTGAAGTGCAAGCGATCCATTCCAAAAGGTGTCAAGAGAACAATCCCCCCAAGTAGTTGAATTGATGCAGTCAGTCTCTTTGTATAATGCTCAAGAACTCTCCCGAATACCCATCATGAGGGGAATGAAAACACCTCCCCAATGTTCACATTTTTCTTCCCTGATGATCGTGTATGAAGCTCAAGAACCCGAAGTACACACATTCCCAAAGAGAGAATAACTGATAACACCTCCCTCATGTTACACATTTATCTCCCCTGAATATGTCATACTTGTGCACCTCTTTTATCCCCAGAGACTAACTCTTCAATCTGTTCCCCCACATAGTTGGAATTAGAACGCTAGAAGCCATGAGTCAAACACTGAGTTTCTCTGCGGTCATGACATTTGTCTTCCCGGGATATCTTCAATCACTTAGAAGAATTAAGTTCGTCAAGTGTACTCGTTGTGCTTTTAGATGTGTGTCTCTAGAAGCCACGAGTCAAACACTGAGTTTCTCTGCGGTCATGACATTTGTCTTTCCGGGATATCTTCAATCACTTAGAAGAATTAAGTTCATCAAGTGTACTCGTTGTGCTTTTAGATGTGTGTCTCCTTTCCCCTTGATGGTTTAGACACTTCAGAATCAACAACACATTGTAAGCTCATGTACTTTGAGAAGATCGCTTGAAGTCTTTGTGAGAATCAACCTGCTGAAGAACAGTGTGAGCAAATCTAATTGGGGATTAAATCAGGATTTTCACTTTTCCCCAATTAGTGCTCTCCCATAAACCGACAATCTGTTGATAAATGCCCGAGATAAGAAGAAGTCTTTAGATCGTTAAATGCAACTCGTCTTTAGTCTTCTAACATGTAGTAGAAAATGTAGAACCAACTGTAGACTCGACCTTCTTCAAGATTGTCCAATTGGGGAATAGATAGTTAACATCTCCATCTCACCAAGAAAGTATCCCAATTAACTTATATCTTGCAATTCCCCTTAACTAACATCCCTCCCAATCAAACAAGAACAGAAAGATGTTCATCAAGAAAATTAACAATCAGCCCGCAATGAACACACGAAATGGTAATACCAAGCAAACAATCACATCAAACAAGAACAAAAGGTTGTTCGGAATCATCATGTTGATGTGCACGTGAAGCATTAACCGGAAGCACTTGTCTTTAAACTCATCAGCCCGTGTAAAGATGTCAACAACGGCTCTTAGTAGAAACTCCATGTAACGATGACCCGATAAGAAGAAGCTCGGTTCTTACATGAGTTAGGAGCCGTTTGACCATTTATTCTCAAATATCAATCAACCATGCAGAAAATTCACACTTCTTCTCCCCCTCAAGAATTACATACAGAGATGCCATTCTTGATTAAACAAGTGATTATCATCCAAATGTATTCTATTCACACTTCTCCCCCGCAAAATTAGCACATGATGTCGCCATCTTCATTATATTGAGCAAGTGGAATAAGATTAATTATCAGTAGTCCGGTTCACTTGATGACTGAAGCGCATTAAAAAACATGAAGCATGTTAATGAGAATGGTCATAAATGAGAAGATTTCTCTTCTTCAGAAGATAAAGCGCACTGAAGCGTACACTTTTCTTTTATTTGAGAACGAGGCATGAACTGTTGTGTTCATACGTCATAATCTCTCTCTTTTCAAACTCTCTTGGCAAAACATGTAATCACCCCATTATCATACAGTAGGCTCTTTGTTGTGACAGCTGATGGAGAAAACCCAATATGATGAATTTGACCTTGAAGTAAACTAACCTGAAATCGTGATTTAAACTTGCACATATGTAACAAAGAGCGGTGCCGAGACTTCATGCCCATTTGAATCTCTAAGTACTCTATACTCTTCAACCAACCAACCATCGAGTATTAGACATATATCACCTCTTGAAAATCCATAATTGAATGTGACACTGAGCACTACAACGTACCTCTTTAAAGTGATAGTTATTTTGTGGTGGTAAGAGCACAATTCCCTCAAGTGGTAAAAGAAAAGGTAAAAGTCACCCAACAATAACTAGATTTCCAAGTCTTCGTTTTTGATAATAAGCTTGAACAAGGATCTTGAAGAATCTTCATCCAACCATCCCCGATACCTTCAGATACTAAGTACACTTGCCCTTGATATTTCACTTCAACCTCAAATAAATAATAGTGAATTAACCCCGTTGTCACATCTTCTGGTTAAAAGCTCAACTCTAGCCTCCTTTGACGTTTTAGGTGACTTTTGATAATGGTTTCATCCCGACCATGTTATAAGTACATAACCCTGTAAAACCAAGTAATAACCAAACTACCATGATGAATATCCAAACACACATCCAATTTATGAAGCACACCCTTTTATCCCTTCTTCGAAGCAAAAACCGTAGCACCAGCATCAGAAGATCCCGAAATACGCTTTCCTTTATCCAAGATGGTTCCATCATTACAGGATTTTACAACTCTATGGTTTAAACCGAGAAATAGTTTCTTTCGCGGGATTTTACAAAACCAAGAATAAACCGTAAGATAGATCTGGAAATGCACTTTACAATTACCATGATGTTTCCATTGTCACGGGATTTTACAAGTCTATGATTTAAACCGAGAAATAGATTCTTTCGCGGGATTTTACAAAATCAAGACAAAACCGTAAACAACGTCAGCTTGAATGTGTTATGACAACTTTGGTTTTGGTGAATATTTGTTTTAGGGGAACATGCAGCGGTTCATCAACGGTTCAATATCCAACATCATCAACCATCCAATCAACACTTTGGTAAACACATCATTCACGCATTCTGTCGGCTATTGTAGTGACCACATGGAGAAGTAAACCCGATATACCAAACTTGATCATGAAGTAGAATTCCCTAGATTTGTTACTTAAACTTGTACTAATCCTTGTGAAGAAGAAACGGTGTACCCAATGTACAAAACCTCTTGACGTATCCTCAACTGCGTGAGACACCGAAGTGATAGTTACGTTGTGGGTTAAGTGAGAAAGAATCGCAAACGTAACTAAATAGCCAAGTCTTTATCACACTCAATAAACGCCCAAACAAGTCATCTTCGCGGAAGGGTAGAAAGAAAGAAGACGAAATAAGTAAACGCACCCGGAAAAACGTCACATCAATTTCAAATAAGAAATACCATCAAAACAACCCCGTAGTCACCCTTGTTCAATCAATTCAAGCCGTGACATAATATTTTCCGTGAAGATGTGTAACCCAAAGTATCAAACCGCATAACTCATCAAATCTCATCATACTATACAATGCATACCAAAACCCCCATGAATCTTCAAACTCGGTCCATGTCAGAAATCATTTATAGCAATAAATCCGTCCATGCCTATGAGTGAGATTACAACTTCAAAGCCCAAATCATTAATAAAAGGATATTACCCGGTTCAACACGCAAACCGCACTCCGTAACCAAACCTAAAAAAAACTCATCATAAAGTCGAACTCACATATATCTCATAGTCAAATATCACCCGATCCAAACTACCATATTGTTCAAATCTCATAAGTCTTATAAATCACATATAATAAAAGGGTTAAATCTGATCCACTTATGCTCCCCCGTCTACATTAGCATAAAGCCTATGACCAAGTAAGTCAAGCCCATATATCAATTGGTTAACACATCCCATAAGACACGGCCCAAGATAAAACCAAACGTTTAATATCAAATGTGAAGTCAAACCATGTGACCATTTGAGATTTACGGCCCATATCCATTCCAATATACAGATTTTATTCAACCCTAATTATAGGGTATAAAACACTTACTTAACACATCCAAACCCTAATCCCTATCCAAAACATCCGCCCCCATCATTCTCTGCCTCCCTCCTCCATCTAAACGTTTTGTTGGATCGATATACTTTAATCAAACTAACTTAACTAGCTTGTTAAGGTTTAATAACCTCGGATAAATCCTAAGTTATTAACAAAGAAACACTGAGCAATCTTTACTAAGTACGCGGAATTTACTTAACAAAGCTAAGAAGAAAAACTTTATTAACAAACTTTAAATCTGCTTATTATGCAGATACTCTAATACAACTCTAAGATAATCGAACTTTTCTCTAAACTCTAATTAGTAAACTCTAAAACTCTTTTTCTGAAATCGTACCTCTAATGCCAATCTAGGAGTCCTTTTATAGACTCAAGGATATCCTAGTCGGTTTACAATTTATAACCTTGTACGACAAGTAATCTACAATACTTTCCATAAACGAATATAACAGTTTATTTGTTCTAGCAGTACTTTGACTTCCTCTTGCAGTACTTTGACTCTGTCATTTAGCAGTACTTTGACTATTTGACTTCTTCCAGTTCTTTTCAGCTTACAGTACTTTCATATCTTCAATACTTTGATATCTTCAGCACTTTCATATCCCAACAATCCTCCCCTAACTTGAATTCTACTTGCTTGACTTCAAGTTTCTTTGTGAATATATCTTTAACAACTTCATCTTTAAAACGGATTGTTCTTCAGTCTTTAGATTATATCTCTGTAGAATCTGTGCTTTGTCAAAGTATCTCTTTAGAATTGTTTTCCTCACAAGCAGATCCAGCAATCTCCATCTTTTCAAAGAACACAAAGAACATATGACAATTTGTACAGTGATTCAGTTTAAGTTGCATACTATTCTCATCACTTTCAAAGTGAATCATTGAAAATTCAATGGATTTAGAACTCTTTACCAAAGCCATTATCTTTGGAGTAGCCAAATGTTTTGGTGTGTAAGACCATGGTACATTGATAACCATATGATTTTTAGCAAATCACCAGCTATCAACAGATTTGTTTAGTCTTTACCAAAAGCTGTACCCTTCTGGACTAGTTAGTTCTTTTATCTAATGGTGAACTAATTACCAATAATGGTTTTTCCACTGCCTTTACCACAAGCCATTTCTTGTGGGCTAGCCAACTCTTCACATTTACTGATATGGTGAGTTGATGACCATCCAACTTATTAGCAAGTTGACAACTAAAAACGGATTTGATATATCTTTACCCGAGCCGTTTGCTCATGGATTAGTCAATCCTTTTGTAACCATGGTGGATTGATAACCTATTGATGTTATCATCACAAAAACCATTTATTCAACCTTTATTTCAAAAATATTTATTATTAAGCAAAACGGTTTCTTCTAAAAGTCATTTAACTGTATTAGATCATCAAACAAGTACTTTGATGAAAGTATCTGTCGATCGCAGATACTTTGAATAAAAGTACTGATATATCAAAAAGCATTTATTCAAATAAAATTCATACCGCTTAAAGATCATTTTCAGCAATGGTAGTCCAGTTTATAAACAAATTAATCACCATGCAAGCAGTTTCATCATCCTCTTCTACTTCCAAACCATGTTCAAGCATTCTTCTCATTAGATCAACAGTAAGAGGATATCTTCTTTCTGCAAACATGTGAATCATTGTTCCATTTTCTAGCTCCAGGACATGAACTCCAGATTCTTCAAAGAATCTCCAACAAACTATTTCCCAGTTTTCTTGATCATTCCAAATATTATCAGTGCTTTCTTCATCAGTTTCCCACATAGTTACAAGATCCCCATGTAAAACCAATCCAATACCTTCTAATGGATGATCTTCAAAATACGCCTTTATAACTTGATATAAGTAGAATAGATCTACTCTATCAATAACATGCAACAAATCCCATAACCTTTTGAAAACCTTAAAACTTTTATCTTCCTTATGAAAAACCATGTACTCTTCATTCTTGGTTTTCACAACTTTAAAAGTACTGATCTTTGATCTGTTCATCTTTAAATCATCATCTTCCTTGGTATAATCAAAATCTACCACTCTGAGATAATTCTTCAATTCATCACTAGTCTCAGATCTTAATTCAACCTTCTCTTTCTTTGAAAATTGAACATCTGTAACATCAGTTTTTCTTTTCCTCTTTAAGCTTTTCTTCCTTTCAGCTTCAGTCCAATAGGTTTCTTCTCTAAAGTCTTTAATGCCTGCAACATCTTTCTTATAAGCCTCTCTCTCAAAATCATATAATCTCTTCATATCCACATAATTTAGCTTTTGCAATCCTTTAAATCCTCTGCCTTTTAAATATGCCATCATTGCATTCCTTTCTTTAGCTAAATTAGGTCTTCTTGACATGAATCTAACAGGTGTTGGAGACTGTAAAGGTTCAAGAGTTTCAGATCTAACTCATCTTGCACCTTTTGAGCTGCTTCTCTGTCTTTAGCTTCTTGAGCTTGTTGTTCTTCTCTGTCTTTAGCATTTAATTCTTCTTGAACTTTTCTAGCAGCAGCTTCATTCCTAGCCACTTCAAATGCTCTAAGTTTTGCCAAAGTGAGCTTCTTTTTCTTAGTCTCAACCAGAACACCTTTTCCCTTGTCTTTTGGATCAATTGCAGGTTGATCAGTTCTTGGTTGTTCTTCTTCTTGTGCTTCTCTAATAGTAACTCCTCCTCTTGGTTGTGACAAATCAAATAATGTAGCAATTAATTCATCATCACTAGCTGAATGAATAGGTATGTAAGTAGCTTCCTCCTCTTCTTCTCTAACAAATGTAGAAGGACCAGCTTCTTCATCAAAATTTAATACCTTTGGAGTTATTGGTGTTATTACTTCTTCCCTTGATGTATCATGAAAATCAGTACTTTGATGTTCAGTACCTTGAACACCAGTACTTTGAACACCAGTACTTTGAACTTGTACTTCTTCTTGTTCCTCAGAATCTGAACCAATACTTACAAGTTCTTTCTTCTTTGTAATATTTTCTTCAGACTCTTTCTTCTTCATAACATCTTCTTTCAAATTTTCCTTTTCTAAATTCCTCCCCAAGTTGACAGAAGATGGCTGAGGAACCTTCTTTCTTTTTAATTCCTTTCGAAGAGCTTTACGACGTTTATTTTCCTCCTTAACCCATAAGTTGAATCCTTGAATATATGGTTTAACAAAATTTTTCAACCAGAAATAGTTACGCTTCAACTTCCTAATTGTTTTAGCTTGACGCTCAACAGTCTTGTTTAACCTAGCTAGCTCCCTTGTCAAAGCATAGTTATCTAACGTCAAATCTTCACGAGGTATAGAATGAGCATCACCTTGAGGTTGTGAATGCCCCTCTGAAACAGGAATAGAACTTTCAGAAGATGGAGTAGGCGTTTTCTCAATTTCTACTTGAACCTCAGGACCTGAAGAAACATCACCTTGTAACGGCAAGTACCTTCACGAGAAGTACTTGCAGATGCATACCTTGTGAAGCAAGACCATGATCAAGAGCAGTACCTTCGTTTCTTCATCCTCTGCAGTACTGCAGCAAAGAGCGTGTACAATTTCCATCATGGATGGTGTTAAAGGAATATCTCCACCTCTAAACAAGTTACTTCTCCTAGCCATGAAAGTATAGATTTTAGGTTGTTGCACAATAACAGGTAGTAAAGCATCAGGTTTTGGAACATCAGCCAATTGCTTGTTCAAGAAAACTCAGTATAAACCTTGGATACATCAACCAAGTTGCCCCAGATGATATATGAGAGAGCATTCCATCCAAAATAAGTCGTAAAAAGTTAAACACTCTGTCAGAAGCTAAGCCAACCACTGCAGACGCAATATTCGACCCAAACTGCTCCCAAGAAGTGCTTTTAGAACTTATGCAATGGAGCAAAACATGAATCAAAAACTTCCATTGAGGACAGAATAATGCCTACTTAAAAGTTTGTTCACCAAAGAACCTTCATAGCCCAAATTACGAAAAGTATCCCAAATCAGTTGCTTGGCAAATCTAATAGCCCCTTCTTCATCTCCAAATAATAAATCATCACGAATGGAGACCTCTGTACTCTTGATAGTCTTTCCAAAGAATCGAGGATCTAATATAATATTCATCCTCCTCCATATTTTCTCTAGCATTAGCCCAAAATTCTTGAATCCATGGTTCAATAACATCCGGCTCAACTAAAAGAGCATAACTAATAGGCGACCCAACTAGATAATCAATGATATCATAGAAAGCCACATTCGCCTCAGTCTTATCCAAATTAGCCACCATATTGTGCTTCGAAACAGTTAAACGATTCGCCATTGTTGAAAAAGTAATCACAATAGAAAGATTATATCGAATAATAAAGAGATGGTAATTGGAAGATAAGTATGGAAAAGAGGTAATGAATAATGTGAGAGGGAAAATCGGAAAGTTGTTATTTATAGGTAGGATTTTGAAAAATAACTGCCCAAAATAAAATAACCGTTGGCTTTAATTACCCTCCAATATTACCGTTGGAACAGTACTTTAATACGACAAACATTACTTTCCACATAAGCAGACTTTCCCAAGCAAGTACTTTCCCAAGCGGTACTTTCGGAAATACAGACTTTGCCAAAAACCTTCATATAAACTAAGTAATACACAAACATCCTCCCTCAAGCAATACACGGACTATACCTAACACCTTATAGTCCTCCCCTTAAACATAGCTTAGTAGTTAATCATTCCAATGCTCACGACCAAGTGATTGAATCGTGACACATCAAAACCTTTAGTGAGTAAATCAGCTACATTGTCATCTGTGTGAACTTTAACCACATTAATAAGCCTATGCTCATAGCAATCTCTGATAAAGTGATGCCTAATCTGAATGTGCTTGGTCTTGGAATGATAAACCGGATTCTTCACAATGCAAATAGTACTCTCATTATCAATATTGATAGGAGTATTCTTAAAATTGAACCCATAATCCAAGAGTTGATTCTGCATCCATAAAACTTGACCACAACAACTTGCGGCAGCTACATATTCAGCTTCAGTAGATGATGTTGCTGCAATTGTCTGCTTCTTGCATTGCCAGGAGACTAACCTTCTTCCAAGATATTGGTATCCACCAGTTGTGGATCTTCTATCATAGTTATCACCTGCATAGTCACTATCTGAGAAAGCTTCTAAGTAAAAGGTGACTCTTTAGGATACCACAACCCCAACTTAGGTTGTTGTTTCAAATAATAGAAAATTCTCTTTACTGCATTCATGTGAGAGATCTTTGGTGAGACTTGATATCTTGCACATAGACAAACTGCAAACATGATATCGGGCCTTGATGCAAGAAGATACATAAGAGAGCCAATCATTGATCTGTATAACTTGACTTCAACAGGGTGTCCATCTTCATCTTTTCCCAATGAATTGATAGATTTAATAGGTGTAGTAACTGCCTTCATATCATCAAAATTAAACTTCTTAAGTATGTCTGCAACATACTTGTTTTGGCTAATGAAAATTCCTTCCTTGGATTGCTTAACCTGAAGTCCTAAAAAGAATGTTAACTCTCCCATTGAACTCATTTGAAACTCCTTCTGCATCAGCTGCTCAAACTCCTTAACCATAGACTGCTTGGTAGCCCCAAAGATGATATCATCCACATAAACTTGAACTAACATGATATCCTTCTTGTCTCTCTTGATAAACAAAGTCTTGTCTATAGCTCCCCTCCTGTATCCATGTTGTAAAAAGAATGTAGAGAGCCTCTCATACCAAGCTCTAGGTGCCTGATGAAGACCATATAAAGCCTTAACCACCTTATAGACTTTGTTTGGATGCTTAGGATCTTCAAAACCTGGAGGTTGTTTCACATACACCTCTTCTGTAATAGTACCATAAAGAAAGGCCCTCTTGACATCCATCCGATATACCGAAAACCCATATAAGAAGCAAAAGCAAGAAAAATTCTAATTGCTTCAATCCTTGCCACATGAGCAAATACCTCATCATAATCTACCCCTTCTTCCCCTGTCTATAACCCGAGCAACTAATCTTGCCTTGTTTTTGATAACATTGCCTCTTTCATCCTTTTTAACTCTAAAAACCCACCTTGTTCCAATAACTCTCTTCCCATCTGGAAGATCACATAAAACCCAAACCTCTTGAAGTTTAAATTGTAGAAGTTCTTCTTGCATAGCTTCAACCCAGCTTTCTTTAGTCAAAGCTTGAGCAATATTCTTGGGTTCCTCTTGAGATATGAAACAAGTAAATAAGGTGTTTGATGGTCCTTATGATTTAGTCTGTTTTGTTTATACACAAAGCTAAGTAAAGCATTGTGAGGTTTTGTGAAACCCTTAGCTTTATGTCTTGTCATAACTCGGATGTAGATGGACCAATGATTTGATCACCTGGATGAGTCTTATGAATTCGTAAGATTGGTGAATGTGGAACTGCATATGTATCATCCAAGTTAGTATAATCAGCACCTTCATTGAAATTTGTGAAAATACCTTCATCTTCAAGCTCATCATCAGTATCTTCTAACCCTGGCATGGTAGGTTCATCCAAATCATCTAAAGTATTGTCAACAGATGCGCAGATACTTTGATCGAAAGTACGTCCAAAGTACTGTGAGAGTACTCAGCCAGAGTTCTTCTTCTTTGCCTCTTCATAAGCTCTCCTTTGTTCATCAGTGTAAGAATGTGCTAATACATCTTGAAGAAGAATCTGATTGAGTTCCTCTTGAATAGATTGATCCTCAGCAGATAATGAGGATTGTGGTGCAACAAGATCTTGTGTTTTGGAGAATCAGACTTTGCATAGGAACATCGAGTACTTTGTTTTGGACTCTCATGAACTTTAGCAGGGACTGCATCAGGTCTAATATGAACATCATGAACAACATATTGAATATCCTCATCAGTGTGCAAATGTTGATTTTCTTCTCTTACAGGTACATAGTTCATTGAAGGAGATAAAATCTCAAGATCAAACATCCAATCAGGACCTTTTCCTTTCTCATTGTCTTGATCTTCTAAGAACTCAACATGAAGACAATCTTGAATCCTCTTAGTAACTCTGTTGTATACTCTAAAGCCTTTACTGTTAGTGCAATATCCCAATAAATAACCTTCTTCAGACTTGCCATCAAACTTCCCCAGATTATCAATGGTATTCAAAATAGTAAGAGGACATCCAAAAGGCTTCATAAAACGAATGTTGGGTTTATTGCCCATCAGCAATTCATAGGGTGTCTTCATCTGTGGTTTGGTGACAGAAACCCTGTTGAGTACATAGCATGTAGTACTTACACTTACGCCCAAAATTGAATAGGGAGATGGGAATCTGCTAACATAGTCCTTGCAGCTTCAATCAAGGTCCTATTCTTCCTCTCTGCAACACCATTTTGCTGTGGTGTTCTAGCAATACTAAACTCCCTCTTGATGCCTTTATTAGCACAAAAGTCATTCATAAGCTTGTTCTTGAATTGATTGCCATTGTCACATCTAATACCTCTAACCTTGAGTCTTAATTGGTTTTCAAGTGCTATTATGAGAGTCTGAATAGCATCAAAGGTATCATCTTTAAAGCCCAAAAAAAAACCCAACTGAATCTACTACAATCATCAAGTAACAACCAAACAAGACTTCTTCTTATTTAAACTTGCCACCGAGACAGGTCCAAATAAATCCATGTGTAATAGCTCCAATGGTTCCCTAATATTTCTTTCATCAAGCTTCTTGCAAGAAGCTTTGTGTTGTTTACCCTTCTTGCATGCCAAACATGATTGATCATTCTTGTAAGTCTTTGAAGGTAAACCTCTAATTAAATTGCCTTTGACCGTTTGTTAATGTTCTTGAAATTCACATGGCCCAATCTTCTATGCCATTGATGTGCCTCTTCAGATGTTGCTTTAGCCACCAAACATGTGGCTCTTCCATAGGAATTTAGACTCTTCATGTCTAAACTATACACATCATTTGTCCTTGGTACTCTAAGCACTACCAAGTCATCATCAACAGGTTTGAAGTCAGATGAAAGAATGAGACATTCTGTGTCAGGTGAATAGCACAGATGCTTTTATCACAGATTTGAGAAACTGACAACAAGTTAAACTTTAGCTCCTTCACATATCTGACATTCTCAAAGTCAATTCTTCCAGCTTTAATTGTTCCTTTCCCAGTAATCCTTCCTCCATTGGGATCATTCCCAAATGCAACTTTTCCTCCACTAATACTTCTAAAATCGACAGATCTCTTTATCACTGTCATACTTCCGAGCAACCACTATCCACAATAAGATGATCTTTAAGCTCCTCTTCTGGGTTGCCCCGCACATAAAGAAAAGAGTTAGAACTCTTAGGAACCCAAGCCATTACGACTTGTGTTCCCTTGTGGAGTTACAAACTCAAATTCCTTGAGTATGTAATTTCCACTATCTTTCAAATGGTGATCCAAAATTATCTTTTGAGTTTTAGCATGTGGATTTTCAAAACTTTCTTGTTTTTCAACATAAATCTCTTTCACCAGTTTATTAGCATTTTCTTGTGTCACAAAACAAAGTGATTCACTTTTTGTTGAACGCATCTTGTGTATTCCTTACCAAGTACTTCCCTTTTACCCATTCAGTTTTAACAGGTGGTTCCTGTGATCTAGATCCCCTATATGAATTGTAAGACATTCTAGGTTGATATTGAGATCTCCTAGGATTCCTATTCCAAGCAATGTTATCGATCTACCTTGTCTCGGCAAGTACTTTGGAAAGTCTTGGGAGATATCTTGAAGGTCTTCTCGATGTGGGTATCTATGATCCGATGTGAAGTTTCGTGATTAATCCTATTTGAATTAGTCCAAACTGGTTTGTGCTCTCTAGGTTTCTGGTTGGTAGACATATTCCTTGGAAACTTGCTTAGATATTCCGAGTGTTTGTCACAATCTTTGATTAAGTGAGTAGGACTATAACACACAAAACACGCTTTTGACCCATATGTCCAAAGTGATTTCTTTTGTGTCTATGCACAAAATTATTTGGCCTTCTTGATGACTGATAAAATCTGTTTTGACTAAAATTATCCCAAAAGGTTTAGCAAGATCTTGTTTTGAAAAGGTTTCACGAAGGTAATGCTTGTTGAGCAAGACTTTGTTTTAAAGGTACTGCTGGATTTTGAACATTGTTTTCAACAGTTTCTTTGGGTTTCTCAGACCTAGATTGAGCAACAAGCTTCTTCCTAAACTCTAGACTGTCTACTCCATAACGAGAAACATCAGGCCTAGGGGGTTGATGAATGCCAAGAGGATGTGGAACAGATGATAATCATTAGCTTTCTTATATGCAGGAGGTGAGTCACTTAATGAACCATCATTACTAGATGTATCTACATAATTAATGAGTTCTTCATCACTAGTGATTATATCCTCATACTCACCTTCATCCCGATTACTAGATTGGTTTTCTTCTATCTTACTAAAATCCATACCAAAACCTAATCCAGTTTTAAGATAAGCTCTTTTCTGTTTTTGAACATAAGAAACATGTGACAAACCGGCTTCACCCCAAGCAAGCAAACTTAGCTAACAAATCATCTCTTTCCTTAGTTAATTTCTCAATTTCAGCAATTTTACAGTTTAGTTTCCATTCACTAAGTTTTAACTGGTAATCCTGTTGTTCATACTTTTCAACCCAAGCCATTTCATTATTTTCATGTGTTATGATTTTAGCTTCCATAGACTCTAAAGTGATTTGGTAACCTGCTACCTCGGACCTAGCCCTAATACAATTATCTCTTTCAATCACATAACTGTTAAGCAATTTTTGATAAAACTCAGAACAGTTTGAGCATACCTCGAGATAGGAGATCTGAGTTGGTGAAGTAGCCACCATAGCAAGAAGAGCGGGATCATCTTCACTTTCTCTGCTCCAATCAAATCTTCCAAAGCCATCATCGATTCCAAAGCAAAGCATGTTCGATTCTTCATCAAAGCAAAGTGCTCCAGTCCAATGCTTCCACTGTGTCTTTAATCGCGTCCCATGCTATCATACTGAAGTCACCGGTTCATCATCGAACTCTTCACTCCAGTCCACTTCGGATAACTTTTCTTGAGCTACCAAGGCCTTTGTCTCAGTTATTGGTATTTCTTTGAGCTCAAGTTTTGGCTTCGCAGATGTTCTGTTTGCTTGATACTTAGCAAATCTGCATTCCCTTGCAAAGTGACCAGTCTTTTGACAATTGAAGGGGCATTCAATTTGAGATTTGTCAAAAGTTATTCCTTGTTTGGGTTTGAAATCAATAGCTTTGCCTGTCTTTTTCATGTACTTTTTGATCCTTGCAGTAATCATAGCAACTTGCCACCTGATATCAATTTCTTCAAGTGCATCTTCTTCAATCTGTGCTAGATCCTCTTCATAAGTGACAGGTAAGCTTGCTTGTTGTGCAAAGAAAGAGCACACAACTTCATCTGAGTTCAAAGTGGTAGATGGTGGGGCCTGCTGAGTATATGATGGGGAATTGTAAACAAAGCATTCTTTGAGAAACAAGACTTTGAGAAGAAGCAAGACTTTTGGAAGTACCGCTTCTTCTTTTCAGATGATAGAAAAGCAATACTGTGAGATTTGGAATTTGGTTGACCACTCATCTCATGTTCATACACCTTCAGTTGATGATAAAGATCATCAAAGTCCATAACATCCAACCCCTGTTGTCCTCTGATCATAGTAGCAATCACATGCCATGTAGATGGCAAACTTCGTAGAAACTTCAAATTAGCATCCTCAACTGATACTTCTGCCTTGTATAATTCCAACATGTTAAGAAGATTTTGGAACCTATCATATGCAAAGATCAAGACTCTCTTTCTCCAACTGTGAAAGTTTCAAACCGTTGTTTCAAAGAAGTTTCTGTGCATCTTCTTAGAGGCTTCATTCCCTCCAAATCTGGTCTTGAGAGCAGCCCAAAGTTGTTTAGCATCTTTAGCATCATGAAATTTAAGAAGATGACCATCGGGAATGGCGCACAAGAGAATGTTAAGAGCCTTCTCTTGATTCCTTAGGGTTGCTGCCGGTAAGACCGCCTTTGGTGCTATAGGTTGTCCAGAACATGAACAGTTCGGAACAACTTCATTCCCATTCACAATTACATTCCACAGAGCATGGTCTCGTAATGGCAATATCGCCTCATCTTCATGCACCAGAGATCATATTCTCCCTTCTTGATAATTGGAATTCTGAGTGAGGTGATTGAGGGTGGTGGAACAGCTTCAGTCGACATCTTGGATATTGTAGGGTTTCTTCCTAGTCAGAGTTTCCACACAAGCTCTGATACCACTTGTTGGATCGATATACTTTAATCAAACTAACTTAACTAGCTTGTTAAGGTTTAATAACCTGGCTCTGATACCTCTTGTTGGATTGATATACTTTAATCAAACTAACTTAACTAGCTTGTTAAGGTTTAATAACCTCGGATAAATCCTAAGTTATTAACAAAGAAACACTGAGCAATCTTTACTAAGTACGCGGAATTTACTTAACAAAGCTAAGAAGAAAAACTTTATTAACAAACTTTAAATCTGCTTATTATGCAGATACTCTAATACAACTCTAAGATAATCGAACTTTTCTCTAAACTCTAATTCGTAAACTCTAAAACTCTTTTTCTAAAATCGTACCTCTAATGCCAATCTAGGAGTCCTTTTATAGACTCAAGGATATCCTAGTCGGTTTACAATTTATAACCTTGTACGACAAGTAATCTACAATACTTTCCATAAACTAATATAACAGTTTATTTGTTCTAGCAGACTTTGACTTCCTCTTGCGACTTTGACTCTGCATTTAGCAAGATTCTTTGACTATTTGACTTCTTCCAGTTCTTTTCAGCTTACAGTACTTTCATATCTTCAGTACTTTGATATCTTCAGCACTTTCATATCCTAACACGTTTCACAAAGAACACACACACCAAACAGATAAATCTCAACTAGTATTCACATCTATCATAGCACATAACTTGGGTGTACATTCGTTTGTCGTGACCTCGCCACAGGGTTGGCTTGAGAGTCAACGATTCGCCACAGGGATGACCTCAACAACTTGCAAGTGTTCACAGGTAGGTTTCATCTTGAAGATCTTGTAGAGTTATCATATTGTTTTCGAATCTCCTTTATTATCCACTGAAATCGAAACCAAGACAAAGGAAAAGCATACTTGCTTCTTTCTTTTCTTAATAAGTTTCGTATAAAATATATGTGAATCAATGATGAATGTCAATTTCATGTTTATGGCCATTGGTCATGATGTATAATAGTACCACGAAAGTTGAAATCTGAGATTCAAGTACTTTTGGTTCAGATCTTTTCCTTTTGATTTATATTTAACGACTGAAAGTGTGGATGAAACCTTAAAGTTTTGTTTACTCTTTAATTGTTCGTACATTGAAACACTTCTAGATATATGAAGATGAGATTTCGTGTTAAAAGACTCTTGGAAGTCTTGATGAATCAATTAAGTGCCACGAAAATATCTGAGATCTTTTACCATTTACATTTGAAATCGTTTCTTGAAATATGTTGTAAGATCTGTGATGGTGATGTACAAATGAGAAAACAATCTTTAAAAGATTTGTGAACACGTTTAACTAAACTGAGATCTTGATTTGATTTCATCTATTCATTGAGTCTTGATAGTTGTAGAATAAGTTACTGAATGTAGAGGGTATAAAGATTGAGATGATGGATTTGTTGTTTTGTGTTAAGTTATTAGAATGTTTTTTTTTATTGTAATAACTTGGACCGAGGATGTTGTCAAGAACTGAGGTCGTGATGAGTCTTGGAGGTTGGTGTTAGATGTAGGTCGTGGTCAATTGATATACTCTTCTTCTTCTTCCTTTCTGTCCATGTCAAGTGATGAGTGTCTAAATACTCATCATTTTTGTACAATCTAAACTGCAAAATCATCTGAAAACACTCAGAAACACATCAAAATGATCAAAATATCACAAATCAGTGTTTTATGTGTTTTAAACGCAAAAAGATCAAAATCAGATGAAAAATGTATCAAGTTTGCAAAATTGGCAGTTTTAGTCCCCCAAGTTTTAAAAGTTGTCAAATCTAATCCCTGGAATTCAAAAATGTGAAGTTTTATCATTCAAGGTCCCTGAAATCTTCTAAGTTGTTAAAAATGATCCTTGAATGATTCTTTGGTCAATTGGCAAGAAAGGTCCCTAAACTTTGAAATTTTGCAAAATTAATCCTTGGACTTTTAAAAAATGGATTTTATGCAAAAAGGGTCCTTGTACTATCAAATTTTGTCAAATTTGGTCCTTGTGATAAGTTTGGAAAGTTGTCAAGATCAGTCCTTCATCTTTGGAGAAGTTGCATTTTTGGTCCTTATAATATCACTTAACCAAACGCATCCTTTTTAATATCATGCCCAAAGTCCAAAGCCCAAATCCAATCCACCAAATCCAGCCCACCCTCGTTATTATTATACCCGGTCAACAAAAGTCAAAAACACCCCATAATGAGCCTAAAACCACGCTCACCTGTAGCTCTCCCTCTCCCACCTCTGATTCCCCAAAACCAGTCATGGTTTTCCCATTTTTTCTGCAACCCCCCCTTACCTTGTCCCCTCCACCTCCACTAACACCAAAAATCTTTAATTGATTGAAACCAACTCCAATTAATATCAAAACCTGCCTTGAAGAAAATGGCGCCAAAAACACAAGTGGACGGTTTTGATGTTTCTGAGAGATCCAATGGCTCAGAAGTGGTGGGAAAGATTCAAAGGTCAATGAGAAGTGCAAAAAGTCTATAAAGAGGAGCTATGAAGCAATGTAAAAAAAGTATCTAGTGTAACTTTAATTTCTTCATGTCGTTTTTATCATTTTTAAGAATTCTAGTGTAATTTTAAAGCTTTCAAGTCGCTCAGCTATTTCAAGTGTATTGTAAAACTTTTTCAATTATCAGTTTCAAGTTTTAATCATATCTCAAGTTTATGCAAAATTTCATGTTTATGCAAAATCTCATGATAGTTCAAATGTTGTTTTTAGTTGTTTGTATGGACTAAAATAGATCATATAGGTTCCTAGAAAGCTTATTCAAGCTTTTAGATACCTTAAAATTCAGTTTAGAATCAAAAACAGAAAAATCATAAAAATACCAATTAAATAGTTTAAAATTCAAAAATCGTATGGAAAAGATGTTCACATTGGAGCAGGTGAATTGTGGATGGCCTTGAGTTAGAAGCTTTGTGGAAAGCTATTAGGATTGGTCTTGGTCATTGGTTCTTGGTTTTCACTTAGATAAGCATTTGTAAGCATTTTTGATTATCTTGGCATTTTACTGTGGTAATTGTTCATAAGCTTAAATTTCTGTTTCTTTGTGTTAATTAGTTATAGTTAAGTCTAGTTGATCATTAAAATCAGTAGGTTGTTCTTTTAAATTTGTATTTTGTAAAAATCTCATTTGGACAGTTAAATCAGTATAATCATAATTCTTGTGTTTCATGTTGTTAGTCCTGTTAGTTCATGCTTATTTAGTCTCATGTAATGATATCATAAGGGTTTGAATCAGTTTCATGGACTTGATCTGTGATTTGCTTTGAAAATCTTCCAAACAGGCTTAAAAAGGGGTGTTTGCTTTAGCTTGTTTATCTGTGATCAAGAGTGTTTAAGACAGTACCATTCTTTGTTCTGTGTCACTTTAGTACCTATTATCTCAAACAAGTCAAGAAAACTAGTTCTCATTTGGTGAAAAGTCAAAATTGCATTTGATTTTAACTAGTGTGTCCACTGTTGAGTTTTCATGAATCACGATCAAGGTTTTGTGTTCATAAGTTGTTAGTGTTGCTCAATTCAGTCTTTATATACCTTAAAACATCACATTCAGTGCTTAAAATCAATTCAAATTTCATCTTGGTCAAACCTTTAGTTCTTCTTAAAAGTCAAATTTTCATTAGGTCGTTTTTGAATAAACTTTGGAATTTCATTGTGTGTTCAATAATAAGTTTTAGCTTAAAAGCTCTTAGGGTATTAAAGTCTAGTTGCTAAACAAAAATATAAAAATGTTAGTTCACTTCTGTCTAGCTTATTAAGTGCTTATTCTCAAGCTTCTTTTGGGTACCTAGTCTGAAAAGTGCCCTATGCACAGTGAATGGTACAATCTTGATAAGCTTGCACAGAGCTTAATTGTTGTTCAAATCTTGTGATCCTTGGTTCTTTGGAAAGCCAACCTGGTCATCTTTGAGTCCCAAGCTTAAGTTTTCCTTTTCTAGCTTGTTTGCTAGGGCTGCAATAAGCCTTAATCTTGTCCCATTTCTGTTTTAATCACAAGAGCTTATCTGCTTTTTCCTAGCTTTTTAGTGTGCTTATTTGTATCTTTTAGCTTCATTTCATTTCATATAGCTTGTTTCCATCTTATTTGAGTTTTTGTTTCAGTGTGTGAGCTTGTTTGAGCTTATTTCACCAAATAAGCTCTTAAGTTCAACTGTTGGTCCATAAGCTTGTCAAAACAGCTTATTTGTAATTTGTAAAATTTTTGTCTTTGTTAAAGTTTCATAATATCAGTAGTAAAGTATTTTTCAAAAAGAAAATCCAGAAAAAGATCAATTTAAAATCGATGATAGTGTTTATTTAATATTTCTTAGCTTTTTGAATTTTCTTTTTAGCTTATTAATAAGCAAATCTTGTTTTTCTATTTTTCTTAGTTTTCTGTCATCATATAGTATTTTTAGAAAAAGTTTCATAATTTTCCTAATCTATTTAGTATTTATTATAATTTTAATTAGTTAAAAATAGTAATTAATTAGTAATAAACAATTAAAAAGCATAAAAAATATATTTTCAGTTTTAAAATTAGTTTTATCATATTTTAGATTTTTCAAAGTTGAAATTTCATTTTTTCAGGTTTATTTTATATTTTCTAATCATTAAGTGTATTTTAAATAATAATTAATTAGTAATAATTAGATAAAAAGTGTGAAAAATATATTTTTAGTTTTAAAATTAGTTTTATAATATTTTAGATTTTTCTGAATCATAATCTTATTTTTCTAGCCTTATTTCATATTTTCTTTAATTTTAGAGTATTTTTAAATAGTTAAAATAGTTTTTAATTAATAATAATTAATTAAAAAGTTATAAAAATAATTTTCTTTTTCTAATAATTTTCTTTTATTTTTAGGATTCCAAAAATGTTATTTTCATATTTTTAGGTCTTTTATTTCTTAGATTTACTTTTTATTTTGTACGTATACGTAGTTTTTAAACTTACGGTTACGTTTCTTTCATCTGATTGTTGTGTTTTCCAACTCTGTATTCCATTTCATTCCAAGCAATCAGTAGTGTAATTTCTCAATCCAAACCTTTACTGATCACTATCCTTAGTGATCATTCTATCCTCTGAGTTTGTTTTAACACACCATTGAGTCTCCGTGGGACTTAACGACCCGGGAATTCATTATATTCTCTGATATTCATTGTATTTGTGTTTTAAGCAGTTTTAAGCTTCTTACGGTTAGCCATTCACAAGTGGCTAGCTTGTGTGAGGTAGCTTGACAGTTTTGCACAGATCAAATTTTACGCCAGCGGAGGTTTTAGCGTGTGTTAAAACCTTTTCAGACCCATTCTTGCACATATTCCATCTTTTGTAAAAAGTTTTTTGTAAAGTTATCAGAAAATCCAAAAAGTTCATTAACACTTTTCCTGAAGTGTTATCAACACCAAAAATATTTTCATTCTTTGTTTTTATAGCATATTTTTCAAAAATCCAAAAATATTCATCTTTACCCTCTAATCCATTTAATTCTTCATCTCTTATCCCTCTTATCCGTTTAATTCTTTATGTCATGGTATTTGACATGTTCCTGGTGTGGAGGTTCATTTAACGGTGGAAATTGTCGGCGATGTACCAATGTGAGTTTCGGAGACAAGTTTGTCGGTAATCCCGATCCCATTTCAAATGAAACACCCGATTTTTCCTACCTACCTCCACAACCCCAATACGAATCCTACTCATGCGAGTTTTGTGGGAATGATTCTCATTACGGTTTTGATTGTCCACCACGGGTCCCGCTTGTCTATGAGCCGGAACCATGTTACAATCAGAACTTTGGTGAAAGTTATTTTCCCAATTATCTCTGTTGTGAGAATTGCGGGGTCCTCATGCGACTTTTGAATGTCAACCGATGAATCAAAATTTTCACAATTCCAATTCTCCCGGTTTTGACAATTTCCAACCCCACAGATTCCATCAGCCATCGACTTCCGAGCCTTCACAGCATCTCAATGATTACGAGGAGTGTAATCTTCCACAAAGTTCTGAAGAAATACGCATTCGAAAGAAACTACAAATGAAAAGAATGGTGTGTAAGCTTCAGCAGATGAATATAAGAATCAGATATGATGACGATGATGATGAGGATACTATTCAAATGAAGGAATATTATGAGAGCTTGTCAACTGAAATCACTCCCGAAGCTCCCATTGACTCTCTCATAATGGGGGACGAGCCTCTTAGCACTATTCCAGAAATGGAATCGTCTAGTGTTGAGAGCCTTGTCCCAATCCCAAGTGAGTCCGAGGTTATCTCCGGTAATATGTGTGATGAGCCTCTTAATGATGATTCTTCTCCTCCTCTTGACATTCCATATGATCATGTCGAGATGTTCTCCGATTCTGATAACGATTGTACTTCGTTTGACGATTCTTTATCCTATGGAGACATCGATTATGTCGAGGAGCTACCTTCTGAGCTAGTTAGCTTAGAAGAAGTGAGAAATTCTGATGATCTGGAAATTGAGGACGAGATACTTCGTGAAATACTTCATGAAAAATTGTTCAATATAAATCTCCTCGTTTCTAAGATCGAATCATTCTGTGCTAAGTCAGCTTCAGCTCCTATCCCCGTTGTGGCTAGTGACTTGGAAAAGCCCGAACCATTTCCTGAACTTAAGGCTTTTTCCAATGATTCTCTTCATGAAGAGTTCTCCGGTGAACTCTCTCATGACATATCTCCTCCGGAATATGATCATTTCTATTTTGATCTTGAGGATGATATTAGCTCAGAGGAAGGTGTACTCTATCATAAGAGTTTGCTTATTGATGATACTACCTTCACCCTTCCTCCCGATATGTCTACATTTGAGGATGAAGAATGGATCTTGATTGTTATAAACATCTTTCTTCCATTCCTCACTTATGATGTGACTTCCTCTCTTCTTCACTCCTTCGGGAGTGAGGACACTATCTTTGACCCCGGCATTTTCATTTATCATTTTTGAGCCGGGTCTTTCTCTCAGATATCTCGTCGGTGTGGAACTTTCGCGTGCTTCAATGTTTATCCAAACATCTTGAATGAAAGTCCGATGGAGATTGTTTCTTCCACTTTGTTTCCTGGTATGTGCTAAAACACATACCTTTTCATTGTCAAAATAGACCCAAAATAACCAAGAAAGAGCCGTTTATTGCTAATATTTGTGGTTTTCTTGAGTTTGTGCTTGTGCAGGTATGGATATGTAAAAACACGCAAAAAGGAACCAAATCAGACGTAAATCCGAGCACGAGAGATCAAGAGAGCTTAAGCTGAGCCGGAAGGTCAGAATTATGCATTTATGAAGATTTCTAATCTCTAAGGATGATTTGTGAAGATTTGAGCAAAGTTTGAAGAAATGTCAGAAATAGTCCCTGAACTTTCAAGAATTGACGAAAACATCCTTGATGATTCAGAAAGTTGCAGATTCAGTCCCTGGACTATTGAAGATTGACAAGAATGGTACTTGAAGATGATTTCAGAATTACATGTGTGATCCCTCAAAATTCAGTTTTGACATTATTGGTCCCTATATTACCTTTGGTTGCTAATACTAGTCCTACTATCCATTAACCAAATCCAATCCATTTCACAAACTAAACACTCCGGCCCAATCTCAAGCCCAACCATTATCAAATATACCAACCCTTTACCCAATAACCAAGACCCGGCTTATTATCCACTCTAAACCCGGTATACCACTAAACTACCCAACCCGAATTCCCTTATTGTTACCCGATCAATAGACTACCCAGACCCGGGTCAAAGCTTTTGAATTATAATAATTAAAACCTAACGCGCCCCCAACAGTAACTCTTCCCCTTCCTCCCATTTACCCACTGTTACCACCAATTACCCACTTATCCAAACACTCCACATAGTACTAAGCATCTCCTAGGTATCTAGAACCTCTGACTTGTCAGGATAGAGGCATACGTGGCATTTTGGAGCTCTGCTATTGGTTTAGACACCTCATATGGACAAACTGAGGACTCTGATTGGATATGGTGACCAAGGAATGAATGTGTGGCTGCTAATGAGCTTCTAGGCTCTTCTCAAGGGATCCTAAGGCCTCTCCTAGCTCGGATATATAAAAACCTCTCATCACAATAGATCCTTTGTCCAATTTCTCTGCTTTTATGAAATTGTAACCATTGCTTAGTTTACTTGTCATTTTATGTTTTTATTAAATTCAGTGTAATTTTCATTGTTCAGCTGTACTCTCATTTTCCTTTAATGCAAATCTTCCTTATTGTCACTTGGTTTCTTTCAAAGATCTCAATCATTTAAGTTTGTTTAATAGGCTGTGTTTACTGTTTAATAAGCTCAGTTAAGCTTGTAAAAGCCTAAATGAGTTCATCTTTGCTCTTAAGTTGTTTAATTTCAAGTTTTTGGTAAAAGTCAACAAAAAGTCAACTCGGGTTAAATTTGAGAGTCAAATTGTTTTGGGTCAATTTCTTGTCTAATTCTGTTCTCTGGTTAAGATTTTATGCTTATGAGGTCAGTTAGAGTCAGATTCAGTGAGGATTTGTGTTTAAATGCAAATTGAGTTTTCTAAAAGTAGTGTTTGGTTTAGCTTTGAAAACTGAGCTAGAGGTTTATATAATGGGTTAGATTAGTTTCTTTAAGCTTGTTACAGTTAATTGAGCACATTTCTGTCATTGGTTTGCTGTCTTTTGAGCTCTAAGTCAACATAAGATTGAAACTGCTCTTGTTTTCCTTCCTGTTAAAATCAGTAGCTGAAACCTTCCTTATAGGTGTAAAAGTTGTTTAACTAGCTTGTTTTGGTTGCATTACATCATGTTTAATCTGCATTAGTTCTATATTGGATCTTAAATTTCACAAGAGTCAAAACTAGCAACTGTTTCAAAAAGTCAAAGTTATGTCAAAAGCAGAATTTTTGCAGAAAGTGCAGACCTTGCACAAGGTTCATCTCAAATAATTAAGGTCTGATTTTTGGTCCATAAGGAGTTTGATAGGTGGTCTATTTAATTCAAGTGCTAGTTTTCATTTTGGCTTATTGGATCAGTAGTTACATTAGCTTAATGTTAGTACCTGTTTCACTTTTTCTGCACATCAGCCCACTGTCATTGTTTTGCCATTTTTGTTTGCTCTCTAGCTTCCTTAATACTTGTCCTTATTTGCTGAAATTTGGTACAAGTGATCTCTGCTAGGTTGGCTTGAGAGCCATGCTCTTAGTTTTCCCTTAAGCTTATTAGATAAGCAGTTTCATTAGCTAGAAGTTAGGGCCTGTTTGCTTATTGGCTTTAGGATCAGTTTGCTTAATCCTTGGTTAAATGCTCATTAGGTATTAGGGGTAGCATTAGATAGTTGCTTTAGAGTGTTTTAGGTATAAAATAGCTTCTGTAATCATTTGGTATTGTCTAGTGCTTATTTGCTTATCTTGATAGTGCTTATTTCATATCAGTTACCCTGCAGTTCTGTTTTCTTCCACATAAGCCTAAGTTTTTATATTTTTCTCAGCTTTAGAATAATATTTTAGAATTTCCCTGAAGTTTTCATAATTTTTGGTCACTGTTCACTATTTTTCTTTATTAAAATCAGTTTTTAATCATTTTTAATTAGCTTTTATTGCAAATAATTGAGAAAAAGTTCCAAAAAATCATTTTTCAATTTTAATAGTTTAAGATAAATATAAAAAGCATAAAAAATATTTTTCCTTATTTTTCTCTTTGTATTTGGTATTTTTAATAATTTAAATTTGATTTAAATAGATTTAAATTCCTAGAAATTAGAAAATTAATCTGAAAATTACAAAAATAGTTTTGAAAAGTCTTTTATGATATTTTAGATTTTTAGAAAGTAATTCCATATTTTTCCCTCTCTCTTTCATAATTTTTAGATAATTAGTTTATTTTTATTAGTTAATAATTAGTTTTTAATTAAAATAAAATCAAGAAAATTCCTAAAAAATAATTTTAATTCATATTTAGTTTTCTAATATCATTTTTAGAGTAAAAGTAGTTTTAGGTTATTTTTAGGAGTTAGAATAGACGTATTTGCTTTTTATTCGCGTTTCGTTTAATTCCCGTTTTTGTGTTTTAGTGTAGAATTGCGTAGTTTGCCATAATTCTTAGGATTTCCCGTAAATTATATGTTCCATTTGCTTTCCTTATCCCGTAGTTTAGATAATATCATCTTATCCCCTTTTTCTTATTCGAATCCCGATTATCGAGACGTGAGTTGGAAATTCCATTCAACCCTCGTTCGGAACGATCTCGGTGCTCAAACCTAATACGTTTGAGTTACCCATATACTACAAACTTCTTATTATTGATTTTTAACACGAATCAATTTTTGGCGCCGCTGCCGGGGATTGTTTTGGACACTGAATCAATTTTACGCCACGGGAGGGCTTGTAGCGAGTTTTCGTATTCCGTCTCGTATCGTGTGCATTTGAAGATCCTTCCCCGAGTGAAGTTATCGTTGATATTTGTACATATCCCTTTTATAAAACCCAAAAAGATTTTCCTTTTCAAAATTTGTTTTAAAAAACCCAAAAATATTCTTCTTTACCCTCTGAGCCGTCAATTCTTTATCTCTTTACCCTCTTATTCATATAATTCTTCTCGATGTCTTCGTCTTACCATTATGGTTGTCAATGGTGTGGGGACCTCAAAATGGTGGGAATTGTCCCGGTTGTAGCATTGTGAATACGGGAGACGAGTTTGTCTACGACCAATATCCCGACAATGATACGACTGATTTCCTTAACCAATCCCCATACCATGAGACGGAGTCATACTCGTGTGAGTACTGTGGAGGTCCTCACCAAGGTTTTCAATGTCAAGCTCAATATAACAATCAGACCTTTGGTTATGAACCTTATCCATATACTTCACCAAACCCGTCACAACAATCATATTGTTGTGAGTATTGTGGAGGTCCGCATGTTAACTCCGATTGTCAAATGCAAAACCCGCTTGTCTACGAGCAAGTTCCGTGTGATAATTATGACTATTCTTATGACCCACCTCCACAATACCAAGAGATTCAACCACAATACCCGCAAATTCCTCAAGATAGTTTCCAAAGATGTATTAATACACTCGAAGAATTTATGGATCCTCATCAGAAAACGTATGGTGAATTACTTGCCGAAGATCGTGCGTCTCGCAACGAAAGATCTATGATAGAATTACTCGAAGAAGAAGAACGAGCAGCTCAGATTGAAAAGTGTCTTGAAGAAATACGAATTGAGGAGCAAGCACTTAAAAGACGTGCCCGATGGCTCGCGACGTACATCGACGATGATGATGAGGATTCCATCCAAATGAAAGAGTACTATGCAAGTTTGTCGGATGAATCCCCTCCCGTTTCTGAGCCTTTCATTTCCGACCCTTCCCCTTCACTCACACCGGATGAGAGAAGTGATATCGTTTTGGAAGAGGTCGATGATTCTATTGTTACGAACATTGTTGAACCCGTTGACTCTTTCATAATGGGGGATGAGCATCTTAGTACTATTCCGAAACGAACTGTCTAGTGTTGAGATCCTTATCCCAAGCCCAAAAGAGTCCGAGTCTGGGGTTGTTGATGATATTTGTGATGAGCTTTCTCTTGATATTTCGAATGATCATGTTGAGATGTTTTCCGATTCCGAGGATGTATCTGATAGTGATTGTGATTCGCTTTTATGTGATTCTATTGACATCTCCGAGGTTACTTCCGGGATTTTCTCAAATCCACTTTTTGAATTCAAGGACGACTACACCTTTTGCGAAGTTAATCCTCTTTTTGACCAAGATTTTGAGTCCGATTCAGAGACCACAACGGAAGTGGTGGATATTGCTAGCTCTCAGAGCACACCACTTGTCCCACCTCTATGTTCCGACCTTTCTCTCCCGTCATGTGATGTTGAAGAAAGTATTGAATCCGACACTGAGGTTATTATGGAGATTGATTTTGAAATGGTTGAAGACGATATTCTTGATAAACCGCCACGTGATTCTGATATGGAAGAAATCGACTTACCTATTGATGACCCAATACCACCGGGTATTGAGGATGTTATGGTTGTTCTTGATGGTTCTCTTGACTCTCCTTCTTCTGATGAGTCCACCATCCTTTATCCCGTTGAGCCCGCATGTGAAGACAAAATCTTTAAACCCGGGATATTCATTGATGAGTTCTATGCTAAAACCGTTATTCGTGATAAGGATCCTCTCTTGGATGCCTTCATTTTTGAGCCATTACATCTTATCCCTTACCATAAGCTCCCGTCTTCTTTGGAGTTTTCTCACTTTGATCCGTCATCCCGACGTCCACCCGCTAAACCACCGGATGATGGATCATTCTTTCATGATATACCATTTGTGCTTGAGCCCGACACTTTCTTCACCACCCAACCCACCCAGTCTCATTCTTTCGAGAATGAGGACACCGTTTTTGACCCTGGTATCTCTACCACTTTCTTCCCCAAGGACAAATGAATTCGGGGACGAGTCAGGCTAGCGACTCGGTGATCAAAAACAGTAGCGCTTCGTGGGAGGCACCCCATGCTTATCCATCTATCTTCTTTCTATTTTCTAATAAGTGACGCGAAGGGGTCTGCCTCTTCGATTTCTCGTGTTTGGTTGTTTGTGATTTTGTGTTCAGGATGTTCCCGATATGAAGACTCTCGTGCTCGAAGTTTGTCATTTTTTCTCCACTCGAGTCCCATAATCGATGCTGATGGAAATCCGATATCCTAATCTTATCGACTAACGTTTATCTTCTAGCATACTTAATAAACGGCTTTTAGATTTTCGTGATACCCTTGCTTTAAACATTGAGGACAATGTTTCGTTCTCGTCTGGGGTAGGGTAATCTTCGATTTGATTTGACCGCACTTGCTTATTTCTGTTGTGTTTCTCTCGTAACCCCGTTTTTCCTTAGAAAATGAAAAATTGTGCAAAAATGAGCAAAATTTTAAATTTTTTTTGAAAGCTTTTGTTAGTCTTTTTGATTGAATAGTTTTGCTAGTCTCTTAGATTAGAAGCTATAAAATGCGAATTCCAGCTCACAAGGCCAAGATTTTGCAAGTTTCCCTGAGTGACTTTAAATACGCATAACTTGATTTCATTAGACGAAGCATTTGCTAAGTTAATATATGTTTTGACACCTTGATTGACTTTCCGCTGGTGAGAGTAGGAATGGAATTCTGACTTGACCGGGCGTGTTGAGCCCTAGCTTGTTCCCTTAACCATAGATAATCTAAAAATTATCGGCTAAGCATCTTCGGATCTCATTATTTGGGATTTTAAATTTGCAGAGATCGAGAAATGATAGAGTTACTTATGAGTTTAGATGCTAAACGTGGAGTAGTTGGTTCTCTTTAGAGCCCATCGAAGGTACTTATGGCTTTTTGTTCCCACAAAATTGTTTCACCCCATATCTGTCATAATAATTAGAGATGTCGAGTTTTTGGCGATAGTTAGTTCTTTATCTTCTTAAAAGAATCTTTGTTTTAAAAATTGGGTACACATCAAGGATCCGTAATAAATAAATGAGTAATAAGTGATATGTGAAATGTAATAAGTAAAGTTGTGAGCTGCGGTGTCGAGATCGGACCCTTGGATCTTTAGCCGGGATTGAGTGAGGTCTTAGCCTAGCCAACCGGGATCCTCATTTCATGAAGCCTATAGTCTTGGAATTACCCCGTGAAGCTCCGTGGTTCACAGCTCATATAAGTAAAAGTAAAAGCTAATATAAAAAAAAAAAAAAAAAATGTTGAAAAATGAAAATGAAAAATCAAGTATAAGTGAATAAAAATTCCTTGATGTGGACCTCATTTTTACGACAATGGTTCTTGAGAGAAGGCGGATAACTAATTATCGACTTAGCTTTGTATCTTTATCGGAATAAAAGTTATCGAAACGAGAATTTGAAGAAATTCATTTCTCACAAAAATAAAAAATTCTAGAGGAAATAGGAAAATGGGAACAAAAGGTAATTACACAAGTAACTTCCATGGGTAGTGTTAGCATCTAGAATCATATTTAACAATGATTTCGGTTTTACGCTTAGTTTGGGAACTTGTGAAAAATCAAGGACGATGTATTCTATCCGTATGGTCACTTCACGCTGTGTTGTGTTTTCTACTCCGTGATCCTAACGTGTCGTTTGAAAAATGTTGGAGTTATTGATCGACATGAAAGTTCAACAAACCGTCATTCATAACCGGAATGTGCTTAATCGTAATATCTACTTGTGTATTGAAAGGTAAACGGGGCGTTTTTAGAATTAAGGCTTTCTTAATCTCTTTTGAGGAACATTGACTACTTCTTCTCTAATTGGTTTGTCTGAACTGTTTGAAGTTTCTTACGGTTAGTCATTCACAAGTGGCTAGCTTGTGTGAGTAAACTTGACGGTTTGGACATATCAATGGTTTAGTAGAAAGAGATTGAAATCCTTAGTTTTAGAAGCGTGAGTTGATTGCATTGCGTGAGGACCCGGCAATGGTTTCGTCTGGGGTATTTTGGTATGTGCTAAAACACATACCTTTTCATTGTCAAAATAGACCCAAAATAACCAAGAAAGAGCCGTTTATTGCTAATATTTGTGGTTTTCTTGAGTTTGTGCTTGTGCCGGTATGGATATGTAAAAACACGCTAAAAGGAACCAAATCAGACGTAAATCCGAGCACGAGAGATCAAGAGAGCTTAAGCTGAGCCGGAAGGTCAGAATTATGCATTTATGAAGATTTCTAATCTCTAAGGATGATTTGTGAAGATTTGAGCAAAGTTTGAAGAAATGTCAGAAATAGTCCCTGAACTTTCAGCAGCTGACAGAAAACATCCTTGATGATTCAGAAAGTTGCAGATTCAGTCCCTGGACTATTGAAGATTGACAAGAATGGTACTTGAAGATGATTTCAGAATTACATGTGTGATCCCTCAAAATTCAGTTTTGACATTATTGGTCCCTATATTACCTTTGGTTGCTAATACTAGTCCTACTATCCATTAACCAAATCCAATCCATTTCACAAACTAAACACTCCGGCTCAATCTCAAGCCCAACCATTATCAAATATACCAACCCTTTACCCAATAACCAAGACTCGGCTTATTATCCACTCTAAACCCGGTATACCACTAAACTACCCAACCCGAATTCCCTTATTGTTACCCGATCAATAGACTACCCAGACTGGGTCAAAGCTTTTGAATTATAATAATTAAAACCTAACGCGCCCCCAACAGTAACTCTTCCCCTTCCTCCCATTTACCCACTGTTACCACCAATTACCCACTTATCCAAACACTCCACATAGTACTAAGCATCTCCTAGGTATCTAGAACCTCTGACTTGTCAGGATAGAGGCATACGTGGCATTTTGGAGCTCTGCTATTGGTTTAGACACCTCATATGGACAAACTGAGGACTCTGATTGGATATGGTGACCAAGGAATGAATGTGTGGCTGCTAATGAGCTTCTAGGCTCTTCTCAAGGGATCCTAAGGCCTCTCCTAGCTCGGATATATAAAAACCTCTCATCACAATAGATCCTTTGTCCAATTTCTCTGCTTTTATGAAATTGTAACCATTGCTTAGTTTACTTGTCATTTTATGTTTTTATTAAATCCAGTGTAATTTTCATTGTTCATTTGTACTCTCATTTTCCTTTAATGCAAATCTTCCTTATTGTCACTTGGTTTCTTTCAAAGATCTCAATCATTTAAGTTTGTTTAATAGGTCTGGTTTATCGTTTAATAAGCTCGTTAAGCTTGTAAAAGCCTAAATGAGTTCATCTTTGCTCTTAAGTTGTTTAATTTCAAGTTTTTGGTAAAAGTCAACAAAAAGTCAACTCGGGTTAAATTTGAGAGTCAAATTGTTTTGGGTCAATTTCTTGTCTAATTCTGTTCTCTGGTTAAGATTTTATGCTTATGAGGTCAGTTAGAGTCAGATTCAGTGAGGATTTGTGTTTAAATGCAAATTGAGTTTTCTAAAAGTAGTGTTTGGTTTAGCTTTGAAAACTGAGCTAGAGGTTTATATAATGGGTTAGATTAGTTTCTTTAAGCTTGTTACAGTTAATTGAGCACATTTCTGTCATTGGTTTGCTGTCTTTTGAGCTCTAAGTCAACATAAGAATGAAACTGCTCTTGTTTTCCTTCCTGTTAAAATCAGTAGCTGAAACCTTCCTTATAGGTGTAAAAGTTGTTTAACTAGCTTGTTTTGGTTGCATTACATCATGTTTAATCTGCATTAGTTCTATATTGGATCTTAAATTTCACAAGAGTCAAAACTAGCAACTGTTTCAAAAAGTCAAAGTTATGTCAAAAGCAGAATTTTTGCAGAAAGTGCAGACCTTGCACAAGGTTCATCTCAAATAATTAAGGTCTGATTTTTGGTCCATAAGGAGTTTGATAGGTGGTCTATTTAATTCAAGTGCTAGTTTTCATTTTGGCTTATTGGATCAGTAGTTACATTAGCTTAATGTTAGTACCTGTTTCACTTTTTCTCAGACATCACCCACATTGTTTTGCCATTTTGTTTGCTCTCTAGCTTCCTTAATACTTGTCCTTATTTGCTGAAATTTGGTACAAGTGATCTCTGCTAGGTTGGCTTGAGAGCCATGCTCTTAGTTTTCCCTTAAGCTTATTAGATAAGCAGTTTCATTAGCTAGAAGTTAGGGCCTGTTTGCTTATTGGCTTTAGGATCAGTTTGCTTAATCCTTGGTTAAATGCTCATTAGGTATTAGGGGTAGCATTAGATAGTTGCTTTAGAGTGTTTTAGGTATAAAATAGCTTCTGTAATCATTTGGTATTGTCTAGTGCTTATTTGCTTATCTTGATAGTGCTTATTTCATATCAGTTACCCTGCAGTTCTGTTTTCTTCCACATAAGCCTAAGTTTTTATATTTTTCTCAGCTTTAGAATAATATTTTAGAATTTCCCTGAAGTTTTCATAATTTTTGGTCACTGTTCACTATTTTTCTTTATTAAAATCAGTTTTTAATCATTTTTAATTAGCTTTTATTGCAAATAATTGAGAAAAAGTTCCAAAAAATCATTTTTCAATTTTAATAGTTTAAGATAAATATAAAAAGCATAAAAAATATTTTTCCTTATTTTTCTCTTTGTATTTGGTATTTTTAATAATTTAAATTTGATTTAAATAGATTTAAATTCCTAGAAATTAGAAAATTAATCTGAAAATTACAAAAATAGTTTTGAAAAGTCTTTTATGATATTTTAGATTTTTAGAAAGTAATTCCATATTTTTCCCTCTCTCTTTCATAATTTTTAGATAATTAGTTTATTTTTATTAGTTAATAATTAGTTTTTAATTAAAATAAAATCAAGAAAATTCCTAAAAAATAATTTTAATTCATAATTAGTTTTCTAATATCATTTTTAGAGTAAAAGTAGTTTTAGGTTATTTTTAGGAGTTAGAATAGACGTATTTGCTTTTTATTCGCGTTTCGTTTAATTCCCGTTTTTGCGTTTTAGTGTAGATTTGCGTAGTTTGCCTTAGTTTTTAGGATTTCCCGTAGATTATATGTTCCATTTGCTTTCCTTATCCCGTAGTTTAGATAATATCATCTTATCCCCTTTTTCTTATTCGAATCCCGATTATCGAGACGTGAGTTGGAAATTCCATTCAACCTCGTTCGGAACGATCTCGGTGCTCAAACCTAATACGTTTGAGTTACCCATATACTACAAACTTCTTATTATTGATTTTTAACACGAATCAATTTTTGGCGCCGCTGCCGGGGATTGTTTTGGACACTGAATCATTTCCCCATGAACCAATTAATGCGGGGTCGAGTCAAGCTAGCGACTCGGAAATCAAAAACAGTAGCATACACAACATGGGTTTTCACCCATGAGTACCACCCTAGTGTGGGGGAGATACCCCACATGTTATATATTTATATATCTAAAAAAAAAAAAAAAAAAAAAAATCCTTTCAAATAATGGCCGTAGTATTTCCCTTTACGTTTCGCGGCATAACTGCCGGTACTTTGAATATTGAGGGCAATATTCATTTCTAAGTGTGGGGAGGAGTTCTCACGAATTTTATCATATATTATCCACCCAATTCCCGTTTTGGCCAAATTTTTTTGGAATAAGTGTTTTCACTTATTCATCATATGGTAATCATCCGCCATGTCTAAAAGACAAAAGGATTGGCTAATCCAGGAGCAAACGGCTCTTGGTAAAGATTTCTCAAATCCGTTTATATGGCTTGCAATTTGCCCAAAATTGTATGGTTCTCAACTTACCATATCCTAAAAAGTGAAGAGTTGGCTAGCCCGCAAGGTTATGGCTTGTGGTAAAGGCAGTGGAAAATACATAATTGGTATTCACTCACCAAAGATAATTCTGATAATTTATCTAAGAGTTGGCTAGTCCAGAGCAAACGGCTTCCGGTAAAGACACATCAAATCCGTTATATGGTTTATGATTTGCCAATAAATCATTTGGTTATCGTTGTACCAAGGTTCTTACTTGAATCAAAACAATTGGCTACTCCAGAAGTGATGGCTTTTGGTAAAGAGTTTTTAAAATCCATTAAAAGATCTAAATCATTGCTAGGGACTAGCAATATCTCAGTGTGGGGATTGATGAGTGTCTAAATACTCATCATTTTTGTACAATCTAAACTGCAAAATCATCTGAAAACACTCAGAAACACATCAAAATGATCAAAATATCACAAATCAGTGTTTTATGTGTTTTAAATGCAAAAAGATCAAAATCAGATGAAAAATGTATCAAGTTTGCAAAATTGGCAGTTTTAGTCCCCAAGTTTCAAAAGTTGTCAAATCTAATCCCCTGAATTCAAAAATGTGAAGTTTTATCATTCAAGGTCCCTGAAATCTTCTAAGTTGTTAAAAATGATCCTTGAATGATTCTTTGGTCAATTGGCAAGAAAGGTCCCTAAACTTTGAAATTTTGCAAAATTAATCCTTGGACTTTTAAAAAATGGATTTTATGCAAAAAGGGTCCTTGTACTATCAAAGTTTGTCAAATTTGGTCCTTGTGATAAGTTTGGAAAGTTGTCAAGATCAGTCCTTCATCTTTGGAGAAGTTGCATTTTTGGTCCTTATAATATCACTTAACCAAACGGATCCTTTTTAATATCATGCCCAAAGTCCAAAGCCCAAATCCAATCCACCAAATCCAGCCCACCCTCGTTATTATTATACCCAGTCAACAAAAGTCAAAAACACCCCATGCGCCTAAAACCACGTTCACTGTAGCTCTCCTCTCCCACCTCTCGATTCCCCAAAACCAGCCATGGTTTTCCCATTTTTCTGCAACCCCCTTACCTTGTCCCTCCACCTCCACTAACACCAAAAATCTTTAATTGATTGAAACCAACTCCAATTAATATCAAAACCTGCCTTGAAGAAAATGGCGCCAAAACACAAGTGGACGGTTTGATGTTTCAGAGATCCAATGGCTCAGAAGTGGTGGGAAAGATTCAGAGGTCAATGAGAAGTGCAAAAAGTCTATAAAGAGGAGCTATGAAGCAATGTAAAAAGATATCTAGAGTAACTTTAATTTCTTCATGTCGCTTTTTATCATTTTAAGAATTCTAGTGTAATTTTAAAGCTTTCAAGTATCGTTCCAGCCTATTTCAGTGTATTGTAAAACTTTTCAATTATCGGTTTCAAGGTTTAATCATATCTCAAGTTTATGCAAAATTTCATGTTTATGCAAAATCTCATGATAGTTCAAATGTTGTTTTTAGTTGTTTGTATGGACTAAAATAGATCATATAGGTTCCTAGAAAGCTTATTCAAGCTTTTAGATACCTTAAAATTCAGTTTAGAATCAAAAACAGAAAAATCATAAAAATACCAATTAAATAGTTTAAAATTCAAAAATCATATGGAAAAGATGTTCACAGCTGGAGCAGGGTGAATTGTGGATGGCCTTGAGTTAGAAGCTTTGTGGAAAGCTATTAGGATTGGTCTTGGTCATTGGTTCTTGGTTTTCACTTGGATAAGCATTTGTAAGCATTTTTGATTATCTTGGCATTTTACTGTGGTAATTGTTCATAAGCTTAAATTTCTGTTTCTTTGTGTTAATTAGTTATAGTTAAGTCTAGTTGATCATTAAAATCAGTAGGTTGTTCTTTTAAATTTGTATTTTGTAAAAATCTCATTTGGACAGTTAAATCAGTATAATCATAATTCTTGTGTTTCATGTTGTTAGTCCTGTTAGTTCATGCTTATTTAGTCTCATGTAATGATATCATAAGGGTTTGAATCAGTTTCATGGACTTGATCTGTGATTTGCTTTGAAAATCTTCCAAACAGGCTTAAAAAGGGGTGTTTGCTTTAGCTTGTTTATCTGTGATCAAGAGTGTTTAAGACAGTACCATTCTTTGTTCTGTGTCACTTTAGTACCTATTATCTCAAACAAGTCAAGAAAACTAGTTCTCATTTGGTGAAAAGTCAAAATTGCATTTGATTTTAACTAGTGTGTCCACTGTTGAGTTTTCATGAATCATGATCAAGGTTTTGTGTTCATAAGTTGTTAGTGTTGCTCAATTCAGTCTTTATATACCTTAAAACATCACATTCAGTGCTTAAAATCAATTCAAAGTTCATATTGGTCAAACCTTTAGTTCTTCTTAAAAAGTCAAATTTTCATTAGGTCGTTTTTGAATAAACTTTGGAATTTCATTGTGTCGGCTATTGTAGTGACCACATGGAGAAGTAAACCCGATATACCAAACTTGATCATGAAGTAGAATTCCCTAGATTTGTTACTTAAACTTGTACTAATCCTTGTGAAGAAGAAATGGTGTACCCAATGTACAAAACCTCTTGACGTATCCTCAACTGCGTGAGACACCGAAGTGATAGTTACGTTGTGGGTTAAGTGAGAAAGAATCACAAACGTAACTAAATAGCCAAGTCTTTATCACACTCAATAAACTGCTCAAACAAGTCATCTTCGCGGAAGGGTAGAAAGAAAGAAGACGAAATAAGTAAACGCACCCGGAAAAACGTCACATCAATTTCAAATAAGAAATACCATCAAAACAACCCCGTAGTCACCCTTGTTCAATCAATTCAAGCCGTGACATAATATTTTCCGTGAAGATGTGTAACCCAAAGTATCAAACCGCATAACTCATCAAATCTCATCATACTATACAATGCATACCAAAACCCCCATGAATCTTCAAACTCGGTCCATGTTAGAAATCATTTATAGCAATAAATCCGTCCATGCCTATGAGTGAGATTACAACTTCAAAGCCCAAATCATTAATAAAAGGATATTACCCGGTTCAACACGCAAACCGCACTCCGTAACCAAACCTAAAAAAAACTCATCATAAAGTCGAACTCACATATATCTCATAGTCAAATATCACCCGATCCAAACTACCATATTGTTCAAATCTCATAAGTCTTATAAATCACATATAATAAAAGGGTTAAATCTGATCCACTTATGCTCCCCCGTCTACATTAGCATAAAGCCTATGACCAAGTAAGTCAAGCCCATATATCAATTGGTTAACACATCCCATAAGACACGGCCCAAGATAAAACCAAACGTTTAATATCAAATGTGAAGTCAAACCATGTGACCATTTGAGATTTACGGCCCATATCCATTCCAATATACAGATTTTATTCAACCCTAATTATAGGGTATAAAACACTTACTTAACACATCCAAACCCTAATCCCTATCCAAAACATCCGCCCCCATCATTCTCTGCCTCCCTCCTCCATCTAAACGTTTCACAAAGAACACACACACCAAACAGATAAATCTCAACTAGTATTCACATCTATCATAGCACATAACTTGGGTGTACATTCGTTTGTCGTGACCTCGCCACAGGGTTGGCTTGAGAGTCAACGATTCGCCACAGGGATGACCTCAACAACTTGCAAGTGTTCACAGGTAGGTTTCATCTTGAAGATCTTGTAGAGTTATCATATTGTTTTCGAATCTCCTTTATTATCCACTGAAATCGAAACCAAGACAAAGGAAAAGCATACTTGCTTCTTTCTTTTCTTAATAAGTTTCGTATAAAATATATGTGAATCAATGATGAATGTCAATTTCATGTTTATGGCCATTGGTCATGATGTATAATAGTACCACGAAAGTTGAAATCTGAGATTCAAGTACTTTTGGTTCAGATCTTTTCCTTTTGATTTATATTTAACGACTGAAAGTGTGGATGAAACCTTAAAGTTTTGTTTACTCTTTAATTGTTCGTACATTGAAACACTTCTAGATATATGAAGATGAGATTTCGTGTTAAAAGACTCTTGGAAGTCTTGATGAATCAATTAAGTGCCACGAAAATATCTGAGATCTTTTACCATTTACATTTGAAATCGTTTCTTGAAATATGTTGTAAGATCTGTGATGGTGATGTACAAATGAGAAAACAATCTTTAAAAGATTTGTGAACACGTTTAACTAAACTGAGATCTTGATTTGATTTCATCTATTCATTGAGTCTTGATAGTTGTAGAATAAGTTACTGAATGTAGAGGGTATAAAGATTGAGATGATGGATTTGTTGTTTTGTGTTAAGTTATTAGAATGTTTTTTTTTTATTGTAATAACTTGGACCGAGGATGTTGTCAAGAACTGAGGTCGTGATGAGTCTTGGAGGTTGGTGTTAGATGTAGGTCGTGGTCAATTGATATACTCTTCTTCTTCTTCCTTTCTGTCCATGTCAAGTGATGAGTGTCTAAATACTCATCATTTTTGTACAATCTAAACTGCAAAATCATCTGAAAACACTCAGAAACACATCAAAATGATCAAAATATCACAAATTAGTGTTTTATGTGTTTTAAATGCAAAAAGATCAAAATCAGATGAAAAATGTATCAAGTTTGCAAAATTGGCAGTTTTAGTCCCCCAAGTTTTAAAAGTTGTCAAATCTAATCCCTGGAATTCAAAAAATGTGAAGTTTTATCATTCAAGGTCCCTGAAATCTTCTAAGTTGTTAAAAATGATCCTTGAATGATTCTTTGGTCAATTGGCAAGAAAGGTCCCTAAACTTTGAAATTTTGCAAAATTAATCCTTGGACTTTTAAAAAATGGATTTTATGCAAAAAGGGTCCTTGTACTATCAAAGTTTGTCAAATTTGGTCCTTGTGATAAGTTTGGAAAGTTTTCAAGATCAGTCCTTCATCTTTGGAGAAGTTGCATTTTTGGTCCTTATAATATCACTTAACCAAACGCATCCTTTTTAATATCATGCCCAAAGTCCAAAGCCCAAATCCAATCCACCAAATCCAGCCCACCCTCGTTATTATTATACCCGGTCAACAAAAGTCAAAAACACCCCATACGCGCCTAAAAACCACGTTCACTGTAGCTCTCCCTCTCCCACCTCTGATTCCCCAAAACCAGTCATGGTTTTCCCATTTTTTCTGCAACCCCCCCTTACCTTGTCCCCTCCACCTCCACTAACACCAAAAATCTTTAATTGATTGAAACCAACTCCAATTAATATCAAAACCTGCCTTGAAGAAAATGGCGCCAAAAACACAAGTGGACGGTTTTGATGTTTCTGAGAGATCCAATGGCTCAGAAGTGGTGGGAAAGATTCAAAGGTCAATGAGAAGTGCAAAAAGTCTATAAAGAGGAGCTATGAAGCAATGTAAAAAAAGTATCTAGTGTAACTTTAATTTCTTCATGTCGTTTTTATCATTTTTAAGAATTCTAGTGTAATTTTAAAGCTTTCAAGTACTGTTCCAGCTATTTCAGTGTATTGTAAAACTTTTTCAATTATCAGTTTCAAGTTTTAATCATATCTCAAGTTTATGCAAAATTTCATGTTTATGCAAAATCTCATGATAGTTCAAATGTTGTTTTTAGTTGTTTGTATGGACTAAAATAGATCATATAGGTTCCTAGAAAGCTTATTCAAGCTTTTAGATACCTTAAAATTCAGTTTAGAATCAAAAACAGAAAAATCATAAAAATACCAATTAAATAGTTTAAAATTCAAAAATCATATGGAAAAGATGTTCACAGCTGGAGCAGGGTGAATTGTGGATGGCCTTGAGTTAGAAGCTTTGTGGAAAGCTATTAGGATTGGTCTTGGTCATTGGTTCTTGGTTTTCACTTGGATAAGCATTTGTAAGCATTTTTGATTATCTTGGCATTTTACTGTGGTAATTGTTCATAAGCTTAAATTTCTGTTTCTTTGTGTTAATTAGTTATAGTTAAGTCTAGTTGATCATTAAAATCAGTAGGTTGTTCTTTTAAATTTGTATTTTGTAAAAATCTCATTTGGACAGTTAAATCAGTATAATCATAATTCTTGTGTTTCATGTTGTTAGTCCTGTTAGTTCATGCTTATTTAGTCTCATGTAATGATATCATAAGGGTTTGAATCAGTTTCATGGACTTGATCTGTGATTTGCTTTGAAAATCTTCCAAACAGGCTTAAAAAGGGGTGTTTGCTTTAGCTTGTTTATCTGTGATCAAGAGTGTTTAAGACAGTACCATTCTTTGTTCTGTGTCACTTTAGTACCTATTATCTCAAACAAGTCAAGAAAACTAGTTCTCATTTGGTGAAAAGTCAAAATTGCATTTGATTTTAACTAGTGTGTCCACTGTTGAGTTTTCATGAATCACGATCAAGGTTTTGTGTTCATAAGTTGTTAGTGTTGCTCAATTCAGTCTTTATATACCTTAAAACATCACATTCAGTGCTTAAAATCAATTCAAATTTCATCTTGGTCAAACCTTTAGTTCTTCTTAAAAAGTCAAATTTTCATTAGGTCGTTTTTGAATAAACTTTGGAATTTCATTGTGTGTTCAATAATAAGTTTTAGCTTAAAAGCTCTTAGGGTATTAAAGTCTAGTTGCTAAACAAAAATATAAAAATGTTAGTTCACTTCTGTCTAGCTTATTAAGTGCTTATTCTCAAGCTTCTTTTGGGTACCTAGTCTGAAAAGTGCCTTGTGCACAGTGAATGGTACAATCTTGATAAGCTTGCACAGAGCTTAATTGTTGTTCAAATCTTGTGATCCTTGGTTCTTTGGAAAGCCAACCTGGTCATCTTTGAGTCCCAAGCTTAAGTTTTCCTTTTCTAGCTTGTTTGCTAGGGCTGCAATAAGCCTTAATCTTGTCCCATTTCTGTTTTAATCACAAGAGCTTATCTGCTTTTTCCTAGCTTTTTAGTGTGCTTATTTGTATCTTTTAGCTTCATTTCATTTCATATAGCTTGTTTCCATCTTATTTGAGTTTTTGTTTCAGTGTGTGAGCTTGTTTGAGCTTATTTCACCAAATAAGCTCTTAAGTTCAACTGTTGGTCCATAAGCTTGTCAAAACAGCTTATTTGTAATTTGTAAAATTTTTGTCTTTGTTAAAGTTTCATAATATCAGTAGTAAAGTATTTTTCAAAAAGAAAATCCAGAAAAAGATCAATTTAAAATCAGTGATAGTGTTTATTTAATATTTCTTAGCTTTTTGAATTTTCTTTTTAGCTTATTAATAAGCAAATCTTGTTTTTCTATTTTTCTTAGTTTTCTGTCATCATATAGTATTTTTAGAAAAAGTTTCATAATTTTCCTAATCTATTTAGTATTTATTATAATTTTAATTAGTTAAAAATAGTAATTAATTAGTAATAAATAATTAAAAAGCATAAAAATATATTTTCAGTTTTAAAATTAGTTTTATCATATTTTAGATTTTTCAAAGTTGAAATTTCATTTTTTCAGGTTTATTTTATATTTTCTAATCATTAAGTGTATTTTAAATAATAATTAATTAGTAATAATTAGATAAAAAGTGTGAAAAATATATTTTTAGTTTTAAAATTAGTTTTATAATATTTTAGATTTTTCTGAATCATAATCTTATTTTTCTAGCCTTATTTCATATTTTCTTTAATTTTAGAGTATTTTTAAATAGTTAAAATAGTTTTTAATTAATAATAATTAATTAAAAAGTTATAAAAATAATTTTCCTTTTCTAATAATTTTCTTTTATTTTTAGGATTCCAAAAATGTTATTTTCATATTTTTAGGTCTTTTATTTCTTAGATTTACTTTTTATTTTGTACGTATACGTAGTTTTTAAACTTACGGTTACGTTTCTTTCATCTGATTGTTGTGTTTTCCAACTCTGTATTCCATTTCATTCCAAGCAATCAGTAGTGTAATTTCTCAATCCAAACCTTTACTGATCACTATCCTTAGTGATCATTCTATCCTCTGAGTTTGTTTTAACACACCATTGAGTCTCCGTGGGACTTAACGACCCGGGAATTCATTATATTCTCTGATCTTCATTGTATTTGTGTTTTAAGCAGTTTTAAGCTTCTTACGGTTAGCCATTCACAAGTGGCTAGCTTGTGTGAGGTAGCTTGACGGTTTGCACAGATCAAATTTTGGCCGGGAGGCTTTAGCGTGTGTTAATACCTTTTTCAGACCCATTCTTGCACATATTCCATCTTTTGTAAAAGTTTTTTGTAAAGTTATCAGAAAATCCAAAAGTTCATTAACACTTTTCCTGAAGTGTTATCAACACCAAAAATATTTTCATTCTTTGTTTTTATAGCATATTTTTCAAAAATCCAAAAATATTCATCTTTACCCTCTAATCCATTTAATTCTTCATCTCTTATCCCTCTTATCCGTTTAATTCTTTATGTCATGGTATTTGACATGTTCCTGGTGTGGAGGTTCATTTAACGGTGGAAATTGTCGGCGATGTACCAATGTGAGTTTCAGAGACAAGTTTGTCGGTAATCCCGATCCCATTTCAAATGAAACACCCGATTTTTCCTACCTACCTCCACGGCCCCAATACGAATCCTACTCATGCGAGTTTTGTGGGAATGATTCTCATTACGGTTTTGATTGTCCACCACGGGTCCCGCTTGTCTATGAGCCGGAACCATGTTACAATGAGAACTTTGGTGAAAGTTATTTTCCCAATTCTCTCTGTTGTGAGAATTGCGGGGGTCCTCATGCGACTTTTGAATGTCAACCGATGAATCAAAATTTTCACAATTCCAATTCTCCCGGGTTTGACAATTTCCAACCCCCACAAGTATTCCATCAGTCATCGACTTCCGAGCCTTCACAGATCTCAATGATTACGAGGAGTGTAATCTTCCACAAAGTTTCAAGAAATACGCATTCGAAAGAAACTACAAATGAAAAGAATGGTGTGTAAGCTTCAGCAGATGAATATAAGAATCAGATATGATGACGATGATGATGAGGATACTATTCAAATGAAGGAATATTATGAGAGCTTGTCAATGAAATCACCCGAAGCTCCCATTGACTCTCATAATGGGGGCGAGCCTCTTAGCACTATTCCAGAAATGGAATCGTCTAGTGTTGAGAGCCTTGTCCCAATCCCAAGTGAGTCCGAGGTTATCTCCGGTAATATGTGTGATGAGCCTCTTAATGATGATTCTTCTCCTCCTCTTGACATTCCATATGATCATGTCGAGATGTTCTCCCATTCGATAACGATTGTACTTCGTTTGACGATTCTTTATCCTATGGAGACATCGATTATGTCGAGGAGCTACCTTCCGAGCTAGTTAGCTTAGAAGAAGTGAGAAATTACGATGATCTGAAATTGAGGACGAGATACTTCGTGAAATACTTCATGAAAAATTGTTCAATATAAATCTCCTCGTTTCTAAGATCGAATCATTCGTGCTAAGTCACTTGACTCCTATCCCCGTTGTGGCTAGTGACTTGGAAAAGCCCGAACCATTTCCTGAACTTAAGGCTTTTTCCAATGATTCTCTTCATGAAGAGTTCTCCGGTGAACTCTCTCATGACATATCTCCTCCGGAATATGATCATTTCTATTTTGATCTTGAGGATGATATTAGCTCAGAGGAAGGTGTACTCTATCATAAGAGTTTGCTTATTGATGATACTACCTTCACCCTTCCTCCCGATATGTCTACATTTGAGGATGAAGAATGGATCTTGATTGTTATAAACATCTTTCTTCCATTCCTCACTTATGATGTGACTTCCTCTCTTCTTCACTCCTTCGGGAGTGAGGACACTATCTTTGACCCCGGCATTTTCATTTATCATCAGTGAGCGGGTCTTTCTCTCAGTATATCTCGTCGGTGTGGAACTTTCTCGTGCTTCAATGTTTATCCAAACATCTTGAATGAAAGTCCGATGGAGATTGTTTCTTCCACTTTGTTTCCCCATGAACCAATTAATGCGGGGTCGAGTCAAGCTAGCGACTCGGAAATCAAAAACAGTAGCACACACAACATGGGTTTTCACCCATGAGTACCACCCTAGTGTGGGGGAGATACCCCACATGTTATATATTTATATATCTAAAAAAAAAAAAAAAAAAAAATCCTTTCAAATAATGGCCGTAGTATTTCCCTTTTACGTTCTCAGTTTCGGCATAACCGCCGGTACTTTGAATATTGAGGGCAATATTCATTTCTAAGTGTGGGGGGGAATTCTCACGAATTTTATCATATATTATCCACCCAATTCCCCCGTTTTTGGCCAAAATGTTTTTTGGAATAAGTGTTTTTCACTTATTCATCATATGGTAATCAGTCCGCCATGTCTAAAAGACAAAAGGATTGGCTAATCCAGGAGCAAACGGCTCTTGGTAAAGATTTCTCAAATCCGTTTATATGGCTTGCAATTTGCCCAAAATTGTATGGTTCTCAACTCACCATATCCTAAAAAGTGAAGAGTTGGCTAGCCCGCAAGGTTATGGCTTGTGGTAAAGGCTGTGGAAAATCCATAATTGGTATTCAGCTCACCAAAGATAATTCGATAATTTATCTAAGAGTTGGCTAGTCCGAGCAAACGGCTTCGGTAAAGACACATCAAATCCGTTATATGGTTTATGATTTGCCAATAAATCATTTGGTTATCGTTGTACCAAGGTTCTTACTTGAATCAAAACAATTGGCTACTCCAGAAGTGATGGCTTTTGGTAAAGAGTTTTAAAATCCATTAAAGATCTAAATCATTGCTAGGGACTAGCAATATCTCAGTATGGGGGATTGATGAGTGTCTAAATACTCATCATTTTTGTACAATCTAAACTGCAAAATCATCCGAAAACACTCAGAAACACATCAAAATGATGAAAATATCACAAATCAGTGTTTTATGTGTTTTAAATGCAAAAGATCAAAATCAGATGAAAAATGTATCAAGTTTGCAAAATTGGCAGTTTTAGTCCCCAAGTTTCGAAAGTTGTCAAATCTAATCCACGGAATTCAAAAATGTGAAGTTTTATCATTCAAGGTCCCTGAAATCTTCTAAGTTGTTAAAAATGATCCTTGAATGATTCTTTGGTCAATTGGCAAGAAAGGTCCCTAAACTTTGAAATTTTGCAAAATTAATCCTTGGACTTTTTAAAAATGGATTTTATGCAAAAAGGGTCCTTGTACTATCAAAGTTTGTCAAATTTGGTCCTTGTGATAAGTTTGGAAAGTTGTCATGATCAGTCCTTCATCTTTGGAGAAGTTGCATTTTTGGTCCTTATAATATCACTTAACCAAACGGATCCTTTTTAATATCATGCCCAAAGTCCAAAGCCCAAATCCAATCCACCAAATCCAGCCCACCCTCGTTATTATTATACCCGGTCAACAAAAGTCAAAAACACCCCATACGCGCCTAAAAACCACGTTTACTGTAGCTCTCCCTCTCCCACCTCTGATTCCCCAAAACCAGTCATGGTTTTCCCATTTTTTCTGCAACCCCCCCTTACCTTGTCCCCTCCACCTCCACTAACACCAAAAATCTTTAATTGATTGAAACCAACTCCAATTAATATCAAAACCTGCCTTGAAGAAAATGGCGCCAAAAACACAAGTGGACGGTTTTGATGTTTCTGAGAGATCCAATGGCTCAGAAGTGGTGGGAAAGATTCAGAGGTCAATGAGAAGTGCAAAAAGTCTATAAAGAGGAGCTATGAAGCAATGTAAAAAAAGTATCTAGTGTAACTTTAATTTCTTCATGTCGTTTTTATCATTTTTAAGAATTCTAGTGTAATTTTAAAGCTTTCAAGTACTGTTCGGCTATTTCGGTGTATTGTAAAACTTTTTCAATTATCAGTTTCAAGGTTTAATCATATCTCAAGTTTATGCAAAATTTCATGTTTATGCAAAATCTCATGATAGTTCAAATGTTGTTTTTAGTTGTTTGTATGGACTAAAATAGATCATATAGGTTCCTAGAAAGCTTATTCAAGCTTTTAGATACCTTAAAATTCAGTTTAGAATCAAAAACAGAAAAATCATAAAAATACCAATTAAATAGTTTAAAATTCAAAAATCGTATGGAAAAGATGTTCACAAATGGGCGGGGTGAATTGTGGATGGCCTTGAGTTAGAAGCTTTGTGGAAAGCTATTAGGATTGGTCTTGGTCATTGGTTCTTGGTTTTCACTTGGATAAGCATTTGTAAGCATTTTTGATTATCTTGGCATTTTACTGTGGTAATTGTTCATAAGCTTAAATTTCTGTTTCTTTGTGTTAATTAGTTATAGTTAAGTCTAGTTGATCATTAAAATCAGTAGGTTGTTCTTTTAAATTTGTATTTTGTAAAAATCTCATTTGACAGTTAAATCAAGATAATCATAATTCTTGTGTTTCATGTTGTTAGTCCTGTTAGTTCATGCTTATTTAGTCTCATGTAATGATATCATAAGGGTTTGAATGGTTTCATGGACTTGATCTGTGATTTGCTTTGAAAATCTTCCAAACAGGCTTAAAAAGGGGTGTTTGCTTTAGCTTGTTTATCTGTGATCAAGAGTGTTTAAGACAGTACCATTCTTTGTTCTGTGTCACTTTAGTACCTATTATCTCAAACAAGTCAAGAAAACTAGTTCTCATTTGGTGAAAAGTCAAAATTGCATTTGATTTTAACTAGTGTGTCCACTGTTGAGTTTTCATGAATCATGATCAAGGTTTTGTGTTCATAAGTTGTTAGTGTTGCTCAATTCAGTCTTTATATACCTTAAAACATCACATTCAGTGCTTAAAATCAATTCAAAGTTCATCTTGGTCAAACCTTTAGTTCTTCTTAAAAAGTCAAATTTTCATTAGGTCGTTTTTGAATAAACTTTGGAATTTCATTGTGTGTTCAATAATAAGTTTTAGCTTAAAATCTCTTAGGGTATTAAAGTCTAGTTGCTAAACAAAAATATAAAAATGTTAGTTCACTTCTGTCTAGCTTATTAAGTGCTTATTCTCAAGTTTCTTTTGGGTACCTAGTTCGAAAAGTGCCCGTGCACATGAATGGTACAATCTTGATAAGCTTGCACAGAGCTTAATTGTTGTTCAAATCTTGTGATCCTTGGTTCTTTGGAAAGCCAACCTGGTCATCTTTGAGTCTCAAGCTTAAGTTTTCCTTTTCTAGCTTGTTTGCTAGGGCTGCAATAAGCCCTAATCTTGTCCCATTTCTGTTTTAATCACAAGAGCTTATCTGCTTTTTCCTAGCTTTTTAGTGTGCTTATTTGTATCTTTTAGCTTCATTTCATTTCATATAGCTTGTTTCCATCTTATTTGAGTTTTTGTTTCAGTGTGTTAGCTTGTTTGAGCTTATTTCACCAAATAAGCTCTTAAGCTCAATTGTTGTCCATAAGCTTGTCAAAACAGCTTATTTGTAATTTGTAAAATTTTTGTCTTTGTTAAAGTTTCATAATATCAGAAGTAAAGTAGTTTTCAAAAGAAAATCCGAGAAAAAGATCAATTTAAAATCAGTGATAGTGTTTATTTAATATTTCTTAGCTTTTTGAATTTTCTTTTTAGCTTATTAATAAGCAAATCTTGTTTTTCTATTTTTCTTAGTTTTCTGTCATCATATAGTATTTTTAGAAAAAGTTTCATAATTTTCCTAATCTATTTAGTATTTATTATAATTTTAATTAGTTAAAAATAGTAATTAATTAGTAATAAACAATTAAAAAGCATAAAAAATATATTTTCAGTTTTAAAATTAGTTTTATCATATTTTAGATTTTTCAAAGTTGAAATTTCATTTTTTCAGGTTTATTTTATATTTTCTAATCATTAAGTGTATTTTAAATAATAATTAATTAGTAATAATTAGATAAAAAGTGTGAAAAATATATTTTTAGTTTTAAAATTATTTTTATAATATTTTAGATTTTTATGAATCATAATCTTATTTTTAAAATTATTTTCTTTAATTTTAGAGTATTTTTAAATAGTTAAAATAGTTTTTAATTAATAATAATTAATTAAAAAGTTATAAAAATAATTTTCTTTTTCTAATAATTTTCTTTTATTTTTAGGATTCCAAAAATGTTATTTTCATATTTTTAGGTCTTTTATTTCTTAGATTTACTTTTTATTTTGTACGTATACGTAGTTTTTAAACTTACGGTTACGTTTCTTTCATCTGATTGTTGTGTTTTCCAACTCTGTATTCCATTTCATTCCAAGCAATTAGTAGTGTAATTTCTCAATCCAAACCTTTATTGATCACTATCCTTAGTGATCATTCTATCCTCTGAGTTTGTTTTAACACACCATTGAGTCTCTGTGGGACTTAACGACCCAGGAATTCATTATATTCTCTGATCTTCATTGTATTTGTGTTTTAAGCAGTTTTAAGCTTCTTACGGTTAGCCATTCACAAGTGGCTAGCTTGTGTGAGGTAGCTTGACAGTTTAGCACAGATCATCAAGTCGCTAGCTGAGTCTTGAGTCAAGTTGCTAACTGAGTTTAGTGTCAAGTCGCTAGCTGAGATTTATGTCAAGTCAAGTCGCTAGCGTTGAATCAAGTCGCTATGCCAAGTCGCTATGCCAAGTCGCTATGCCAAGTCGCTAAGCCAACTCGCTAAGCCAACTCGCTACAGTTGTTGACTCAATAGTCAACAACTCGCTACCAGGTACAAGTCGCTACAGAACATACAATGCATCTGGACTGTTTGACAAGTCGCTAAAGGTTTAAAGTTAACCCAACTCGCTAGTATGAATGACATGACCAGTAGTTTTTAGAACATATTCAAACCCAGAAAGAGGCATAACAAGATATACATTTTACCCATTTTGACTTATGAGGACCACAGAAATTGACTTATGACCACAGGATACTTCACGGATTGATACCAAAACAGTTCTAAAAGATGAACACACACAAAAATCCGTTAAGACAAACACTTGACACAAAACATGTTTTTTTTTTCTTAACTTCAATACCAAAGGACTGTTTTGAACAAAATTGATACACAAAACATGTAATTTCTCACAAGAAAAGGAACAAGAAAAGATTATTTCGACCATAAAAATAGTGCCAAAACAGCCACAAACACGATTCAAACCGTAACAAATCATCAAAAAAACAATAACCTGGCTCTGATACCAATTGTTAGGATCCAATATTTATTGTGTTATGATGATTCGGGTGGTCTTGGATGATGGAAATACATGTTAGACATTTTAGAGTGTAACATATTGGATTTCACATACACATCAAACCATAAACAAAGGTGGCGTACAAGATGAGTTTTAGAGAGAGAAAGTTAGAGGTTTGGGAACTTTAGTGAGAGAAAGAAAAATCTTATTATGAGCTCCAACTCTCTACCTTGGGAGGTAGAGAGTATTTATAGTGTTACAATAAAACGCCACCTGACGGGTTGTGGATCAGGCATACAGTGGGTAAAGACCCGTCTGTCCTCCACGGTGTTACTAAACTAAATACTATTTAACATTAAATAACTATGACTACGAGCTTTCTAACGATTACATATACTTGAAGTGACCGACACTTTAAATACTGGATTTTCCAAATCCTAACAATCTCCCCCTAAGGGAGGTCACCTCAAACACACATTAAAATTACATAGAATACAAACGGATATTACATTGAGATTGTTCTTGGATTCTTGTTCATGTTCTTTGTTCTGTAGCTCGTAGTCTTTGATTCTTCATCTTTGCATGTTTGTATAATCTAAGTGGAGGTCTTTAAGCTGATCCACGTGATACGAGTTTTGAGTCGACTTTGAAATCATCACCGTATTAAATCTCGACACATCCATTGTAGTGTTGGTATTATGTGATGTTGTGACATTTGGACCGACATGCCCACATTCTGGATCATGATATATTCTTATCAGAGTAGCGGAAGCTTTCGTTGATTCACGATATTGGCGGCAGCGTAGCAGAAGCATGGAGTGAGAATATCAGAGTCATTGATGCACTAATCTTGATTTCTTTGGAACTGAATGTGATGAGTGAGCATGCGGCTATGGATTGACGCTTCATTACGATCGGTACGCAAGCGTTGGGGTGTACCGCATAAGAAAGTTAGCAATAAAGCGCACGAAAGTGTCTTTGATCACTTTTGTTGAATTGAGGTACACGGCCCACGGTTCCCGTTGATCGGTACAAGTACTGTGATCGGTATAATTCGAAGAATTTCCTTGGCAGGGTTTCGCGGTTCTAGCTTGTTCTCAAACCGAAGCGTCTCAAAGAAGACAACACGGAGTGAGTGAACCACCGAAATGAGATTCACTGATTGATGAAAAGAGATTTGAAAAACAATCGTGTATTGCTCAATATAAATTGTTTTTGCTATACAACGAAGGTTTTAATGAAAATCAATTATCAATCATAAACACCTTTTATTTTGAGAAATAAGTACATAGTCGATGTGCTAAAGAAAAGAGTTTTAAGCACAACGACCGGTTTTTCAAAGGTATCCGTCAATCCATAACCTGAACCAGGATTCAAAAGATTGAATCGCTCCATTGTTTACGTTCGGTTGTCACATGGTTGATCTATAGAATAGATCTCACATGCCACCTACGAGGAGCTTGTTTGATGTTGGCTCTAGAAGGCTTTCCATCTTCATTGTGAACATGTATGCATATCACTCAGATGTTCTGGCAATACCACAAGGATAATGCGTAGGACTCATAAGATATAATCTCTCTTTCCACATTATATGAAACAGAGAGTCTTCATTGAAAGTGTCCTAATGAGATTTATTGATGATCTCGTGGCTCTAGACTCAATTGTGCATATTTGGTTCCTATGCCGGAGACTAGAGAGAGGGTCTCCTTCTTCAATATAAACAATCTCTAATAGAGAGTCGATAGATTATGTCGGTTCCCTGTGAGAATGAAACAAGACCTTTTAAGAGGAACTTGAGTGGTTTGGAAAGTTTAAGTGCAGTGCGTCACTGGGTCCATGACGTCTTGTCTTCAATACCGATGTTACCTTGGTAACCACCAATAGTATATGAATTGAACCCGGTTTCTGCCCTAAGGTTGAATAAATGGAGGGCTATTTCTTTTCACCCTTTTTCACATTCAATTCTTTTTCATTCTTCAACCCCTTCAGTGCTTACCGAGACTTCATTACTAGTTCCTTGTTGGGTTTATTCGATTACTAGCTCGACTCAGTCCGCTCTTCCCATATCTCACTTTTCTCCTTTTTTTTTTCCATCATACCTAAGGACTTCTACACTATCTAGTGGATTGTCTCTGGGTAGATCCCTCGGTTCGGCGGATCATGGGAACTCAACCTAACCTTATCATCCTTATATCACCATGCATAAAGTAGAGTTGGTCGGTCTTTTGGTGTAGTTCTTTCGCCTTGAAACCAATTGAAAACCATTTGAAAATCAATCAAGATACTTGTGATATAGAATCAAAGCATTTTGTATCTTAATTGTTTTGATATTTTAGAAATGCTCCCCCTCAACATATGCATGAAAATTCAAAATTTGTTTAGCACATGGAGGCAAGAGATCTTTGAAATCGTTAGATTAAGAATGAAAGGTCCAATCTTTTGATTAACATTTTCTAAAATGATCATCATCACTTCCCAATCAATTTGAGTAGATAAAACATTTTGAGGAAGGATGAGGTTTTCAAAATTTTGCTCCCCTCAATATGTGCCTCGAAGTTTGAAAGAGTTTTGCACATATTAGAGGAACACACTTAGAGATAATTCAATCACGTTTCAATAATTTGAGGTTTAAAGTAGATGCTCCCCTCAACATGTGCATGGAAAATTTGAAATCGTTTGTCACATGCATGGAGGAAAACATGCTAAACACTTATGAAACCATTTATCGAATTATCGGTTTAAATCCAATTTAAATCACAAATTCTCCCCGATCACAATTATCAAATCATTTGAGATTTGTGATCTCTGTAGATTTAAATTGATTTTGAAAGCTTTTAAGGAGAATTGTGACTTGATTATGAAAGCGTTTTAACCGATAAGGATCGGATTTTGAGACTTTAAACTCCATTGATTAAACATGCATAATTATCTTTTGAAAAAAAAATAATAACCAAGGTCTGGAACCAATTGTGTAAAATATTGTAAAACATTTTAGAGTAGTCCTTGCTCATTTAAGTGCAAATTGTTTGAAAAGAACACTTTTTGATTTAATTGAAAAATCATTCTCCCCTCAATCAATGACGAAAGTTGTTGATTGATGGATTGAGATTTTGACACTTGATAAGTTCTTTTGATTTTCAAAAATAGAGTTCGAAGTGTTTTCAAAACAATTGAGTTTTCATAAGATTGCAAATATTTTTCATAGGAATCATTTAGAAGGAAAAATATTTGAAATTAAACATTTGTCTTGTTAATGACAAACATTTGTTTTAGAATTAGAGCATTAGGTTTGAAATATGAGATAAAGCATGGCTCTGTTCTTTCTTTGAAAAGCGGGTTCTTGCACGAAATGACAATAAACCATATTTTTACTTTCTCCCCAATTTTTTTTTTTTTTTTGAACATTGAACAACATCTAAAGTCCCGTTTCATTCTTTGAATGACAACACAAAGACCGTAGATATTATCGAATCGAGGTAAAAAAAAACATGACAAAAAGACAATATTTTCTGAGATTTTTCGAGTTTTTCAAATTTTTTATGGATTTTTTTCTTTTTTCTTTTTTTTTTTTTTTTGCTTTTAGTTGGTTTTATAATTTTGTATTTTGCTTTTTGGATAAATATATACAAAGTATAGATGAAGAAAGAGCGTTACTCCTCGTCTTCCTCCTGAAGGCGTTTGAGTGTTTCTGGTTGAAGGCTTTTCAAGCCAAGTCGTGGAAGAATAAACTCAAAAGGTTCTCTTGGAAGAGCTTTGGTGAAGATGTCGCTAACTGGTATTCGACTTCACAAAATAGAGTTCCACCACACCGTTTTCCACTTGCTCCCTGATGAAATGATGTCGGATGTCGATGTGCTTTGCTCTTGAGTGTTGTACGTTGTTGCATGAGAGAGCAATAGCACTTTATTATCACGCGATCTGAGAGGATTTTGTTGAATTCAAAGCCATAGTCGGATAATTGGGATCTCATCCAAAGGATTTGAGCACAACAAGATGACATGGCTATGTATTCGACCTCTGTAGAGGAAATAGAAGTACTCATTTGCTTCTTTGAATACCAACTCACAAGCTTATCACCCAAAAGCGAGCACCTCCGGCGTGCCGGCGTGTATCTTGACATCTGCATGATCGGCATGCATAGGTACGTTAGTGACATACCGGTGTCCTTCCGGTACCATAGTCCCATATTGATGGTTCCTTGGAGATACCGAAAGACCCGTTTAACCGCTTCAAGGTGCTTTTAGTAGGCTTAGCCTGATATCTAGCACACATGCATACAGCGAACAAGATGTGCGGTCTGCTAGCGTGAGGTACATCGAGGATCCAATCATACTACGATATTTCGTTTGATCTACCATGATCCCTGAGTGGTCCTCATCCAGTTTAGTACGCTCTATCATGGGAGTGTCAGCGGTGTCACATGAACAAATCCAAATTTCTTTAAAATCTCATTTGCATATTTAGATAGATTTATAAAAATGCCTCAGGACTTTGTGAAATTTGTAATCCCAAGAAAAATGACATTTGTCCCATCATTGACATTTGAAATTTGGAACCCATTTCATTTGAAAAGCGATCACATTCATTGGGGTCGGTCGAGGCAAAGATAATATCATCAACATAAATTTGAACGTGAATTAAATGTTTGCACGACTTCGGGTGAACAATGTCGGATCAACTGCTCCTTTGCTAAATCCGGTGGATAGAAGAAACTTTGATAGCGTATCATACCATGCCCTTGGAGCTTGCTTTAAAACGTAAAGAGCCTTCTTCAAACGATAGACGTGAGTAGGATGCTCTGGATTCACAAAGCCTTCGGGTTGGTGGCGTATACGACTTCTTTAAGATCTCCGTTAAGAAACGCCGTCTTTACATCCATTTGATAGACTACCATGTTCTTACTTTCAGCATTAGCCAAGAAGATTCGATTGCCTCAATCTGAGCGGAGCAAATGATTCTTCAAAGTCAATACCCTCCTCTTGGACGGTATCCTTTGCCCCAATCGAGCCTTGTTCTTTAAGACATCACCATGCTCATCAAGTTTCACTTTGAAGATCCATTTTAGAGCAATGATCATAGCACAATCTGGAGCCGGTACTAATTCCCATACATCAAGTCGATCAAACTCATGAATTTCTTCTTGCATGGCATTGAACCGGCAGTCTTCATTCATGGCGGTTTTAATGTCTTTTGGTTCGACCTTAGAGAGTACGGAGTTGAAGAAGCACCATAAGGCATCTATTGCAAGTTGTTTCGTGTGGATCTTGGGCGAGAGGGGTTTCCAATGATGTTGTCAATGGGTGATCATGTGTCCATTTTCTAAGGTGTTCATGTGGTTGTTGTTGTGGGCGAAGTAGCGAGTCGATGTCTCGATGAAGATGGTTCGATGATGATTGAGGAGCAAATATATTTTCAAATGGAGCATCTTGGAGTAGCAAAGGGATTAACTTCATCATTGATGCCAGAAACAATTCCATGATGTACATTCAATGATTGGTGATTTGTTGATGAGACAGTGATCGGCGGCGGCTTCTTGACTTAATGATATTGAGGCGAAGGGTTGACTTCATTCAGGGGATAGGAGCAGACCTCTGTTGATGGAATTGACATTTCATCGGCATTTGGTTCATAGTGTTCATCAAACATTGGATCAAACAATTTCTTTAAATCATCTTGAGATGGAGGTACATATGGAGTTCTTTGGAGAGTTTGGTACAAGGGATGAACCAATGGGACTTTTAAAGTGCTTGGGTCGAGGCTGGATTGTCAGGAGCCATTTGACCGTCGACTCATCGAGCGTAGCGTGAATTGTTTCCATGATATTTTGGGTTCTCTTGTTGTAGATTCGGTAACCCTTCTTGTTTGGTGCATAACCAACAAAAACTCCAATATCTGCCTTTGCTCTTAATTTACCTAAGTCTTGACCGTCATTAGTTGGATAGCACAAAGCACCAAACACACGAAGGTAGGAGAGGTTTTCGTTTATGAACAAGTTCATATGGAGTTTTCCATGAGAGGTGTGTATAAGGGAACGATTTTGGGTGTAGCAAGCGGTGGCAATGGCTTGCCCATAGAAACATTGGAACCTTTGAATAAATTAGCATTGTTCTTGCGGCTTCCACAAGAGTTCGATTTCGTCTTTCAACTACACCGTTCTGTTGAGGAGTTAGTGGAACACTTCTTTGATGAGTGATTCCAACACTTTCATAAAACTGAATTAAGTCTTTGTTAACAAACTCATTGCCATTGTGTTCGAACAATTACATTGTATTGTTGAGTCGAACACAATTTGTTTGATTAGTTTGATGATGACATCAGGAGTTTCATCCTTTGTCCTCAAAAACTTTACCCAAGTAAATCGCGAGTAGTCATCAACAACTACTAGAATGTATTTCTTCCCATTTATCATTTGCACTCTCATTGGTCATACGCATGATCCATATGAAGGGTATGAAGAACTTCCATTATTGAATTTGTGGGTTTTGGTTTGTGGGCATATTTCGTGCTTTTACCCAATTGGCAAGTTGAACAAAGATGATCTTTTTCATATTTTAATCTGGGTAAGCCTCTGACAAGATCCTTTCGGAAAGGTTATTAATGGTGCCGAAGTTCAAGTGATTGAGACGGCGATGCCATAACCATGACTTTGTTTTAGAAGCCTTTGACAACAAGCAGATTGGAGAAGACTTCATCATGTCTTCGATAGAGATGGTGTATAGATTAGAACCACGAGTACCTCTTAATAATTCCACACCATCAAGTTCTCTAACGAAGCAAGTATGTTTTCTAAAGGCCACCTCTAGATCGGAATCACCGAATTGACCAACAGAGAACAAATTATGACCAAGACCTTCCACATAATATACCCCGGAGATTACACTTTTTCCAACTACATAATCACCATAACCCATAATTGCTCCAAAATGGTCGTTCCCGAATCTAACTGTCCGGATGAATTTACTCACGAAGTTCATGAGCCGCGACCGGTCTCCAGTCATATGCTTGGAGCACGAGTCCAAGTACCACGAGCGATTTGAGCGATCTGCGGTTGAACACGAGACAAGAATGGATAACCGGATAATTGGGATCCCCATGCAAGAATGGGTTCCACTTGGTTAGTAACAGTGATTGGAACACCCACATCAAAAATAGAAACATCCATATCAGAAGTAGAAGCAATGGAATCATTAGGAATAGATGCAGTCTTTGGTGTGCGTATTTGACCTATTCAAAGTATGTTCACTTCTTAAGGGAATAGTTCTACCAGTAGGCATCCATTTTCTAGTGGGCATAGTCTTAGCATATTGAGGGCAAAACTGATTATTCTTATGGCCAAAAGGTATCCATTGATAACCTATCTTTCTAAATGTTCTTCTTGTGGGTTTCCACTGTTTTCTAACTTTCTTTCGGTTTTGCCTTTTAGCCTTCTTTGCATGATTTTTAGCATTAACAATTTTAACTTGGCATTTGGCAGACATTAGACAAAGCATTCACACCATAATCATGATTAGCATGAGAATTCACAGACATCATTACATGGTTTGCAAATAGTATCGAATTGAATTAATTACGATGCGCCTATGGCTAATACTAGAATCAACACGATTCGTTTTATTCAACTCAAACTTAAAGTTCCTAGGTTGGTCTTCTACTCTCTTCCAATGCACATTCTTAGCTTGCGAGGTCCTATGTTGCTTGGTATTGCACAGGCTTTGACCGCTTGCTTTAATGTCATGATTACTCTGTAGGGAATTATGGGAACATTAGTTGGTTGATCTACTTTTTGCATTCCTGAACTAGATGTGCAAGGGTTTATACTACTAGAAGGCACATTGGTGTTCACTTTCTTGGCTGGGCCTAGAATGGTTTGTATGCTTGGCACTAGGCATAGAACAAGGCATCACGGCTTTGCCTTTTGCACCTAAGGATTTAGGACATGTTGCAATTACACATTCTAGCAGCTCTTGAGATCGTTTGGCCGGAGGCAAGCAAACCTAATTTCTCTATCAAGAGGTTTATTAATAAAATCCTCTTCAACAATCTCGGAGACATTCTAGACTATCCTTAAGGTGAGCACAATAGTCATGAAAAGCAGGTTCATTATTCCTAAGATGAGGAGGAATGTATTTAACCGTCACGGTGTATTTCTTGATCGAGGGTGACTTTGATGCAACATTCTTATTAAAAACAAGTGGCGGTTTCCCATTTTCCTGACTTCTCAGATTCTCAATTTCCTTTTGTAAAGACGTTATTTTTTAGTTGTTTTGGTCACGAGTGACTTTCATTGAATCATATAACTCTTTAAAGTGTCGTTTAACTTTTCATTTTCTTCTAGAAAACTCTCGTTTTCCTTTTGTAAGGCATTAACTAAGTTTTGAAGATGAAAAGTTTGAGAATCCTGAGAATCTAAAGGAGGAGGCATTTGGGATCGATCACATTGTTCATTTCACCCTTTAATTGAGAGATTTGGGCTTTCAACTTTTTGATCGTGTTACAATGAGCTCGAATTTATTCATCACGTTTGTTTATTCAAAAGCGCATCAAACTTCTGGAACATCGAGGATGTCTTGATATTTGAGGTTTTGACATTTTCTTTAAGATGTTGATATTTTAGTTGTAAATCAAAATGTTCAACTTCTAGTTTAGAAAGATGCTTTACCAAATTATCGTGATCATCCCGATCAATTTTCTCATTAAGTTTCGAATTAATCTTTTCAAGCTCAATGACACGATCATGGGAGACTTTGAGAACAACAGATAATTCATGAAATTGAGAAGCATTAATGGAACAATTTTAGCGATGTAAAACACATCTTGAGCAATACATTCAGAAATAAGATTCTCATTCAGTGTATGCAAGTTCTTCCTCTCAATCTCATTATATTTTAATGCTCGCTCATAGTCACTAACCTCAACTATCATTGCATCAAATTCCTTTTCCATTCCTTTAATATCTGAATCTATCCCCTTTTAAGACTCTCAAATTGATCTTTTAGTTGTTTAAAGAAAGGCATGACCTCGGTTAGATAGCATTCTTTTGTTTGCTCAAAACCCCTTTCCCTTCATTATCCGATGGGTGTGATCCTTTTCTTACAAGTTTTCTCAAAATCGACAAATAGTTGAAGAATAACATATTGGGTGATTAAGGTCTTGCTCTTAGTGGCAATAGTTCTAGGAACTAAATGCATTGGTTTATTTGGAGGATACACGATCTGAGCATTTTCCTAAGGGAGGGTTTGTTTCAACAAGATTTTCAGCTTTTGCTTATCTAAGTCCTTTTCGAGAAAACTTGTTGGTGTTAACAACGTTTGAGGCTTAAATTTGTTTAAGGAGATCCATTTTTCCTTCTTGTAATCATGGGGTTTGATCGTTATGTTATTCTTTTTACATTCGGGATCTTCTAGCTTCTTATTCATTTTCTCCCTAGATGCATCATCTAATTTTCTATCTACCTCAGTGCACTCAAGCGCAACTAGGTTTTACGTCTAGGTTTAAGAATCTCATTGCCATCATAGATTACATTTTGAGCAGCCTTTGCTATCTTAATGACTTCGGGGTTGGGTTTATCTATAATGGGAACACTATGCTTATCGCTTAAAACACTATGCTTAGTGACCATGTGGCGATCTGAATGGTATTCCCTTGTACGTACAACTTATTTTCAAGCTTGTTCTTCAAAGTTTTAGATTGGAAAAATCATTCAAAAGTTTTGATTCCTTAGCATGAAATTCTTGCTTAAGCACTTTAACATTTTCTTGAAGTTCTTGTTTTTGCTTAGCGGTTTTAGAAAGCTTTTCTTGTAAGGAGTTTAACTCTTGTTTTAACACTTCTTCTCTAAAATTACTTTTTTCTAATAATTATGCGCATTTGGTCATCCACTCACGCTCACGAGTAGTTAACTCAAACTTAGCACGTTGTTCATAAATGGCAACTTGTTCTTTATAGGCATTAAGTTTAGAGATAACAGAATCATCGAGGGCACATGGTGTATTCATCAAAAACATAGTCATCATTGACTGCGGAAGATGCATCACTTGGTACGACCTCACTTTCACTTTGTTTCACATATTGATCATATGGGACAACATTGATATTACCCATATTTTCAATATCTGACTCAATAGTTTCAGTTGATTGTACTTTGTCATGCATCTTTTGCACATCGGCATCATCGTATAGTTTTAATACCTCAGAAATGATTTTGTCTTTGGATGGACCCGCTTGTGGTGATGAAGAGACTTTAGGAGGGACCATTGGAGAAATGCTAGCCATGAAAATGGTTTGTGCTGTAGGTTCATCATCAACATCAGAGTCGTATGCATCACTGTCGTGACTTGAAAAGCATTCGATGATTGTGGCCTATCTCTGAATTGGTTGCTCATCCACATCGCATCATATGTCTTGGCATTTCCTCGGCAGAAACAACAACTCTTCTTCATCCAAAGCGCACCATTATCACGAGCTTGAACAAGCAACATCTTATCCACTGAAGTACTACTGCATTCGAGGCGTTTTGGCGATGTGCAGTTCCTTGCAATATGTCCCTGACCACCACAGTTGTAACACTTGATCTGCTTTGCTTGTCCTTGATTTCCATTCCTTCCCCTATTCTGATTTGTAGCATAACCTCTACCAGCTCCACCTCTTCCTTGTTCATCTTGCCTTTCTTGAGCGGTTGCACCATAACCTTCCCATCTCGGCGGTGGCTTGATTGTGTGGATTTGATCTTTGTTACGAGGTTGTTGTTGGTATGTGGGAGAGAGTTCATGTTTTGACTAATCATGAGAGCCAGTTGATTAATGAAGTTTCCACGGTGCATCGGCATCGGCTTGTTTGAACATTGGATCGGGAATGAGTTTGTGATTACCATTACCCATGGGTATAACTTGAGATGCTTTGGTGGTAATTCCAATGTTTGAGTAGAAGGCGGTTGAATCATTTGATGAGCTTGTCTCTCCCGGGTTGGTTTTGAAGCGATCAAGAATCCTTTTTCAAACATAGCATGTCTCTCATTCCGAAGAAGGAAGGCATAGAGTTGCTCATAGTTTGTATTCTTCAATCCTTTGGTTAGCTTCACCGAGGTGACAAACTTGTGCCATTCGGGATTCATGTTGTTCACAAACTTTGAGTTCAATTGAATGTTTGGCATAGTCATTCTGATGTTCCTCATGTCATTAACAAGCTTGTGGAATCTCACGTAATACTCATAGACACTCTCATCCGGTTTCATCTTGAAGTGCTCAAATTCATCATAGAGTTGTGATTCTCTGTCTTCCATAGTTAATTGAGAACCGAGAAGAAGCATCTTGACATTATCCCACACTGCCTTGGCTTCGGTTTTGTGATTGATAAGCTTGTAGATATCTTTTGGAAGACCTTGAAATATGATGTTAGAAGCCACGATATCGACATCGAATCTCTTTTTCTCCTTATCATTGAGCTCATCATATGTCTTTGGTCCGTCTATTCCATAGATCATTGTTCCATCTGCAGTTGTATCAATTAAGTCTCTTGTAGTCTCAATCTAATAAGGTCCTTCATCAATTGATTTGAGAATGTTGACCCCATTTTCCTTTCCAAGACGGTACAATCTGATTCTTTGAGCCCAAGAGTCGTAGTCGATTCATCAAGCATGGGTGGGCGGGTATCTAAACCATTTGCTTGAACATCCTCGACAGATGGAGATGATTGTAGGTATGTTGGTAGACATGTTTAAAGATTACACGGGATTTTATAACTCAATGATTAAACCGGAAATAGATTCTTTCACGGGATTTTACTAAATCAAGAGAAAAACCGTATTACACACAAGAGTCAACCAAGTTAAGCTAAGAATCCTTGAACCAAGTAAGCTAGGCACCAAAGTTGCTAAGTAATTTGAAGACAAGTTGCTAAGTTTCCAAATAAGCTACAATTTTTGACAAGTCGCTATGCACCAAGTAAGCTAAGATGTCAAGTAAGCTAAATAGCAACTTCGCTAAGGACCAAATCGCTACCACCAAGTCGCTAAGAAACTTAAAGAACAAGTCGCTATCAAAATTGAAAGCAAGTAGCTACCTTACCAAGTCGCTACCCGTAGTGGAGAATCCACTAAGTGTATTGTTTGTCGGCTTGTCTCAAAAGGCAAGTCGCTACTACCAAGTCGCTACCAAAACACACTACAACTCGCTACCTTTTACTGAAGCAAGTCGCTACCAAGAAATTCACTCAGAGAGCCAAGTCGCTACCAAGAAAAACTTTAAAAACACACTTTTCAATCCAAAACAAGCTCAACCATAGTGATTCAAGCTTACCAAATCAAAACCCAAGCACATACAATGATCCCAAACACAAAAGTACACCCAAAATTCAAACTTTAACACAAGAAATGAACCAAATGATGCAAAAACCACTAAACTTTTTCAAACTCAAAAACCATCTAAAAACCACTAGAAATCCAAAGATGTGTAAGAGATGATCTAACCATGGCTCTTGATACCATTTGTAACATATTGGATTTCACATACATATCAAACCATAAACAAGGTGAAGTACAAGATGAGTTTTAGAGAGAAAGTTAGAGGTTTGGGAACTTTAGTGAGAGAAAGAAAAATCTTATTATGAGCTCCAACTCTCTACCTTGGGAGGTAGAGAGTATTTATAGTGTTACAATAAAACACCACCTGACGGGCTGTGGATCAGGCATACAGTAGGTAAAGACCCGTCCGTCCTCAACGGTGTTACTAAACTAAATACTACTTAACATTAAATAACTACGACTACGAGCTTTCTAACGATTACATATACTTGAGGTGACCGAAACTTTAACTACTGGATTTTCCAAATCCTAACATAGAGAGAGAAAGTAGAGAGATGGTGTTCTTGGTAGAGAGTTGATGAACAACATATGAAAGGTTAGATTCCAAGCCACACCCCTTCCAAGGATGGAAGGGGTATTTATAGTTACAAGACTACACGACCTCCTGGCGGCCTGTGGATCAGGTATACAGTGGGTAAAGACCCGTCCTTCCTCCACGGTGTTACACTAAACTAATTTACACTACTAATTAACTACAAAACAACATAAATAACTACAAGTCTACGAGCTAAAATATGCTAGACCATAATTGGGGTGACCGACACTTTAATATGGAATTTCCAATTCCTAACATATCGGACATCAAATTTTTGGAACGTGAAATAGAAATTAATTCTGAAATAAAAGTTGAACATTTTCAATCGCCTCAAGCGCGAGCACAAAGAGATATTTTTCAGAAAAGAATTTTACCTCATGTCTGAAATTTGAAAATGTGTGCAATATATTGGGAAAGGGATTTTCACAAGGAGCTTGGACTTATGAAAAGAGTTTTTGAACAAACTGAAACAACGATTTCTAATACTAAACGTAAAAAGAAAATGTTGAGAAAAGATGTTGATCGACTCTTGGAAGATGTTATATGTGCTGATACCATAAATGTTGTGTTACTCCATACTGTTGCATCTGCATTTGATTATATCACTTCTGATTCTGTTGATTCTGTTGAAAATGTTGAGAATACTGATACTGTGTCAAAAATCAAGTCTTTAAAAGTTGAAAACGAGCGTTTGTTAAAAGAACTTTCAAATTCAAAACGTCGTCTTCAATGGTGTCAAAAAGATTGTCAAAATCGAGAACTCACGTTGCAAAACAAACTCAACCAGTTGCGTACCGAAACTTTTAATCCAAAACTTGAGCAACTGGATGATGAAAACGTGTCTTTAAAATGTCAAATTTCAAAATATGAACAAGAAATTTCAAAAGTTAAAAAGGAATATGGTGTCATATTTGATTTACTCAAAAAGACTCGTGCTCAAGCGTCAAAAGATGTTGATAATCATCTTTCATATACCAAAGATGTTTTACGACGAGATGTACTCACTCGTTCAGAAAATCTAGATTTGTTACACACTATCCATGATCTAAAAGCAGAGTTGCTGAAACTTAAACAAGATAGGGATAGTAAAACTAAAGCCATTGCACCAGGACTTCTTAGACTGCCTAATGACAAATCACAAGAATCTAATGTGCTTCCCTCTACTGAAACAGGTATAGTTGCCTCTTTTCCCAACGCTAGCACTTCACAGCTTACGAGCACCACAAGGAAGAATAGGAAGTCGCGACGTAAGAAAAGAACAATAAAGACATCTGAAGTAGAAGAACACCTTAGGACTTTGAATAAGACTCATGTTGCACCCACTTTAGATATTGCGTCTGACAAATGTAATGGAAAAAGTGATGTAACGAATGCTGAACCTTTAAGTACTTTAAACGTTAAGTTTGAAGCTTCTTGTATTGGTTGTCATAAAAGTATATTTTCTGGTTGTCATGACAAATGTGTTGCTAGGCTATTTTATCTCGTAAGCGGAACAATAGAAAACGGAATACCTCTAGGCCCACTAATTCTTCTAAGTCTGTGCTAGGTAAACCGCCTTCTAGTGCTCATGCTTTAAACATTGATGTACCCTTAGAACCCACTTCATCTCCTAGGAAGAAATTATCACCTAGTGCATTCACTAAGACCAAAGCTAAGACTAGTTGGAGATGGCAGAAATGGTTACATAATACACTTGGCTTTACATGGATACCTAAAATAATAAACATGTGTGTTTCACCTATAACTGCTTCGAAACCCTCTAACTCTTCGGGTTCCACATCTACTTCTATTCCATCTGTGTCGTCTTGTGTAATGCGGTGATACAGAATCATCCTCGGGTTGTTGATAGCGGATGTTCCCGACACATGAAAGGAAATCTTAAATTGTTATCAAACTTTGTTTCAAAGTTCATTGGCCTTGTCGGTCGAGAATGATCACTTCGCGGCTATCATGGGCTTCGGAGATTACATCAATGGGAACATCGAATTTAGCAGAGTTTATTATGTGGAAGGTCTCGGTCACAATCTCTTTTCAGTCGGTCAATTTTGTGATAGAGATTTGGAAGTTGCTTTTAGGGAGAAAACTTGTTTCATTTGTGATATACAAGGAAACGATCTTATGTCTGGTCAACGCACATCAAGTATTTACACAATCTCAATGCAAGACATGATTGCTTCTTCTCCCATCTGTCTACTTTCTAAGGCAACATCTACAAAATCCTGGCTATGGCACCGTCGTCTCTCACATCTAAACTTTCAAACCATAACCAACCTTGCACGGTTCAAACTTGTTGAAGGTCTACCATGATTTTGGTATTCAAAAGATCACCTATGCTCAGCTTGTGAACAAGGGAAAAGCACACGTGCTCATTTTTCTTCAAAGGTGGAACACAACTCACAGCATGTACTTCATCTTCTTCACATGGATTTGTGTGGCCCGATGCGCGTGCAGACAATTAATGGCAAATGCTACATCTTGGTAATTGTGGATGACTACTCAAGATGGACTTGGGTTTATTTTCCTCAAAGTAAAGATCAAGCTCCACAGATGATCATCACCTTTCTCACGAAAATTCAAGTTCAGCTCCGGAACACAGTCAGACAAATCAGATCAGACAAAGGAACTGAATTTGTGAATCAAACTCTTCGTGCTTATTATGAGAAAGTGGGAATTAAGCATCAAACAACCATTGCACGTACACCCAAACAAAACGGAGTTGTTGAAAGACGAAACCGTACGTTAGTGGAAGCTGCAAGAACAATGTTAATAAATGCTAAACTTCTAGATTACTTATGGGCTGAAGCCGTGTCAACTGCATGCTACACTCAGAATCGTTCAATGATAACCAAACGCCACAACAAAACACCTTATGAGCTTATCCACAACCGTAAACCGAACCTCAAACACTTTCATGTATTTGTATCCCTTTGTTACCCGAATAATGATCATGATGACTTTGGTAAGCTCAAAGCCAAAGCTGACATTGGAGTCTTTGTTGGATATTGTGAAAACTCTTAGGGTTACAGGATCTGGAATCGTCGTACAAAACAGGTGATGGAAACGATTCATGCAAATTTCAATGAGCTTACAGAAATGGCTTCTGAGCAAAACAGCTTGGAACCCGGTCACAACCGTCTAAACTTTCCCCAAACCCCATCATCAGCTGAACCAAGCCTCCAGCTTACTCGTCAACAAATGGAACAAGTATTTGCTCCTCTGTTTAGTGATGATATTGATCAACGTGCTCCAAATGTATCAAATGTTTCCGCTGCTCAACCTGATAATAATCCAATACATGATACACCTGAAACAACAACAACTGTTGAAGAAGCACCTCCAATTGACTCTACAACAACAGCCGAACAAACTGCATCCAATGACGTTGAACCAGCTGATGATTTTCTGAACCAAGAAGTACCACAACCTGTAGATTTTGATCCAAATGCATTCTTCAATCCTTTTGCTAATGAAACTGCCACTTCTGATGTTGCGGAATCATCTACAAGTCATTTGAATCCTCCAAATCTGCAGAATGTATATCAACATCAACCCTCCACACATCATTGGACTAAAGACCATCCTCTTACGAACATCATTGGAAACCCGAATCAACCAGTTGTAACTAGACAACGCCTTGGTGACGGTGAATACTGCATTTATGCACTTACCGTTTGTCAATCTGAACCCAAAAACATTAAAGAAGAAATGACTTACGACAACTGGATTGAATCCGTGCAAGACGAACTTAACCAGTTTAAACGTCTTGAAGTATGGGAATTGGTTGAAAAGCCAACAGGGGTCTATGTTATTGGTCTGAAATGGATTTGGAAAAACAAGTTGGATGCTGAAGGTACGGTTATCCAAAATAAGTCACGTCTGGTGGCTAATGGTTATAGACAAGAAGAAGGTATCGACTACGAGGAATCATTCACACCAGTTGCTAGACTTGAGGCTGTACGGATTTTTTTGGCATTTGCGGCTCACATGAACATCACGGTCTTTCAGATGGATATCAAAACTGCTTTTCTGAATGGTAAACTGAAGGAAACGGTATATGTTAGTCAGCCAGAAGGATTTGTTGATCCAGAGTTCCCTAATCATGTCTACAAACTGAACAAGGCTCTCTACGGTATCAAACAAGCCCCTTGGGCGTGGTATGATAAGTTATCATCCTTTCTTATAGCCAATAATTTCACTAAAGGATAGGTCAACCCAACACTTTTCATACAATATCACGGGGAACACATTTTAATCATTCAAATTTATGTGGATGACATCATTTTTGGGTCAACACATCTAAAGTACTTAAACGCTTTTTCAAAACTAATGAAAAAACATTTTGAAATGTCCATAATGGGTGAACTTACGTTCTTTCTAGGACTGCAAGTTCATCAATCACCCCGTGGTATTTTTCTGAGTCAGTCCAAATATGCTCTTAAAATTTTAAACAAACATGGAATGCAAACCTGTGATACCTATGCCACACCAATAGCACATACCAAGAAACGGATCTGATTTGCATGGGAAATTGGTTGACCCTACCAAATACCGAAGTATTATTGGGTCTCTCATGTATCTAACAGCCAGTAGGCCTGACATTGTATTTGTTGTATATCTTTGCTCCCATTATCAGTCGAGACCAACTGAAACTCACCTCTCTGAGGCTAAAAGAATCCTCTGATACATCAAGCGAACCATTAACTTGGGAATCTGGTATCCGAAGGATTCTGGTTTTGAACTAATCGCATTTTCATGCTGATCACGCAGGTTGCTTAGATTCTCGAAAAAGTACTTCAGGTGCTCTACAATTTCTTGGTGATAAACTGGTGTCATGGCAATCGCAGAAGCAGGACATCGCTGTCCTCAACCGAAGCAGAATATGTAGCCATGTCGTCATGTTGTGCTCAAGTCATTTGGATGAGAACACAACTCAAAGACTATGGTTACGTATTTGACAGAATACTGATGTACTACGACAATCGAAGTGCTATTGCGATCTCGTGCAACTCTGTCCAACATTCAAAATCTAAGCACATCGATCTTTGATATCATTTCATCAAGGAGCATGTGGAAAAGGGTAATGTTGAATTATACTTTGTGGGTAGTGAATACCAACTGGCGGACCTTCTCACCAAAGCCTTAGCTCCTGCTAGGTTTACTGAGTTGGTCCACCGGATTGGTATGCGGTGTTTAACTCCTAAGGAATTGGATGAACTTTTAAAATAATCTTAAAACCAGTCAAACACCAAAACCTCTTTTGTAAATATTTTTTCAAAAACAAAATACAAAAAATATAAAATTTACAAAATTCAAAAATATTCTCCTATCTAAATTTCTTTAAACATGGCAAGTACAAATCTTCCGTCAACACTTTACTCTTTCAAAATTCAGTATTTTTTTTGGTCAAGTGTTGAGGGGGAGAAAGTAAATATTTTCTGTTTCATAAAACTTTGTACTTGCATGTTACCTAATACCGGTTGTATCTTTGATAATGGTGGACACGTTTCTTGGTTCTTGACACTCCTCGGGCTCAAACTTATAAAATTTCAATATTTTCAAGGACGAGGAGGAGTGTCGTTAAGTTTCTTTCCAAAAATCATGCTTTATGTAACCAAAATGGAAGTTATGGGCGTTGGATGAAAATGGTTAAGGTGGAGGGACCAAACTTGTCAAAAGCTTAAACTATTTTTTAACAAAATCTCTCCACCTACTTTACTTACACATTTAATTCAAACATTTGGTTCTCCAACTAATAATCCTACGCCTAAGATTCATTCTGCAAATCTGTGCTTTAAACTCCTAATTTGTAAGTGTTTTAATGATCTTTGTGTTATTATAAACAACGGTTTTTAATTTCATAAACATCCAACGGTTAGATTTTGAGTTTGAGATGATTTGGTGTTCTACGCGCATGCGTATGAACACGAAATCATCATTGGGTGTTTATGATGATAATTATTGTGTCAAAATGCTTAAAATCATATGTTATAAACATTTTCAATATCAAAATCCACCCAGAAAATGTTTTTAATCGTTATTCAAATATTAGGGTTTATGCGTGGATTTAGGGTTTTTCATTTGAGAGTGTTTCTGGATAATTAGATGGTAGTACGATGTTTAGAACATGCTTAATTGACCAAAAAACACCCATGATTCATGCCCAGATACACGAATTCTTGTGAAATTAAAATTTAGGGTTTATACTCGTTAAGAATGGGGATTTTTTATTCATGTAGTCTTTGATGTTAAAACTTGTTGCAATACCATCACATAGCCTCTAAGTCGTTCCAGAATGAATTTGGTGCTAAACCTATGGCTAAAATTCTTATACGTAAAATTTGACTCTTTAGGGTTTTGGTTTACGCCTAAGGTTGAAATTACGCGTAACTGTTAATAACCATGATTCCATGTGAAAATGAAAGGAATTGATATATGTGTTAATGAATGTGTTATGACAAATTTATTTCAAGTTTTACGCATGCCAATTTCAGAATCAAGGTTAACTGGATTCCTACGCATAAGGATTACCTTACGCGTAGAATGTTATTCGTAAGAGTAATCTTATGCGTAACCTTTACGCGTAAGGTTCTACAAAGGGGACTACGCGTATCATGTGAAGGATATGCGTAAACTTGAGTCTTACGCATAAGGTTCACTCTTACGAGTAAACCTTACGCATAAGCTCTAACATACGCTTACGCGTAAGCTTTATGCCAAGCTCTTTTCCTACGTGTAATATTTCTTACGCGTAAGAGAAGTTCCTACGCATAAGCTTATGCCTACGCGTATGGGTATTACTATTTACGCATAAGCTTACTTTCTACACTTAAGCCTTGTTTTAACCTTAATTATGAATTGTTACGCGTACATACTTGTAAATAAATAAATCATAACGTCACAAAACCAAAATGTCACTAATAAGCTATAATGGTTAATATGTTGTGAAAATGAGTGAAAATTTGGACTTTACAATTCAAAACTAATAAACTCATGAAACTTATCACAACCACTTTGGACTATTAGACATACAAGTGACGTTGGATTCGTAACATTCATCAACATAACATATTCAATAATTGGACAATAAAATCAATTGTTGACTAACGTAATGTCTTTCGATATGTTGGTTCTTTTGGCTCAATATCTTTCAGATCACAATATGGACGTCACAATGCAAAACGTTGATGCACCAAATGTTCTCACAATGGAAGACATCTTCCCAGATGGTTACATAATGAAGATTGGGAAGAACAATCTCAGAGTCAATTTTGATAACTTCACTTGCTCTGAGTCTTCTTGTCAAATTGTTGTGAATATTCTGAAGACTCATCCTTACAAGAATATGCTCACTAATTCTGCAACTATGACGGAGATTTATGTTCATTAATTCTGGCATACCATGCAGAAGGTCAAAGGTCAAGAGGTTGTGACTGTAACACTCAACGAAAAACAAGTCACCATCACTCCAGCAGACTTAAGGGCTATTCTCCTGCTTCCTACCATCCAGCCTGCCAACTATGTTGCTTCTCCATCGAAAGAGGTCACTCTCCAGTTCATGGTCGACATAGGCTATGATGAAGCTACTGGGATTATCACCAAACACTTTTCAGTAGATCTTAAGAATATTCCTCAGGTATGGAGAACCCTCTACATCATGATTGCCAAATCTGTTTCGGGTCGTGATAGTGGTTATGAGCATCCCACGCTCATGGAACTACAAGTATTTTGGGGCATGGTCAACATGATGCACATCGATTTTGCAAGTCTAATTTGGGATGACATTATGTCATATTTCAGGAAACCTGGCTCCAAAATCCCTTACATCAGATACACAAAACTGTTGATCCAGAGGATACTCGGAAATAATCATGATATTCCTTTGAGACTTGATGACCCTAACCATCACTCTGTGTTGTTTGAGCCTACACTCAATGTCGTCAGGTTCAAAGAATCAACTACGAAGAAACAAGGTGTTGTTTTGCCAGATTCCCTTCTTACTACTGATATCGAGGAACTTCAATCATACAAACGTTATCTTGAAGCAGTTGCATCAGGCAAAGTGGGGTTCATTGATGAAAAATCTTGTGGTACACCTGTTAAGAAGACTAGGAGAGGCAGTGCTGGAAGTATTGCGAGCACTGAGAGTACACGTAAGTATCCAAAGAGGACTCACACACTCAAAAAGAGAGTTTCATCAAAGGGTGCCATCCCTATTCCCAAACCAGAACCAAAACTGATGGACGAGGACTCGGAGGACACTGAAATAGATGAAGAGGTTATCTACTTAGAATCTGCAACAGATGATACACTAACAGTTGAAAAACCTCTAAGTCCCAAGTCTGATAAAGGGAAAACTCCAGTGCAAGAGCAGGAAGAAGAGAGCTCAGATGAAGAGCCACAGGATGAAGACAAAGATTACAGAAAGAAATTGAAGAATCTCAGACTTCAACATGTTGCTAAGGAGTTCAACCTACAACAAACTCATGGCCCTGGAGGGTCAAGTGGTGGTGCACTAACCACACCAGTTTCCGATGCGGTTAATCAACCCAATAAGGGAAGTGGTACCACCACCCATGAATCACAACAACAACAACTAGAGGATGAGATCATTTTTGACTTTGAGGAACCAGAAAAGAAGAAGGATAAGACTGAGAAAATTACTGATGAAGATGTTGAAGCAGCTGCCAAAGAAAAAGCTGAAGAGGAAGCTCTAGCAAAAGCAACAGAAGAGGCTAGGATTAAGGTTGAAAAGGAAGCCGATAATTATCTTCTAGATAGTCCCACACGTAGCAAGGAACAAACTTCTGAGCCACCAAAGGACCTAAGCCTCCTAATGACTCATCATCGTCAAACTCATCTTCTCATTCATCACCTCCACCATCCAAAGCCACCACCAGATCCGCATCCAAATCGGTAAAGAAACCGACCGACACTTGGATATCACGTGCTAAGACAAAGATTGTCAAAGCTGTCAGGAAAGTAAGGAAGAAAGACGTGGTCAACAAGAAACTGAATCAACTGGCTGACAGAGTTAACATTCTTCAGGACGTGATAAACGAGTTTTCAGAAGAAAGAGAACAAATCCAACAGTTTCTTAACAGAGATATCCAAGGGGAAATGGATAAGACAATCAGAGAATATACTCACAAGTTTCTCCTCGACACTGTCCCTGGAGTGACAAGAGTGATGTTCACCAGACAACTTTATCCAAATCTCATGCAATTGGTCAAACAAACAATGCAATCTACTCCTGTAGCAATGCAAATCAATCCAATTGAGCCTGCAGTTGTCTCTGATACAGAATTGATTTCCAAGCTTGTTCTACAAATGTCTAAACGATCTGCAATGTTTAATTCTGACGAAGCTAAACTTTTTGAAGCATTGCTGGAATTTCAACTCAAAACTTCATACAAAGCGGCAGCTGAAAGGGCTAAGCGTCCAAGAGACGATGATGATAAGGATAAGGATTCTGAGGCAAAACGAAAGAAGAAAAATGACGATTCATCTACTATGCCTCCACCACCCCCCACCGCTAGAAGATCTCCACCACGTTCTCATGAAAAAGACAAACCTCAGGACTCTGAGTCACCACCACAAACAGAGAAAACCGGTGATCACTTTCAATACACTGGTGGTGACGATGAAGAAATTCCTGAGCCCCAACAACAACCTACTTCTTCTACATCAATAAAGAAACCAGCATCATCACCAAAGCCTAAGAAGAAGAAAAAGATCAAAGTTGTGTCATGGCTAGATGATGATGACACTGAAGAGTATGACTGGTTCTCAAAACTTGTTGATGCAACTCCTCAGTTACCGGAAGGTTAAGAACCGGTAGATGGTCGCACAATGGAGCATGTGAAGCTTATACAAGAAAAGTTCAAAGTGAAGAAAATGACTAAAGCAGAGTTGAGGCAAATCAAGAACGACGCCTTTCAACTACTTAAGGACAGCTCAGACAGTTCCATTGAAGTCGAATAATCTCTCGACAACATAGCACGAGCCATATCTAACACCATTGATTGGCTCAATCCTGAATCAAACATTGACTTCACCAGACCAGACAAAGCTCCATACTACACTGACTGGACCAAACCACTACCTACCATTGGCCGACCGGATCAACCTAAGATTCCCTACCGCTATTTCTTCAACAACTACTTGGAATTCCTTCTACACGGTAGCGATGTCACCAATAAATACGCTACATCACTCACCCTCCCTTTCCTGGCAGCAATCTACTATAATAATATAGCCATCGAGGAAGAAGCCACACACATGTTCGTTGACAAAGTGAAAAAGTATGACCTCGATGCACTGTATGGGATTCATCATTGGCCTGAACGAAGAAGAATCTACTACAGAAGCTGCCAGGTTCTAAAGCCAAAAAAGGAAGTGTTCAGTGACAAACGGATCGTTGTAATTATGCATGTTACCCTGTCATCGAAGTGGGACTACACATTCCTAAAGAAAATTGTGGTCAAACGACAAGACAAACAGGAATATGACTTTACAGAAGCAGACTTCCCGAGATTGTCGCTCAATGACAATGAAGACATGTATCTTGCAAAGGTACAAGGACGAATGCGACAATTCTCTACAAATATCTAATGCGAGTACATCAAGTCACTGCTAATATTCATAAGAAGCATCGTGATCCAAGAACGTGTAGAAGATATTCAACTTGCTGTGGAATCATATCAGAAACATGTTAATCTCACCAAACCACAACTAGACCTTCCCGATATTAACCATCTTGCTCAGTACACCATCATTAGGAAAACATTTGGGGTAGTCTACCGCAGTGAACTCCACCGCAATTGTTTCATGGCGTGCAAGGAGCTACACAAATTTTGTGATCATACGTTGAAGAAGGTTCGGGATGGTTTGGCTTATCGGTTAAAAGAGATTCATCAAGGCATTGGGTCGCAGAAAAGATGGAATTCGAGGGAGCAGAGGGATGTGAAGAAGTTCATCACTCGGATTGATGAAAGGTTGTTCAGACGGGATCAGATAAGAACGTTGGAGAGTTTCGTAGGTGGTCGTCCAAGCATATCTCTCACAGGCTGCCAACGTCCAGAACGCATTCCTAGAATTATTGACGGACTTCCTGGTACTCCTGATTCTCCTTGATCTGTTTCCTTATCATTATTTGGATGTGTGATTTATATCTGACAATGGCTTGTGCACACATAACAGTGTACAACCCGTACTTGTAATGAAAGGACCCAGTGGTACGCTTCAGTGCCACAATCCTTATAAAAGGAGCGAAAGCTTCTTACTTTTGAGTAAAACTAATCAAAACTTTCATTTTTCAAAGTTTTGCTCAAAAGAACAAGTACTTCCCCTTATGATTTTCAAAACCTCAAAAGTTAACATCACTTGTTGAGGGGGAGTATTTGATTAAAAACTTTGTTCACAAATTGTTCTTCGTGGAAATCTTCTCACAAAACTCGAAATGGACATATTCGACATCAAATTTTCGTCAAAAACAACATTAATATGCCATTTTTGAGGGGTAGAAAAATTATGTGATAAGAAATATGTTGTGAATTGCTATTGAACTATCGTGCTAAAGACTTAACCAATGAATTGACGAGCTCTTAAATGTTAGTAACTCGAAAATACTTGTCTGGGACGGGTAATAATTTCAAGATAGTTCGCTAGTGATGTAAACATGTCTCGCAAAGGACTTGTCCTAGTAGAATGTACCATTCGAGAAACTCTTGGTAAACATGAACCTTGACGGGTCAAACCTCCTCTCCAAGGAGTGTTTACAACTTCAAGCTGACCTAGTCAGTGATGTAACCGTGTCTCGCAGGGAATTGTCTATCTTGAGTTGATCAATTCAAAAGTGCGCGCTCTTCTCTCACCGTGTAGATGTTTGTCAAAATACTTAAGCACGTGTAGAGGAGGAGTATTTCTGAAAAATACTAAACTCTTTCAGTGGTTCAAAATGCTTTTATTCATAACCACTTTGAGAGATTTTCATGAAAATGGTTTACGGCAACATAGGTTAGTCATGGTATCATAAGGTGACTAAGGTTAGGAATAACCGTCCTATGATCCGCCAGAGCTGGAGGGATCTACCCAAGGACACCACCAATAGTTAGAATTTAGAAGTCCTTAGGTATGATTATAAAAAGGAGAAAATGAGAATCGGAGAAAGAAGGAGTTGAAGAATTAAAAAGAAAAGTAATGAAAAGGGTGAAAACAAATAGCTCTCCAAATTATTCAACTTAGGGCAGACACCGGGTTCAATTCATATGCTACTGGTTGTCACTGGATAACACCGGTATTGAAGATCAAAGTCGTCATGGACCCAGTGACGAATGCACTAAACCTTCTTAGCCACTCAAGTTTCTCTCAAAAGAAGCTTGTTTCATTCTTACAGGAAACCCTACATAAACTATCGGCTTTCTCTTAGAGATTGCTGGTATTGAAGAAGGAGACCCTCTCCCTAGTCTCCGCTCAGGAAAACCAAAGCGCACCATCGAGTCTAGAGCCACGAGATTCATCAAAAGATCTCTTAGGTACACTTAAAAATTCATCGCTTGTTGTTCAACAATAAGAACACAAGTGATACATTATCGAGTTCTTCACTAATCTTAGCAATCTGTCGTGAACATTTATGAGGGGTTCACAACTGTGATCCTCAGTGATTGAATGGAAACTCCTGTCAGGGTCAACATCAAACAGCCCTGACAGCAGGTCACTTCGGTAACTCCTTGTGGGTTATGCTTAGTGTGTCTCAAATGGTCTACAGTCGTGGGGTGATGCTTCGGTGTACCTCAGTGACTCAACTGAACTGTAGGTGTACTTCGGTTCATCGCGTTATCTCACTTGAGGGAATCCAGTTCAGGAACAGCCTTTGTGAGAATTAGAGACGTGTTTTCACACTATGATGTTAACACACTCGAAGTTCAAACTTGTAAGCGCTGGATTATTTCTAACCCATGTTTTATGTTTTCTTCTTATGGATGCTTGTGGGAGGAAAATATCGTGCAGATTCTTCACATGCTCATACCAACAACATCACTAAAGAAGTTCTCTCAAATATCAAAGGCAACACAAAGTCACAATGATTCTTCATCAAATCAAAGAATCTACAAAGTTATAAAGACTCGAAACTACTTCACATCTGAAATTCAACGTTAAAGAGCGTGTGAGCATGTTGGAGAAAGACATGGAGACACTGGAGCAATGAAGCAGACCTGATGCAAATAACCACAACATACTATCACTATCACCATCACCACAAAGAACAAAGATCATAGAACAAAGAAAATGAAGACGTCAAATCTGAAAAAACTTCTAAGTAAACAAAATCCCTACACTGGGGAGATTGTTGGAATCAAGACAATTCTTCTCACAAGAAAGAAGAATGTCAGAAGACGTCGAAGCTACTATTACATCAGCACCTACAACGTTTAAGATCACTTTAATTATTAATCACCAACACTTAGGGGGAGATTGTTGGAATCACTCCTAAACTAGATTACAAGTGTTAGTAATTAATATGTAATAGTTAGCTTAATTAAGCTTTTATGTTAGTAATTATGGAAAGGCTTATGTAGAAAGCCCATAAGCCTTGGCCCAAGCCCAATAAAGAAAGGAAGGGAGCTTGTGTGTTGCCCTAGCTCCTTCCCTATAAATACTTTTGTAACTCTCATTTGAGAGTTGGTTGTTCATTTCACACATAATACTACGCATAACCTTTGTTTACATTCATTCGTGTGTGTGTGTGTGTTTGTTCATCCGATCATCTTTACCTTTATTTCTCTTATTGATGCTTGTATTACAAACATGGTGACCTAACAATCTTCACTTTCGAATGTTGAATCTTCATCATAACTAGACTCTTTCTTAGCTTTTTAAGGCAAGAGATCTCACTCTCTCTCTTTCTCCTTTAACTATTTCAGAGTCTTACTTTATTATCACTTCGTGAACTTTCAAGTTGCCGATAAGTTCGTCAAGTGATAGTGATGTCAAGTTCTTTGATTCTTCAATCGCGGTGACTTTTGCTCTTAATTTAGGATGAAAGGCCCTAAGAAACTTTCTAACATAGTTCTTGATAGAATAACCTTCATCAAGAGTTTTTAGACTAGTAATAATAGTGTTAAATCTAGCAAATGCATTATCTATAGACTCATCTTCGGGAATAGAAAATTGTGCATATTGTTACACAAGAAGATCGATCTTGTTATCTTTGACTTGACTATTACCATGATGAGCGACTAGTAAAGTTTTCCAAATATCTTTGTCGTTTCGCACATAAAAATTCTTTATTTGGTAAACCATTATAAATAACCATTTTAACTTTATTATTTTTGGCAAGTTTCTTTTTAAGTTCGCCACTTTATTTTTCATACGGAACAATTCATCCTTTTTAGTTTTCGGATTCTTTTCAATGGGTTTTAAATCACCTGCAGTAATGACATGTCAAAGATCTAGATCTTTTGACTTTACATAAGTTTCGAATCTACTTTTCCAATAAATAAAACCATCATTTTCAAAAAATGGTGGTCTTTGAATAGATTGCCCTTCTATATATTTATAGGAATCCATATATCGATTCAAGTTTTAAAATATAATTTATTTTAAAAATCTTAGTTAACATAGCTCTGATACCAATTATGAAAAACTAGAAGGGGGTTTAATGGTCTTACCATTTTTATCGTTAAAAATGTTCTTTTCAGAAACTTTAGATTCAAGTTTTATGTGAGATCAAGTAACAACAATACGAGCACAATATAGATAAACTAAGATAACTAGCAAAGATAACTACGAAATATAAGATAAGAAGTCAAAGTAAAGAGATGGAAAGATCAAACCAAGACACCGAGATTTATAGTGTTTTGATAACGGAGCTCCTCTTCCCCCTAATCCACTCCCCGAGTACCCAAATCGAGACTTCTCAACACTATATCAACAAGCTCCGTTTAGGCGGAGAAATCGTACAACGTCACTTGTCACAATTTCTGACACTAAGCTAAATGTCGAGTTATAGCATAGTTGGAACAAATCTCACACATGATCTACTCGATCTTCACACAATCAACACAATCTACCTGATCTACACACTATCAACACAATCTACACAAGATCTTCTCGATCTCTACACTATAAACTCGATCTACACAATCTAAGTAGGTATGATGACAAAAAACTTGGTGTATGACAATATTCAACCAGTATGTAACAAGTGTTACGAGTGCACTAGGCTAATACGATAATACTTTGTATCTTCGCGATACGGTGTGTTCTTTTCTTGCACTAGTACTGGAATAAATATGATCACTCGAATGGATGATTTGGATCACTAAAAAACAAACTAAAATTAACTAAATGATCAAAGGTAATGAGATATATAAGAGAGGTTTTGATCAAAAAAGACTAAGTGAAAAATTATGTTTTGGAGTGTAAAATGATCCACTATTTATAGGAAAAGAAAAATATGAAGGTTACATGGGACGGTACCGTTAAATTTAATGGTACATTCACTTTAATGGTACCGTCCCTAACATACGCTTTAATTTTTGTCTTTTAGTGGTGAACGTATTTATTGGTGAAATTTTGTCCAATTTTGTGGGGGGGGGGATGTTGTTACAAATTTGAAATAAATAGCCATTAAAACATTTCTTAATAATTCAAAAACAATTTTTCAAAAATGTTTTGTCACATTTATAAAAATGTGAAGTTAAAGACAAAAATTAATTTCTTTGGCCTCCATTAAGTTTGATGTTTGTTTATTCATACCTTGAGTGATTTATGTCGAAATGGTATTTTACAACTAGTAACTTGTTTACATTAACTTTGACGTAAAACGTTTTTACATTTTGTTATTATCAAAACCTAGAAAAGTCGAAAAATATAAATAACGTTTTTAGACATTCTTTGTATTCACCATTTTTTGAGTATTATCTAACACCCTTTGATGTTAGCCAAGTTTATAAATATTATGTTTGTTTGATTCATATACATTCATTTAATGAATTTTTGTTGGATATTTTATATGGTTATCGCGCTCGCTTCATTTGTTTACTTGCTTGAAGTATGTCGTGTATTGTTTGCTTGATTAATTTCTGTGATTTGTGATCCGTATCTTAATGGTATGTGTAAGTGATAGCATGCCTTCACGAATTGTTGCCATTAGGAGTAGAGGCTAACCCAACCCTATGTTAAACGGATTATGATTAAGACTAGTAAGTTAGCACGAGATCTCTTATAGATGACCATTCATGGGAGTTTATGTAGTTTTACTCCCATTATACTACTAAAGATAAATCATATAGAATAGTTGAAAAACTTAATGCGTGTTTGAGACTTATTGACACAGTAACCAACGGGTTAAGGGTTGATATGCATAGGACTAGGTAACCGTCATCATCTGGTCTAGCCTGCACTCAAGTAACCAACAAAAGTAGCATTAGATCATTACACTTGTAGAAGAATGAAGAAGACATAATAGGATGAACTTGGCTAACACGTTCTTCTATCATCGACCACAACCTAATATTTATTTTCGTTGCTTTTAGTTTATGTAAACAAAATCATGCCAATCTCTCAGATTGAACCCCTTTAAGTATTTCTCCTTGTGAACGACCCGTACTTACCATCTTAGCTATAACTGATCGGGTACACTACACGTTAGTATTAGTCTACAAGTTAGTTCAGCTTTATAAATCTAAGACTAGATAATAACACATCAAGTTTTTGGCACCGCTGCCGGGAGTGATTTTAGCTTTTGCTTATTTAGTGGTATTTCTGTGTTTTTAGTTTAATTTTGTGTGTTTAATTTGTTAAAGTTTTTTTTATATAGTATGTTTTCATTCTGTGGTTCTTGAGGGCTGCAAAGAAGTGATTAAGGATTTTCCACCCTCAAGAACTGCAAAGAAGATGGAGGAGATCAATAACTTTAAGCAAGAACCTGATGAAACTCTTTACAGGACCTAGGAGTGATTAAGGATTTTTTATTAAAGTGTCGACAACATTATTGACTAACTTGCAGGAAGTAATTGTGTTTTACAAGGGTTTGGATGTAGCTACCCGACATATGCTTGATTCGCAGGGGAAGATCCCTAAGATAAGTGTCGCTAATGCCAAGAAAGTCATTCAAGACATGGCAAAACATTCTGAAATGTGGCATGATGGAGCATCGAACAGGTGAAAAGGTGGCGATAATACTGATGGGTTAGTTAAAATTATTGTTCAATTAAATAATCTTGGCAAGGAATTAAAGAAGGTTAACGAAAGAGTGCACGCTATGCAAGTTGGATGCGAGATATGTAATGGAACTCATTTGTCTAAGGATTGCCATTTAAAGGAATGGGGGAAGACATTGGAGGAATCATATTATAACAAGTTCGATGTACCTTATCTTGGCTCTACGTAGTACAGAGAAAGCGCACCATGTTTTTGCCATAGAGACAATAGCAATCCATCACTTCAGAAAAGGAGGCAGACTATGGAAGAGACATTTAACAAGTTTATTGCAGAGTCTGCAAAAAGGCATGATGAGACGGCACATCTGGTCAAGGAAATTTGTGCCTTCACTGATACTTCACTTAGGAACCAAAGGGCCTCGATTAAGGCAATCGAGAATCAAGTAAGGCAAATCGCGAAGGTGCTTCAAGAAAGGTTTCCTGGTACTCTACCTAGTTCGACTGAGACTAACCCACGGGATCATGTCAAGTCGATCATGATGGAATATACCCAAAGTACATAACATAATTATACGACTAAATATATGTGAGCCTATGGGGTCACACATAAAAAAATTTAGATACTCTAAATTATAATATAAATAATGTATTTATACTACATTAACACTAAAATGATTTAAAAGTCATTTAACGTATGTATTTATTGTATAATGTGTTAATAAATAATAAGGTTAAATAATTACTCCTTTTGTCCCATATTAACTGTCTATTTTGACTTTTTAAGGGTATTTCTTTTTCGACTTTAATCTTAAATATTTTTGTTTGTGTTATATAATACTTGATAAAAATATATGAACGGATTAACTTTTAAATGTATTCATTGGTATAATTTTAAGTAAATTATATAACACAAACAAAATTATTTAAGGTCAAAGTTGAAAAAAATGACTTCAAAAGTCAAAAATGTACAATTAATATAAGACGGGGGTAGTATTAGTTAATTATTGAAATTTTATTAATAATAAACTAACAAATCAAAAACAGGGAATCCCAAATTTGTCGCTAAAGGGGATCGACCAAAGGGGAGGGAAAAAGGAAAGAGTCCTTAGCTTGGTGATCAAGGTAAGGAGGATCTAGAATAATTGTGTTTAGTGTACATATACATATACTATATATATATATATATATATATATATATATATATATATATATATATATATATATATATATATATATATATATATATATATATATATATATATATATATATATATATATATATATATATATAGTGTTGTATTCTATACAGTACTCATTTTAGGTACAGTACTTTACAGTACCCTTCTAAACCAATCTTAGCCTTTAATTTTTTTGATCAATGGCTGTAATTGATGATGGCATTTGTGTAATTACTTAAAAACTCAAATAAACTTTCATAAAAGACAGAGGGGCACAAATGGAATTTCGCATCCAACTTCATAATAAACTGATCCTAATTAAATGCCTTATTATTAGGTCACATATAATAAAATAAATAAAAACACACAGATCTCTCTATCTCTCAAATGCGCCTCTCTTCAACCTGGTTACCTGTCTTCTTCAATTTTTGTAACCGATCCCAGATCCCCGTTGATCCACGAACCAACACAAACGCCCAAACTAAATCAAATCGACAAAATGAAGAAGCACATGGACCCTGTTAATATCGATTTCAACTTCAAGATCTGCTATGAAGGTCTCGGGTAGGTTTACTTATTTGTTTGAGCATTTGTTTCGAAAGATCTGTGATGATTTATTCTGTACTTTGTTGTTATGAAAATATTTTTGGGTATTAAAAGGTAAAACTGAGATCTTGTTCGTTTTTTCTTATATGTTCTGAGTAGGGTTTTTGTTTTGTGATGGGATTTGTAGTTCGAAGATGGAATGGGATTTGTATTCATGTAACATTGTAACTGATAAGATCTAATTCTGTTTTTATTTTTTAGTTTTAGTAGTAAACTTTTTTTATATGATATGTGATTAGTTTTTTGATACAATCTTAGTAGTAAACTTTTTCAAGTGATTTCTGCAGTGTCAGTGTTTATATTACTCTTGTGCCAGGTCCAAGATTATATTATAATGAGATTGTTTTAGTTATTTTGGCTCTATGGTCTTGTGTGGCCCAGGTTCATGGACTGTGTTGTCTCATGTAAATATAAATCATGTAATGATTCTTTCTTATAATAATGCAATTGTCAGTTTATGTTGTCGTCCACCTGTATCAATTTGAATTACCTTAGTGAATAACAATGAATTGGGTATGAAAGGAGACTATCTTTCGTACAAGGAGTGGACTTCTAGGAGGCTTTGAAAGTGTGCATATGTGTTTGAAGGTAAATATAAAATTAATAAGAGGAGTGTGCACATGTATTTTAAGTGTATCCTAATATAAATTCAATAGAGGGATTGTGCATATGTGTTTTCATGTTGATATAATATCAATAGAAGTGTGCACATATATGTTTTAATGTTGATATAAAATCATTAGAATGATGCATATATGTTACTGTAATTGTTTTGAAAACAAAATTTTAATTTCTTGTTAAAAATAATATGTGTTGTGCTATATTTTTTTAATGATTATAGATTCGCTTTATTGACATGGGTCACGAATTATAGTGCGGTACATATATGTTTTTGTTTAAGTTTGTATTTATCAACTACTTTTACAATTAGTTTAACACTGCATAATTTGATATAACCAGCTCTTTTTTTGTTTTATATTTGTTTCAGTGGATGGCTCAATCATAAGAAAGAAAGATGGTGTGTGATGAGAGACGCAACATGCACATATGTTCTGGGAAGGGTACTCATATGTTATAATGAATTTGATGAGAAAGTGAAGTGTGCACATATGTTCGTGGAAGAGTACACACATGTTCTTAGAAAAGTGCACACATGTTTTTGGTTGACGTATATATATACTTAACAAGATACATTTGCATTTAAATTGTATATCATTTTATATCAATTTTTATGTATACTATTTATATTTTTGGTTTGTTATAAATTTAGATGTTACAAATATATGTATATGTTTATGTTTTTTTGTTATAAATTTCGACGATTAAATAATGTACACCAGAAACATATGTGCAATTACCAATTTAAGCAAAACAAGTTTGATGTATAAACAATTGTACACAAGAAACATATGTAAATTTAAAATATTAAAAAAATAAAATAAAAAAAAATAAAAATAAAAAACACATATGCACTTCATTTTCCTGAAAACATGTATACTGAAAAAAATCCGAAAATTAAGGGAATTTAAAAACGTTTTTTAATTAAAAAAATTCAAAAAAATAAAATAAAATGTGTTTGACTATTATGCCCTTTTCAATTAAATAAAAATGTTTATTAATACTAAATTCCTATTGGTTTAAATGAGTACTGTAAAGTACTGCATATAACGCGCCCCTATATATATATATATATATATATATATATATATATATATATATATAGTGTATCTTTATTTTGAAAACCCTGTTAAGTGCGAGAACTGCGAGAACCCTATTTGAACCGTTAGATTGTTTGATCAATGGATGAAAATAATGTGGAATTTTCGTAATAAACTAGAAGATCAATAAATGTCTAAAAAAGCCAGGAGGGGCATTTAAGGTATTTCAAAATAACTATTTTCACATATATAGAACTAATTCCCTTTTTCTCTCACATATCTTCTACTCACAAACTCACAAACCCTGATTCATATTTTTTTCAGCCGCCATCAAAATTATTTGCTACATCTTTCCATGAAGATTTATCAAAAACCAAGATATCTAAGCCTCACCGGAATTAAAAAAAACAACCGATCTAAAAAACAACCTATATAAAACCGATCTAAAAATCGGTTTTTCAAAATAAAACCACCCCGAACCTCCATGATCACGAATGAAAACCATATCACCACCAGCACCGCAATACATATCCGGCCGCCGGTTGTCGAATGGATCCGACCACCAACTAAGCCACCATTACCAGGTCTGTCATTGAGTGCGTCCTTTATTTTTTGTTTTTCTTTTATTAGTTTCCTATTTTTTATTCTATTGGTAAATTAATTTTGTTTCATCATCAATAAATCAAATAAAAAATTCAGATAGCGCAAGATTGTTGTCGCTGGATTGTTGTCGCCGATTTTTCAGATGGCCGTCGAACTGTGGCCGCCGATCTAGTCATAGTTGTTGGTGGAGGGTCAAGCAAAGATGCGTATATTAAATATGCAGGTTTGTTCGTTTGATGGTGGATGGTCAAGCGGTTGGAGGAGGACGGCGGCGACTAGGATGACGGCGGACTTTTGTGGTTTATATCGACCGGGAGGATGAAGACGACAGGCTTTTGGGTTTTATGTCAACATACCCACTCCAGGTTTTTGTTTTGTTTTTTTGATTAAGTATATTAAACATATTTGCTTTTAAAAATTTATGTTTTTGATTTTTTTTATGTTTGATACTTTATTAGTAGTAGTTAACTGTTGGTATGATTTTATTCTTTCATTCATTCATATCTAATAGTTTCAATAAAATTATAAAACATGTATGCTTCATAGCAATTATGGTTCAAAACATGCATGTTTCATAGCAATTATGGTTCAAATATGCATGTTTCAAAATTGTGCATATGCGTTATGATAGTTATAAAATTGTGCATAATTATCTTTGTGCTAAAAAACAACCTATCACTTGTGAAATCAGAAAGCATGAACTCATATTACATCTACTGCCATGATGCATACACATGGATGGGTTCGGTCTGTGGTGACTGGTTCCCTCATAACAGGGTGGGGACATGCCACAAACTTGTGTCTTCCATATTATTTTGGTTGATAACAAAAGCACCCACTAACTTTTGTCTTCCATATTATTTTGGTTGATAACAAAAGCACCCACAGTTATCAGGAAAAAATTAACATCACCAAATGCATTCAATACATGTTTTATTAGTAGTAGTTAACTGTTGGTATGATTTTATTCTTTCATTCATTCATATCTAATAGTTTCAATAAAATTATAAAACATGTATGCTTCATAGCAATTATGGTTCAAAACATGCATGTTTCATAGCAATTATGGTTCAAATATGCATGTTTCAAAATTGTGCACATGCATGTTTCAAAACATTTATGTTTGACAACAAGTCTGTTCTCAAAACATACACGTTCTCATGAACATGTATGTTTTGATAGTTGTTTATGATTAAATATGTTTGATATACACAAGATTGTGTATATGCGTTATGATAGTTATGATTAATTTTTGTTTTTTATTTGTTGGAGGTTTAATTGTTTTTGTGCATGCTTGTTTCAGATTGATGAAGATGATGATATCATTAAAGACTATGGAGTGGATTAATACAAATATACATGAAGATAATTTGCGACTTTTGAAGAAATACGATTATTGCATATGTGTTTTTTGTACTTGTAATTAAATGAAATGTAACATTTAAGTATATGAATCTTGTTTTTTCTTTTATAATGGTTTATGTTTTTTAATTTATGCTTCAAACTTCAAAAAAAAAATAATAATGCTAGCAAAAAAACATACATGTACTTCACTAAAAAAACATACATGCACCTTATTTAAAAAACACACATGCACGTGCTTTAAAACAAACATGTATCTCATTAAAAAAAAAAAAAAAAAAAAAAAAAAAAAAAAAGCCGAAAATTTAGGAATTCTTAAAATCGGGATTTAATAAAAAAAATATAAAAAATATAAAAAATTGTATTTTACTATAATACCCTTTTGTATTAATAATAATTTTTAATATTTAAAAAAATCTCATTGGTTTAGAGGGTTCTCATAGTTCTCGCACTTAACAGGGTTCTCAAAATAAAGGTCCCCTATATATATATATATATATATATATATATATATATATATATATATATATATATATATATATATATATATATACAAAAGAATTATTCATGATCCTTATAACTTAACACAAAACTCTTTCTTTACTCCCCTTCTCCTCTAGGTCGATCGGCCAAACACCCTCTTTAGGGTTTTCGGGTTTCATCTTTTGTCTTCCTTGAACTAAAACGTAAAGTCGTATACAATCGGGTGGTGTTAGTACTAGCATTCCTAGAGTATTGGTGAACGTGTAGTATGGATCAACCGTAGAGAATAATCACACACTGATTATTTGTTTCCTGATCATACCGAGCAAATAAGGTAAACGTATATTATTTATTATAAGATTAATTGTATAAATCATATGATCCAAATTGGTATTTTTGCATGCTTTCGCTTACTTGATCTAATATATATGAATGTATTATATGTTAATTAATTGTCAAAAACGTTTTATAAAAACCCATAAACACCAACACATCACCACTATCGAGGAACCATTTTCTGATTCTTAATTTGTTTCTAATTCTAATGTTTCTTCTAGTGTTTCTTTTGTGACTTCACAAGTTAAACATGTTGCTATTTTGGATGAAGATGAAGGCAAAAAGCTGGAGTCACCTGAACCAAAGCCATTGGTCGAACCGTATCAACCACCAATCCCTTTCCTCAGCCGGTTGGTGGAAAGGAAGAATGTTGACATGGACAAGAAGTTCTTGGCAAGTCTCAAGGAATTACAATTCAGCATTCCCATTGTGGAGGTTCTGAAGGATATGCCTGAGTACACCAAATACTAGAAGGGGTTGTTGAAGGAAAAGTAAAGGCTTGAGGAGGAGTTGAAGGCAACGTTGAACGAGTGTTGCTCGGCTATCTTGAATAACTCGCTTCCATCTAAGGAAAACGACCCACGGAGTTTTATTTTAGAGTAAAGTCCAAAATACATCCATGTGGTTTGCCCTTTGTCTCACTTTACATCCTTAAACTTTTTTTTTTTTGCATAAAACAATCCCTCCGTTAGTAAAGTTGGCACAAATACAATGTTAATTAATTGTTAGTAAAATCAGTCAATGAGAACTAATGGTACAAATATTTCTCCGTTATATCCTAACGAAAGAGAGAATATTTTCACCGTTAGTCCTTAGGACTAACTATGCAATTTATTTTCGAAAATAAATTGCATCGTTAGTCCTAACGACTAACGGTGCACTCCACCTCCACCCACCACCTAATGTCACCACCACCACCTACCAACCCTTTGTCTCTCTTTCGTTAGGAGATAACGGAGAAATATTTGCACCGTTAGTCCTCATTGACTGATTTTACTAACAGAGGGATGTATTTATGCCAACTTTACTAACGGAGGGATGATTTTGTGCCTAAAAAAAGTTTAGTGATGTATTATTAGGAATTAGAAATTCCATAAGGAAGTGTCGGTCACCCCAATTATAGTCTAGCATATGTTAGCTCGTAGACATATCATTATTTACGTTATTTAGTAGTTTATTAGTTATTTATTAGCTTAGTTTAGTTTAGAGCAATACCGTGGAGGAAGGACGGGTCTTTATCCACTGTATGCCTGATCCACAGTCTGACAGGAGGACGTATTAGTTGTAACTATAAATACCCCTTCCATCCTTGGAAGGGGTGGGACTTCTTAATCTAACCTTGCATTTTCTTGTTTATCTCTCTAGAATTCCCTCTCTACTCTCTTCATCTCTCTAAACATGGCACTCTTGTATCATCATAATCCTAGACCACCCGAATCATCAAACAACATAAAATACATGATCCTAACAATTGGCATCAGAGCTCAGGTTGTGTTGCATTTGATGATTCGTATGGTTTTTGAGTGGTTTTTGTATGCGGTTTGTACGGTTCAATGATGCGGTTTGATGGGGTTGTGTGATGTTTGATGTGTTGTTGCTGCTAAGATGATGTTGGTGTATATGTGTTAATGTTTATGGGTATGCATATCATTGTTCTTGAAAGAGATTTGTCTGCTGTTGTTATGTTCTTGAATGAGGTTAGGTCAAATTCTATGAAGCGATTTGTCCAGATTCAATGTATCTGAAGCCATTGGTCCAGATTCGTTGTATATGATGTGGTTTGTCTAGATTCGTTGTATATGATGCGGTTTGTCCAGATTCGTTGTATACAATGCGGTTTGTTGGTTCGTGTAGGTTTAGGGTGGTGTTATGGAGAAAAATATACAATATCAATATCAAAATAAACACAAGAATTGAATTAAAAACCTCTTAGGAAAAAGGTTAGTCAATCAAATCCCGTGAGTGAGATATGTTATATCGGATTAGGAAATCCGGGTCGTGCCCAACGAGGTGTGAATGGACAACGTCGTTTAAGGTTTGTTATTAAAATGCTCGATGTTTTGGATTTTGAATTGATTTTATCTAAACTACGGGGCAAGGGAGGTAAATGGGAAGCAATTAAGGGAACTAAATCTATGGAGAAAGCAAAGGTTTACAACTAATAACGTAAATTAATTCTAAAACGCAAATTACGATCCAATTGAAACGTGAATTAAATGCAAACTACTCTAAACTAATTCCTAAAAGTAATCTAAAATTACTCTAAAATGGAAAATTCAATTTGAAAGTTAACTAAGATTTAAAACTAATTTTTATGATTTTTCTTGAATTTATTTGAATTAAAAACTAATTTCTAATTTTAAGATTAGATCTAAATTACTAAAAATTATGAAAACAAGTGAGAAAATTATGAAACTATTTTTAGAAAATATAAAATAACTAAAAAGAATTTTCAAAATTGGATTTGTATTTTTCTGAATTTTTCTCTAATTTCTATGATTTAAAAACTATTTTAAACTAATTAAATGTCTAAAAATTACTATTTAAACTAGGAAAATCATGTAAAAATAATTTTTATGCTTTTTAAATTTTTCTTATTCTAGGAAAATTGAAAATATATTTTTTTTAGCTTTTTCTGATTTATTTGTATTAAATGCTAATTAAAAAGTATTAAAATCTATTTTAAAATCAGAAAAATAGTAAACAGTGACAGAAAAATATGAAAATTTTCAGAAAATTACTAAAAGTGATTATGAATCAAGGAAAAATGATGAAAACTAATAAGGATCACTGGAAATTCAAGCTACTTTGAAACTGCTTATGAATAAACTACTAGGAATAAGCTATAAGCTACACTAATGAACCAGAGTCTACGAGGACATGAATTAAGCTAAAATTACTTGAAAACAACTAAATGCAACTATACTACACCTCTGAATTACAAGCTACAAACATCTAGTTCAGATTCAATCTTAATGCAAAACAGGCCTAATGTGCTAGTTTGCAGATGGAAAATAAGCTAAACTCAAAACCAGAAATGTGAACCTCTAGATTTCCTACCAAAGAACTACTGGACCAAATTTGAGCTCAAGAAAAGCTCTAATTAGCTTTTTACAAGCTTTGCAAATAGCCTGTGCACACTCAGTCTTCACTGAATGTGTGCACAGGGCACAATTGACCTAATTGACAAGCTGATTAAGTGGATTAAGAAAATTCCAAAAGTTCTTCTAAAATTGTATTTGAAAACACTACCAACTAAAGTTTAAGATTCCAAAATTTTAACTAATTTAGACTAAAGAGTAATGAATTAAAAATCCACAAAGTTCCATGTATAAACCACTTTTGATGTTTTTGACTTTTGAACAGAAATGAACTTTGACTTTAGTGAGAATGTAAATGATGAATTATGATGCAATATGACCTAATTAAGCTAGCTTGTATGAATTTAATCCTAAAAATGCAAGCTCTGTCAATTTACTCTAACTGATGTGCAAATCAGATGCTTAGGAAGCTAATTTTGACTAAAAGTGTTCTAAGATGCAAGGTTATTAATCAAATGAGCTAAATGAACCTAGACTATTATAATGCAACAGAATTTTACCTCAAATAAAAATTCTAACACAGAATTAGATCCTGATCCAAACACTATTTTCTATGACTGATATGCAATTTACTACACCTATTATATGATCCGATCTATCCCAATCCTTAATTCAGATGTAATCAACTTAGATGTATTTAGATTAAGCAATTTTGACAACAATTTAACACTAAACTAGATCTGAACTTAATGATGCAAAACTAATCAGAAAATATGCAGATCTAATTACAGCAAGTTATCTAAGACATATTATCCACTAACAAGCATTAATTCTATACTAAACTAACATAAACAAGCAACAATTCAAATTCTATAATGCTGAATTAAAACAGAGGAGAAATAGGAACTCACAATAGTCCAACCACTATGGTTTGCTTCTGAAATCAATAAACCACTAACCTAAACCTGATATCAACCCATATGAATCAAAATTAACCCAAATCCATAGCTATATCAGCAACACATAACAATTCAACCATGATTTCTGCAACTTTTGACTTTTGTTGACTGGAATTGTGTTTTTAGTGTAGATTCAGAGTGAGTACTAATTAAGCTCTTAATAAGCTATAAGGAAGCTTATAAGACCTTGTGATAACATCAATAACTACTGAATTTAAACTTAAAACATAATTATTATATTTTTGATTTTTTAAAGGTTTTTTCTATATTTTTATGATTTTTGTTAAGATAGAAATGGAAACTGAATTTTATTTTGAAACAATCTAAAATGATTATCAGAAGTAACAATAAGCTAATAAAAGTAACAAAACAGAAATTGAGATTAAATGAGAAATTAAACTAAAAATACTTTTATTAATAAAACTGAGTACAAGTTGGAATTTGAAATACATAATTAAAGCTAATTTTACTGAAAACATAAATAAGCTAAAACTACTCAGAAGCTACTACATAGAATACAATGTGAATCAGGGGCCTTTTTATAGGCAAGCTTGAGCGATAGAAGGATCCAGAAGCCTTGAGGTGTGCTTTCTTGTGACAACTCGTAAATTCCTCGATGCGTCGAAATCCGAGAAACATCGATTAGAGTGATTGTTTTGATAAAACTGAAATACGAGTCGTATTTTATATCGTTTTTATTGGAAATAGTATTTTAAGAATATTGGCGTAACTCTCGTGTCGTGACTCATTCGTTTACTAGGTTAAACGAGCCTGGAACCTAATATATCACAAGTGTTGCAAAGTTACATCTAGGGTCCTTGGGGTAGTTTACATCTCCACCCCTAGAGTTACATATGAACAAGTTTAGTCCCTCCTAGGACTATAAATACCCACACACTCCCACTTTCTCCCATTTCACTCACTTTCTTTCTCTCTCTACAATTCACACACACAAACTAACCTCCTCCTTCTCTCTAAAATCTAGCCACCCACCTAGGGTTCCGGCGGCGTCACCGGAATCCGGCCAAATTCCGGCGACCTCCTCTAACTACACCACCCATCCCATCTTGTAGATCGGGATCACGTGGTTCTATTTTCATAACACACTTGCCATGAAACCCACACACGCGCTCCAAATCTTGATTTCAAGATTCGGATGCCTAGGGTTTTCATGAAAAACGAGTAAATCGGATCCGTGCTTGGTTGATACGAGTTGTACTCGTATAAAGACGCCACCACAAGCTCTCATTTCCCTCTTTTCTCACGGTAAACACGACTCACCCATTTTTGTATACATCTTATATACGTATGTTTTATTGTGTTGTTGTTTTCGTGGTTAAAAACAAATAAAAGCATGCTATGGGAAAACAGTTTCGATAATGGTTCGTGAGGGAATGAAATATGAAACAAGATTGAAATCGTTTATATTTTTTTGTCACGTGAAGAATGAATGAAAAGGGATTTCGTGGGTTTGTTTTTGGCTCAAAATGAACTTGGGTGGATTAATTAATGAAAACGGGTTATTAAGTTTTATGAGACTGAAATAAGGGTTTGAAATAACGGGATTCAAGTATTGTTTTAATGAAATGTTTCTTGTGGTAAGGAATCTTGTGAGTAAAATCTGGAAACACGCGTTGGTAATTGTTGCTTCGAGTCATGGTGACTCAGCTGAGTCAAGCGGACTCACTGAGTCGTGTAGGTGGTCACAGCCGGGTCAGGCTTGACTCGGGTCAAACCCGTTCGGATTTTGAGGGTCGGGTCTAATGACCCATGTGAGTTACTGAATGGGTCAGTCGGGCTCAAGGTTTATTTGGGTATGTCACGTGATCCAGGTTTCATTTGGATTGAATTTAAGTGTCGTTTGACTAGCGTATGTCATAAGTCTCGTGTTTGACCCGGATGGTCAAACTTTAAGTTAACGGGTCTAAGCGGGCTAACTAGTAATTGTAAGAATCGTTTGGAGTCAGGGATATTATTTGATTAAGTCATGGTTTGAAGTGAATGTGATTAATGTGTTGTAAATAGTTACTATTAAAGGATATCGAAACTAGTAAGTTGGCCAATGGTTTATACTAAGGGATAGATGGTAGAAACGTAACTAGTTAATCATATATCAAGATCAAAAACTAATAATCGGTTAATAGTATAGGTCAACGACAAGTTTGCAATATATAAACTTAACGACTCGATATTGCAACAATCTAACTATACAACTATATCGGAATGAAACTATCGCGATATATGATATAAGACTTGATTAGATGACAGATAAGTTATCTATAAAACGGGATGGTGAATATTAAAACTAGATACGTGGCTATATATATATATATATATATATATATATATATATATATATATATATATTTATATATATATATATCACCTATTTCAAATATATTATAAAGTTTAACTACGATCTATGAATTATGAATAACGTTGGATATACGAGTTATATTGATTATGGAATATACTTTATTAAACGTTTTGGATTAAACGAGTATAATATGTTAGACTCGGAAATGAGTTTGATATATTTATATCGTGATATGCCTAAGTATTATATTTTAACATTTTAACTAATAATGAGACATCTATCTATATATTGTCGACTAATATGGTTTTATTAATTACGATAATAACTTGTATTTTATAAAAACAAGTTAACCTTTATAAACTTGTCGAGAAATATTATTTTTGATACGATAACTCATTAAAGACATAATGTTTTGGGAACATTGGATAAACGAACGTATCATTTATAGGACACTACTTAATATACTTTATATGAAGTACTTTCTTATAACTTGAATAATTACGAATACTGATTTAGAAACATTTAATGATTAAGTGATAAATGGAAACTTATCTCTTATTGATAACATGAGCATTGGGATTATGGGGAAACAAGTTAATCTAGTGATATTTAATAAGATGTCGTCACTTCCTAGTCTTTGACTAGCTTGAGTATTGTCAGTATTTCTTGACTTTGTTAATGTCCTTTCCTTTTGGCGTGAGTTATGGTCTGTATGTCTCGATTATGTCGATGTCTTCTCTTCTTTCGCGTGAGTCGTACGTTGCGTCTATGTTTCTTACCACCACACGAAAAGTTAAAACTAAACTTTGAAGATATTGATAATGAACTTTTGGGAACGATAATGTACTTTTGAAAGTAACGACATGAGTAATCTACGAAAACTACGACACGATACTTTTATCAACTTCTTTATCTTATGAGCTATATTTTAAGATTATCGTATACGCATTAGGTTGCGTCACTTCTATTCTATCGTACTCGTCGTACGTTCATTTGGATGTCGTGGAGATTAGCTTTAGATGCCAGTCGTGTCAATAGTGAATAGTGCATTGTTGTGGCTAAGGTAAGTTTCATAGCCCCACTTTTATCTACGTTTTAACTATATTGGGGTGAGAATCATGCTACTGTTTTTGGACTGTTAAAACTATTTGGATTTGCTCATATGCTTGATTGTTTAGATAGATGTGCGGTAGTTGTTGCCTTAGACTAGGTTGAACCGTTGCCTAGCTAAGAATAGACTTCTACCTCAACCTAGTCCGGGGTTGGCAACTGTTCTAGAGGTTGCCACGATAGTGCTGGACTAAAGTCGCGGGGCCCGAGTAATCCCTGGATGCGGGATATGGTTATATGGTTGGTGATCCGGGTAGGATCGGTGTGTGCAAACGGTATTTATCTATCTTAGGTCTTGCATAGCAAATCAGCTCCTACAGGTCCACTATGTTTTTGTTGAACTTAAACCTATGAACTCACCAGCGTAAGCTGACCTTTTAGCATGCATTCTCAGGTTTAAGGCGACAACTCACTTTTGGAAGGTGCTTAGCAAGGAGCATGGTCATAGGCGACTCTGATGAATAAACGGGGCCGCTTTAATTATCTTTTGGGCCTATTTCCGCACTACTTTCATTAATGTAAACTTATGGTTTTTAGTTAATGAATCTTATTCTAAATAAATGGGATAAAACCCATTCTTTCTACCATATGTTGTGATACCAAGATTGTGGCACCCAAAGGCTCGTATGCTTCCGCTAGACCCAAATTTCGGGGTGTTACAGATTGGTATCAGAGCCTAGGTTATAGAGAACTGGGGTAATTTCAAAACCTATACTATAACCACTTTTTCAAAAATTTAGCCCTATGACCGCCACGTGCCTGCCTGCCAAACTGAAGCCTCGCGTACGATTAGTTTAAGGATGTCGATAATTGAGAACACATGAGACGAATTAATTGATAAGATGATTGATGAGATGTTTATGGCTTATTTGATGAACTGGTTGATGGGACACTTGCCGAATGTGTGCCCTGTTAATAGACGATTTAAGTCTGTCTATTTTAGTAATTCACCATAGGCATGTCCTCATGCTTATGCACGCACTGAAAGCATGTCCTCATGCTTAAGCACGCCCAGTAAGTATGTCCTTATGCTTACGCTCGCACTATGCCTTTCACAGAGTTACATAAATTACTTGCGTAATCTCCTTATACGATTTAGAGCTTGCACACTAGTAGTAGCCTTGGGAATGATTTGGGATGTAGAGGACATGGTACTAATATAACTAAGTCGGGTATATCAAAATTCATTGAACCTCGGGTGAATATAGACTGATCACCTATATTCAGCCAGGGACAGTGGGACATGGACTGATCACCTATGTCCGACTCAGAGGTGAATTTTGCGATACTCGGGTAGTTATAACAGAATTATGTCCGGGATAGAGTTTGGTTTTGGGAATGATGAGCTTTAGGTGAACACACACACTCACCGAACATCTCGAAAGCCCGCACTCACACACTACACACTGGCATCGCAACACCTCTCGAATCGTAACACTTTTGACACCGCTATGCGTCTCCATTCATATGGAATTCCTATTTGACGCCGTTATTCGTAGTTCGCCTAAAGTCGGGTTAGACCCGATTGGCACCATTTACATCTGATTTTCTTATCGTCATAAGCCTCGTCGATCTCACTAGATCGTTTAGAATCATTTTGGGCTACTTTTGGATTTGGTCTGGACTATTTTGGATTCGGATTTGATTTTGGTTTTTGGGGATTGTTGGATTTTGTGATTTTTGAACTCGTTCCGAGTTGTTAACTCATCATTTGACTTCGATTCATCATTTGGCCTTGAATCGACATTCGGCCTCGTTTCGTTAGTAATCTTATTGGAATTATCATTCCTCGTCGTTTCGTTAGTAACCTCGTCGGAATTATCATTCCGCCTCGTGTCATTGGTAATCCTGTTACTGACGCTTCTACCTCGAGCCTCGTCTCGAACCGACTATTGGTTAGACTCTTGAAACCTTACCATTCACTCGATGCTGATTCAAATAATGTCACCTAGTTGACATTGTTCACCTCTCTATACTAATGTCTTCTCGACATTGCTTCGTCAACAACTCACAGTTAATGTTGTACCTTACGTATTGTTGGTGTTGTACCTTATCCTCTAGTTAGGTACCCCTATCGATAACGTTCTAGCAACCTCTTTTAGTGAAGTTGTTCACCGAGGTTATCTTGTAGCTATTGTTCCGTCAACGTTGCTCTAACAACGTTGAACCCTCAACTATGTTTTGTCAACAATAGTCTGCTGACGTCATACCACCAATTGTGGTACTGCCTACGTTGTCCTACCAGTGTTGAACCTTACACTCCATCGATGCGAAATTATTTAGTGAACCCACTTAGAGCCATTGATGTTTACTCGTGTTAAGGAAATTGGTTTATATTGATTAGTAGCCGAACATCTTTTGGAAATTAGGACTATGGATCCGAATATGACACCTTTCTGCGTTAGGTATCAAGTGCACTAACGAGTGAATTGGCTTATTGACATTAGAAATCAATACTCTCCATCAGAGTAGTACTTTCCGCCTCTAACCTAGATATCATACTAAGTCAACCGACTGATTGCTAGTAGCAATCAAAACCTTCTAACAGATTCGAACTCTAAACCTTCTAGACCTCTCATCCAGTAGAGATTTCGTGCCTAACGGAAATCTTGAAATCCTAAGGAGTAACCTAAACCGCGTTCATTAGGACAATCACCTAACTGTTCCCTCACTCTTCGAGACACACCTTCTATCCTTTCGGTTCTCTTAACCAATCGATAAGCTACACCGTAGATGAAACCTTGAAGGTAAATCCCGCACCGTTACCAGAATGGTTGTTGGTAGTCCTACCCAACCTATTCACCTCCCGCTAATCAGTAAAATGGAAAGTATGGACTACCCTGCTCTCCTCTCCTCATATAGTTATGACAATACTAGAGAATCCCTCCATCCTCTTTTAAGGAGGTGAGAGAGTACTCTTTCTCTCCCTCTGGTAGAGCGGCTTTGCTCTGATGAGCTAGCCCAAACTTCTGAACTCTAGCTCCTCACTTTCTGTCTCACAGTAGAACTCCAATCGACAAGGGAAATCTCCCCTTGATCCGCTTTCTCTGTTTTAGATTTATCTGTTAGAGCACAGTTGAACCTTCTTTCTAAACTTTCAAATTCCTTCGATACTCTTTAAGGAGGAAGTGCGATCGGAAAACCTAAGTTACATAAATAGACTCCCCCACAAGTAAAGGAAACCGTGTGCATTAAGAAGTGTTGATTTTTATCCTTAGGATCGTGGCAACTACCATACACCTATACTTTGTTTATCACTTCCTAGGGCCGAGAAAATAGATCTGGAGATGCTTACAATGTATCACCTCCAGACTGATGGCGGAAGTAAGGAAACCATTCGAACATTAGTAGAACACCTCGCATGCATACCAAGTTTGGCAATGGTTGGGATAGACACCTTTCATTGGCCATATTCTCCTATAACAATACTCATCACTTTAGTGCTTTGAAGGCACCGTAAGAAACCCTGTGCGGACATAAGTACCAAACCCGATTGTTGGGTAAGGATGGAAATACCCAACCTGTCAACCTCAAACCTATTTAAGAAACTGCCAAGGAGGCCGTTCTAAGTTGAGATGGATATGCAAACTGCTAGAAAACCGTTAGGAGACACAAACAATGTAAACCTCTTGACTTTCCGGATGTGACCTAGGTTAAGCTTAGAGATTCACAATGAAAATGTGTGAAGCGTTTGGTAAACGCGGAAGCCTAGTCCTTGTAATAGCAATCTGTTCAAAATTCTTGCTGAAGTTAGACAAGTAGCTTAGAGCTTTGACCTATCGTTAAGACTCAGTAGTACTCTCGACATTTCGAATGTTTGAACTCTGTCGACCTATCGAAATCATAGACCATGAATTCAGACGACTTTGGTAAAGTCGCATCCCAATCTTCGAAGTTCATAGAAACTCGCGGTAAGATCTGAAATTCACGTAGGGAACATGAAGATAAACCCTCGTGCTTATACACTCGCCTCTTTTGAATCTCAACGAGTAACTTAAATTGAATCGCGAGGACGCAATTCCATTTAAGGAGGTGAGACTGTGATAACTCGTAAGTTCCTCGATGCGTCGAAATCTGAGAAACATCGATTAGAGCGATTGTTTTGATTAAACTGAAATACGAGTCGTATTTTATATCGTTTTTATTAGAAATAATATTTTTAAGACTATTGGCGTAACTCTCGTGTCGCGAATCATTCATTTACTAGGTTAAACGAGCCCCGAACCTAATATATCACAAGTGTTGCAAAGTTACATCTAGGGTCCTTGGGGTAGTTTACATCTCCACCCCTAGAGTTTCATATGAACAAGTTTAGTCCCTCCTAGGACTATAAATACCCACACACTCCCACTTTCTCCCATTTCACTCACTTTCTTTCTCTCTCTACAATTCAGACACACAAACTAACCTCTTCCTTCTCTCTAAAATCCGGCCACCCACCTAGGGTTCTGGCGCCGTCACCAGAATCCGGCCAAATTCCGGAGACCTCCTCTAACTACACCACCTATCCCATCTTGTAGATCGGGATCACGTGCTTCTATTTTCATAACACACTCGCCATGAAACCCACTCACGCGCTCCAAATCTTGATTTCAATATTCGGATGCCTAGGGTTTTCATGAAAAACGAGTAAGTGGCGAGTCTGTGTTTTTGGTATGAGCATGTGGCGAGTCTGCATGATCCATTGATGAAGAATCATCTTTAACTTTGTGTAGCCTTTGATTATGATGAGAACTTTCATGTGTTTTTGGTATGAGCATGTGGCGAGTCTGCACGATGCATCCGCTCCGGAGCTTCCATAAGAAGAAAACATAAAAACAGGTTAGTAATAAGCGGATTCCGGCACTTACAAATTTGAACTTCGAGTGTGTTAACAGCATAGTGTGAAAACACGTCTCTAATTCTCACAAAGGCCGTTCTTAAACTGGAGTCCCACAAGTGAGATAACACGATATACCGAAGTACACCTACAGTTCAGATGAGTCGCTGAGGTACATCGAAGCATCACCTCACAACTGTAGACCGTTTGAGACACACTAAGCGTAATCCACGGGGATTTACCGAAGTGACCTGCTGTCAGGGCTGTTTGATGTTGACCCTGGCAGGAGTTTCCATTCAATCACTGAAGATCACAAATGTGAATCTTCTCATAAATGTTCTGGCAGATTGCTAAGACCTGCGTAGGACTCTAGAATATATCACTTGTGTCCTTATAGATGAATAACAAGCGATGTCATGTTAAGTGTTCCTATGAGATCTTTTGATGAATCTCGTGGCTCTAGACTCAATTAGTGCATTTTGGTTTTTCCTGAGCGGAGACTGGGGAGAGGGTCACCTTCTTCAATATCAACCAACTCTAAGAGAAGGTCAATAGATTATGCAAGGTTGCCAGTGAGAATGAAACAAATCCTTTTAAGAGGAATTGAGTGGCTAGAAGGTTAGGTGCAGTGCGTCACTGGGTCCATGACGTCTTTGTCTTCAATACCAGTGTCATCTAGTGACAACCAGTAGCATATGAATTGAACCCGGTTTCTGCCCTAAGGTTGAATATGGAGGGCTATTTCTTTTCACCCTTTCTCATTACATTTCTTTTTAATTCTTCAACCCCTTCTTTCTCCTTTCTCACATTACTCCTTTTTTCAATCATTCCTAAGGACTTCTAATACAAACTAATTGTGATGTCCTTGGGTAGATCCCTCCGGCTCTGGCGGATCATAGGACGAGTTTCCTATCCTTAGACACCTTATAATTCCATGACTGTCCTATTGTTGCCATAAAACCATTTTCTTGAAAATCTCACAGAGTGTTTATGATAGAAAACATGTTTGAAACACTCCGCGAGTTTTATATTTTCAGAAACACTCCCCCTTCACATGTGCTTATAAGTTTTGACAGAAATCTGCACATAGAGGGTAGAGTTCGCACTTTTTGAATTGATCGGCTCATGATAGACAATTCCCCACGAGACACGGTTACGTTGCCTAGTTAAAGAGTTCCATTGTCAGTTTTTAGGTGACAACTAGCTCTAATAACTAACTTGAAGTTGTAAACACTCCTTGAAAAGGAGGTTAGACCCATGAAAGTGCATATCTATCACAAGTTTCTCGAGATGGTACATATACTGACTTAGATTCCCGTCAATTCATTAGTTTCGTCTGAGTCGAGCTCATTTTTGAGATTCAAACAACGATCATTAAACTTTTTGATCACATTTTAATCACGTCTCCTCCCCCTCAAAAATAGCATATTCATGATATTTTTGATATCAACTGATTAAACAATATTTTAGAATCTTTTGGGGAGACAAACGGATTTGATTTAAGTATGAATTTGGAACATTTTAGTTTTATACTCCCCCTTTAATAAAGCATAATCAATTAAAGGGTTTTTAGAGGGAGTTATCTTGAGCACAAAATTTTTGAAAGATTTTGAAAATCTTTTGGAACAATCTTGAAAAGGTGCTCAAGATGATAATGATTTCTCACCAGTTTTAAATGTAGTGCACTGAAGCGTACACTTGATTTTTTCTTTAAAAAGCACGAGTTTTGATTTAAAAACAATCAAAAGTTATCATTATGGTCCGGGTTTTCGTACTGAAGTATACGAAAGCCATTATTTTGAGAAATTTTGAGAAACGACATGTTTTAGAAAACATATTAAAGAACTCTCGCTCAAGCATCTGTACATACCCGTATCATTGTTGAATGACATTTCTAGAAACGTACAGAATATCGATTATACGAGAGACATGTCGTGAGAAGAATATTTTTGGATTTTTGATTTTATATTGTTTTTGTATTTTTTGAAAGTTTTATATTTTTATATTTTGTTTTTGTTGGTTTTTCAAATTTTGTATTTTGTTTTTCAAAAATATTTACAGCGAAGCTTTTTGGAAAATCATTTTCAAGAAGATTCGAGAAGACGTTCTAACTCCTCAGGGGTTAGGCTTCGCATTCCAATTCGTCGAACTAAATATTCAAACCTTTCTTTTTGAAGGGCTTTAGTTAATAGATCGGCGAGTTGGTAATTTGTCTTCACGAAAAATAATTCAACAGTACCATTTTCGACGTACTCTTTGATGAAGTGGTAGCGGACACGGATATGCTTAGTCTTTGAGTGATGAACAGGATTGCATGATATGGCTATGGCACTTTTCGAGTCACAATACATAGGTATTTTATCGAAAGTAAAGCCATAATCTGTGAGTTGTGTTCTCATCCATAGAACTTGAGCACAACACGCAGATAGAGACACATACTCAGCTTCAGCCGTTGAAAGTGCAGTGCAATCTTGTTTCTTTGAAGACCAGCTGACTAACTTTTCACCCATAAATTGTGCTCCTCCAGATGTACTTTTTGCTGTAACTTGATCACCTGCGTGGTCCGCATCTAAAAAGGCAATTAGATCAAATCCGGATTCCTTCGGATACCAAAGTCCCATATGAATGGATGTCTTCAGGTACCGAAAGATCCTTTTAACCTCTTTGAGGTGCAGTTCGGTAGGCTTTTCCTGAAACCGTGCTAATAAGCAAAAAGCAAAATGAATATCTGGTCGGCTAGCAGTGAGGTACATGAGAGAACCAATCATGCTCCGATATTTCTTCGGATCAATAGGTTTCCCAAACAAATCGGCTCCAATTTTTGGTGAAGTTACCATTGGTGTTCCGACCGAGTCACAATTATCCATACCATGATTTTTCAAAATCTCAGTCGTATATTTAGCTTGATTTATAAAAATTCCACGAGGGGATTGATGTATTTGTAAACCAAGAAAGAATTTTAGTTCCCCCATCATGGACATTTCAAATTTGCTTTTCATGAGATTTTCAAAATGTTTTGAAAGATTCGGATTAGTGGACCCAAAGATGATGTCGTCCACGTAAATCTGAACAATCAAAATGTCGTTTTTGCATTTTTGTGTAAACAAGGTAGGATCAACTGTGCCTTTGGTGAAATTGTTTTGGATAAGGAAAGAGGACAGTTCGTCATACCACGCTCTCGGAGCTTGTTTCAATCCATAGATTGCCTTTTTGAGTTTGTAGACGTAGTCTGGATGTTCCATGTCTACGAAGCCTTCTGGCTGACTCACGTACACTTCTTCTTTCAGAGTTCCATTCAAGAACGCGGTCTTAATGTCCATCTGATAAACCGTGATGTTTTTGTGAGCGGCGTAGGCTAAGAATATCCTGACTGCTTCTAGTCTAGCTACCGGCGCGAATGACTCTTCAAAGTCTATCCCTTCCTCTTGTCTGTATCCTTTGGCCACAAGACGAGCTTTGTTGCGAATTACAGTCATCTCTTCATCCCTTTTGTTCTTCCATAACCATTTGAGATCAATGACGCGAATGTCAATTGGTCTTGGAACCATTTCCCAAGAGTCATGAAGACGGTATTGGAGAAGTTCCTCCTGCATTGCTTCTATCCATGCGGGTTCTGCCATTGCCTCGCGAATGTTCTTTGGCTCTATATTGCTAATTGAGCAAAGGTAAATGCATAAGTCGCAATCGGTGGCAAGTTGGCGTCTCGTCTGAATTGGCCTTGAAGGTTCACCAATAACTTGTTCAATTGGGTGGTCTTTTGTCCACTTCAGTGTAGAAGGATACCGTTGGTTAAACGTATGCGAGTTAGATGGTTCTCGTAAGCTTGAGGATGATTCAGCTGATTCCGTAGCAAGCGGGTTTTCAAATAAGTCGTCATCTAACGTTGCATCGTTCTAGTTTTGGTTTTGCTCATCAACTGCTAGTAGAATGGGTGCAATAACTGTAGTAGATGTAGATGATGTTGATAGAATTGGTGCATTGGTTTCGACCGTTGTAGATGCATCTTCTGTTGGTGGTGGAGGATGATTTTGAGCGGGTGCAGCGGAATGACGGTTTGATGCATTTGTCGAAGTTCCACCATAGTATTCATCGAACATTAACTCGAAGAAATTCTCCCATTCTTGTTCTTTAGGATTGTCAATCGAAGTTGATTGAGCTCTTTGAGGTACGAGTCCTGAACTGATGTGTCCAGAAGTCTGTCGGTTTAGTGCGGGTTCTAGAGCGAGTCTCTCAGAAGCCATATGTGAAAGTTCGTCAAATTTCACATTCATCGTCTCCATGATCTTCCTAGTTCTCCTGTTATACACCCTGAATGCCCTCGAGTTATCAGAATATCCAATGAAGATTCCAATATCACATGTAGCTTTCAATTTACCTAGATCTTCTCTGTCGTTCGTCGGATAGCACAAAGCGCCAAACACGTGAAAGTAAGAGATATCCGGTTTTCTGTTATTCACAAGCTCATATGGGGTTTTATTGAATCTTGGATGGATGAGAGATCGGTTCTGAGTGAAACAAGCAGTGGCAACAGCATCAGCCCATAGAAATAATGGTGCACTAGAATAAATTAGCATTGTGCGAGCAGCTTCCACAAGAGTTCTATTTCTTCTTTCAACTACCCCATTCTGCTGTGGAGTTCTAACAACGGATGTCTGATGTGTAATTCCAACATCTTCAAAATAAGTTCTTAACTCCTGATTTGTGAATTCAGTGTCGTTGTCTGTTCTTATAACCCTTACTGGAGTTTGAAGAAGTACTTGAATGCGTTTCAGAAAGGTGATGATGATGCCAGGTGCTTCGTCTTTTGATCTCAGGAACTTAACCCATGTATATCTTGAATAATCATCGACGATAATAAGAATATACTTTTTACCATTAATGCTTTCAACTCTCATTGGGCCACATAAGTCCATGTGCAACATATGCAACTTTGCTTGGTGTCGAAATTGAGATGGGATAACCGTCTGTGCCACAACCAGGACTGTGTTCCAGATGCTCGTGTCATAAGACATATTGGTGATGAAGAGGCCATTTGATTGATGTCGATAGCATACAAGTTTGTATCACGATTCCCAGTTAAGAGATTAGTGTCATCTAAGTTTCTAACGAAGCAAGCATTTTTCCTAAAAGCAACCTCTAAATCTGCATCACAGAACTGCCCGACTGAAAACAAATTGTGTCCCAATCCTTCGACATAGTAAACCCGAGAGATCAAATAATTTCCAAAAGGTAGATCTCCATAACCCATGATAGCTGCTACATGATCATTTCCGAAACGTACGGTTCCCATGAATTTCCAGAAGAAATTGATCAGCAGCTTCAGATTCCCGGTCATGTGCTTGGAGCAACCCGAGTCGACGATCCAAAGACAAATTTCGATAACCTGCCAGTAACAGAAAAATAATATTGTGAAAACTGTTTTGATTTTGGTTCCTTTGGGTTAGAGGTAAAATCCTGATCACACTTAGAGAGGTTTTCTACAGGGAATTCTGGTTTATCACTCATTTTACCATTCTGGAGTGTGAAAGTTCTACTTGTGGGTTTCCAAATATCATCCCTAAAGTATACACTATATTTCCTGTCAGTAGTGTAAAGCCTAAGTTTTGCAACTAGTCTTCCTACTCGTTTAGCGTAAGATCTTTTTGGGACGTTCTTCTTAACAGGCTTATCATTCACATTCTTAGAAACACAATCATCTTGATCATTAATTAAAGATTTCTTGCAAGTTAAACAAAGAGATTCAACACATTCATTAGACTTAGCAAGTTTCATAGGTTCAATACATTTAGAAGAAATGTCTTTCTTATTAAAAAGCGGTAAATTCCTAGGGTGTTCTTCTACTTTCTTCTCTTTATTCAAGCTACTACTCCTAGAGGCAGTCGAGACTCTATTGTTCCTTGTATTGCTCTTAGGCTTTAGTCTGCTGCTCCTAGAGGTGCTTTCTAGTCCTGTAGAAGGTAAGGCACACGCATTAGGATTAACATTTTTATCAAGGGAGGTGGTTTCAGCTGTCCTAGTCTGAGTGCTTTTCTAAACTTATGTCGTTTGTTCCATATGTTTTGGATGTGGAGGCAGACGCATTAGTGGTACTCATCTTAAAAAGTCCAGGTGCTAAAACTTTTGGTTTCTCGATAACCGCTTTTCCCTTATCAACATTTTGTTTAGGTAGGGCAGGTGGAGTAACTGGTTTTGATGAAACATTTTTCTCATTGACTTTTGGAGGAGGCATAGAAACAGACATTTTTGGTTTGGAAACCGGTTTGGGAACATTTGCTTTCTCCGCAGTCAATGGTTTTTTAATCACAGTATCCACTGCCTTTCCTTTTTGACTTTCCAGCTGAGCCCTCAAAAGATCATTTTTCGCTTTCATGTCATTGTAGGCACGCTCATACGACAGTTTGTCATACTTGCATTCCTCAGTTTTTCGATCAAGTTGTTTAAAATATGAGACATTTTCTTTTTCAATTTTTCAAGAGCTTTTTCATATTTTGAAACAATTTCGGAGGTCTCAGACAGGAGTCTTTCATGATCTTCAACAGAATATGTTTGCAAAATAATGGACATAATATCAGTAGTCAGAACATCTTCGAAGAGAGAATCATTCAAAATTTCCAAAACTTTGATGTGTTCAAAACATTCATTAGCTTGCTTTACCAGGGATTTATGGTCCTTGACAAAGTCAGCTGTTTCTTTCAAAAACGCTTGTTCGAAATGAATTACCCTCGCACTGATGCCAGTTAACGGAGGTTCAATTTGAGTTTCAAAAAACTTTTTCTGTTCATTATCAAAACTAGTGAACCAGATGTTTGTTGTAATGTTGGTTTTAGTTTTAACAGTGTCTTGAAGATACCCAATTCTAGTTTTAACGTCATCTAAAATGCTTCTAGCATCACTTGTGTTAAAAGGATTGTTTGAAGACATTTGTTCGATTTTCGAAAGAGATTTGGAAACTACAACTGGTTTTGAAACAGATTTTGAAACTGGTGTTGACACTTTGTTTGAAACACTTGGTGTGATGGAAAACGTTGATTGAGAAACAAACGAAATACCATTAATTTTGTTCCATTTGTTATAATCAATTGGTTTGAGATCTGGATTCTTTTGTTTCATTTTTGATCTACTCTCCTCAGATAGTTCCAACGTTTCAAGAGAATCATGCACAATTATGGGTTCATGCAAAGGTTTTCCATGGTTCAACACATTCCGTTCTTTCTTAGCTTTATTGAGGAAACCAGGAGGTGAGTTACCAAGAGCCATTTTATGTGAAGTATGAAAAATCGGATTTACTTGATTAGAAAGCATCTTGTTTGTTTTAGCGGAATGACCCGTTGTAAGAAGTAAATTATCCAATTTTTTGATAGTTTCATTTTTATCCAGAATTTCATCAAGAAGAGAATCTTCTCGTTTTGAAAAATCAGCAATCAACTGTTTCTTCTCTTTTTCAAGATCAGAAAACAGTGTTTTTTGTTTAGAAAGTTGATCATTTAGTTCAGAAATTTCCTTGTTTAAAGATTTTATTTTCAAGTTCAGATTCACATCAAGTGTATCATACTTGATTTACAATTGTTTTTCTCTTAAAATAGAATCTCGGTAACCAATTTCTAATTCTGATATTTTGTTTGTATGAAATTCATAGGCTCTGGCGTTCTCTTTGTAACTCTCAAGCTCAGTGGTAAATTTAACATTCGCGGCCTTAACTTCGCGATTGACATTACTCACTTTCTCAATTTCAATGCCACAGTTATTGATTAATGATTCAAAATAAGCATGTGTTTCCTCATCAGTCTCAGTATTTTGTGCCACACAGCCTCCACTAGGATCCACATCTGTAGTTTCAGAGTAAGTATTGCTACAACTCGGATTGTCCATATATGTATCATAAGTAGGTGCTAGCGTCATAGAATGTTGTTCGTCATGAGTAACCACATCAAATATGACATTGTTATAGCATGGATCATTGATCGGTACCTCAGATACTGCGTTGGCGTCATAGATAGGAAGTGCGTCAGAGTCAGTGTCGTACTTAGTCTCCTGAAGATTTGCCATGAATATGCAGTTCGCATTGATTTCCTCGAGGTCTTCCAAATCATCCACGATAGTGAAAAAATCATTTTCCTCAGCACTCAACTGCGTCCCTGCTTCTTGCTTTTGTGCTAACAGCATAGCTTTCGGAAGAAACTCAGCATTCTTCTTGTGTGGCTTAGTGGGACAGTTTCGTGCCATGTGACCCATTCCTTGACAGTTATAACACTTAACATGATTACCCTGATTCACATTTCCATAATTCCCAATGACTGGAGCTGCAACATTCCCATTCTGATTACCCACTGCTCTATTCCCAACATTTTGTCCAATCTGATTTCCAACATTCTGACCCAACTGATTACCCTGATACGGAACCGCCTGATTACCCATACAAAATCCAGTAGCATAGCCCTGCTGATTCCCAATAACTCCAACCATTTGTCCTTGATTACCCATATTCACACCCGGCTGTGCAATTTGCCTGTTGCGAGTGTTTGATGAAATCCTTTGGTTGTTGTTAGTTGGTGTGGAATAGCGACTTCTGAATGCTTTACCCAATAAAGAGTATACCTGTTGCAAGGTCGCTTCTTGTTCAGCTTCAGGATCAGTGATTCCTTGTTCCTGGTATTGTGGATACGGTTGTTGAATGACTTGTTGTTCTGGTGGATAGAATTGTTGTTGTGGTTGTGGAATGTATTGCTGCAAGTTGTTGTTGGAAGATGATGAAGCTTGTTGTTGTGTATTCACTGAAGGTTGAGTCTTTGCAATAAGCGCCAATGGATCATGATTCTTTGCCAATCTTTCTTTCCTGACTTCATTGACTTCAGCTTGGTTTTGTTTCAGAAAATCATTCAGTTGATCAAAGTTCACCTGATGAAGGTCTTTTGTTTGGTTGACAATAGTTACATATCGTCCCCATTCTTCTGGAAGATTGTTCAGGAACTTGATGTTTTGAATGATAGTTCTGGGTGTCAACTTGTTTCTGATAAGCTCATTCATCAAAGTGCAAAACCTTCCATAGTAGGATTCAATGGATTCTCCTGGAGTTGAAGTAAACTTTTCCCATTCAGTTAGCAGCTTGTTCTCCATGTCTTGTTGACCAATTTCTGTTCCGTGACAAAGCCGTCTAACACGTTCCCACATATCGAAAGCAGTTTCACAACTGTCTACAACAGCAAAAATTTCTATTGGTAAACCCAGTTGGACAATATGAATTGCCATGTCATCTGCATCGACTTGCTTCTGATCCTCTTCAGTGTATTCTGATTCAGTTTGAGTATGATAATATGGTGGGACGTCAGGAGTTCCAGGGTCTAGGATTTGTCGAGGCTTGAAGGGTCCATTCTGAATGGATTGAATCATGAGTTTCCCATTAGGTTTGGTCTTGATGTAGCGAAGCATACGACTTTTCCATTGAAGATAACCACCTTTTGCCAACATAGGAGGACGGTTTTCGGCACCGGCTGCATGAATGTCTTGTTGAGTTGCCATTGATGAAGGTATGATCTGATAAAGTTGATGTAGGATCGATTCAACGATAGAGGAGTTGAGGTTGATGAAGATTAAGCTCGGTTGAGGTTTTTCTGAAAGTCGTACTCGTAACCTTGGTTCTTAGGCGTAAAACAATTCTCCCAAAATTTGAAATTCACTATAAAAATCAATTCTAAGGTCGTATGAAAAATTTTGAGTTATGACAATTTTGACGCCAAATTTGACCCGAAAATTTTGAATTTAGGCCCAAAAATTTGAATTTTTGACCAAAATATTCACAGTTAAACCAAAATTTGAATCTCGCGTAAAAATTGAACGTTTAGTCTCCTCAAAAAATTAAATTTTACTCAAGTTTTCCCGCCAAAACCGGTTTTTGCAAAATCCGACTTTTGGCCACCCCTACATAATAGTACTTTTACGCTTCTATTTACATTTGTTAGATTCATATTTATGAAAATTTTTAACTAAATAAAATTAGCGTCGGAGAGCGAAAATAAGTTAGAAAAAATATCATACTTAAATTAGCGTCGGACAGCCTAATTACTCGTTATGGTAACAATATCAATGTCAATTATATTGATCTTAGAGTCAACTTTTCTGCTCAAATTATTATGGTAACAATATCAACATCTTCTATAAATACATTATTACTCCATTCATCTTTCTAATATATATATATATATATAAACCCTTGAACCCTTATCTATACTATATAAAATGGAAAAATGGTCAAAGTGGAAAAAGTGAAAAATGTTGAAAGTTGAATGTTGAAAACATGGTCAATGAAGAGAGAAATAAATAATATAATTAATACTCTTATTAAAACACCCCATTACTTAAAAGTACAATAATTTATTCACATTGTACACCCAATTAAAAGCACATCTACCAAATTAAAAACAACCAATTGAAACCGATACCGGGTTGACCCGTTGAAACCGATACCGGTTGACCTGTTGAAACCGATACCGGGTTGACCGGGACGCTTCAAACCCGGAGGCTGATCGGTTTAATTTGACATTTTTCGACCCAACCTATCGGTTTGACTCGGTTTAAATCGACTGTTTTTTATCGAACGGTTCAACCAGTTGAACCACCCGGGTGAAATCGGGTTTCAAATTTGACAAAATTATATAAGAAATGATGAAGTAGTTGTGGAACCCGTGACAATTTTTTTGAAAGGAGAGAGACCAAGTAATTGTAGTTTTTGGTTTATTTTGCTTTGACACATGTAATTTGTCATTTGTATAATGTTATTTTAAAAAATGTTGCTCTTGCACCATTTAAGGGACTAACATATATAAAATATACTCACACACTTAGATCGACTCCACATAATTTTTTTAAAAACTATATATTTATGTAGCTATGCAACCACGCATCTAATTGTGGTTATTCGAAAACGATTCTCTAACGCTACAAATACAGTTTGTTGAAAGAAACTTATGGGTCATCGGAACTTTGCAGAAAACTAGACATCGCTGCCGCTAGGCGCGGGTACTCGTCTAGTATTCAAATAAACATCGATTGATAGGTGTTCCAAATTCAGGATGAAGTTTGAGGTATGAATTTTTTACCATTGTTTTGTTATTATTGTTTGATCTTATGTTTACTTTGGCTAAAGTTATCGTTAGTACCATGATGCTCAGTTATATATCTGGTACTTGAGTTTGCATAACTTGATGCTTTTTAAGCGTTTATAAGGTTATATTTTTTTTTCTAATTAATATACATGTTTCGGTTATTTTGATTCTAAAGACACGCGTTTTCATGCAGTAGGTTCTTCGAGTATTTGGATAATTCGATTGCCTATTAGCCTATTAGAATTATAAGGTTAGATTAAGCAGCGAGCACTAAGGTGTTTGAGTGTTTGGATAATTTTAATTTTTGACATGTTAGCTTATTTGATGCTACAAATACTTTTTTCCATATCGTGTTCAACTTTTGGTCATAACCTTGTAACATAATAATAAAAGTCATAGTTTAATAAATTTAATAAATGATGTTGATGTTTAGAAAGATGTAACTTATAGGATGTAAAAGTGTTACAAATATAAGAATTGATTCCTAATTTCCGTGATCATTCCGTATACTTTTTTTTATTTTTATTTTTTTTTAAACCTTTCTGCGTAGAAAGAGCTTAGGCGTAGACAACAGAAGTTACGAGTAGGAAATGGTTACGAGTAGGATGGCTTAGGCGTAGGATTCCTTAGGCGAAGGAAATGCTTATGCGTAAGTTTAAAGTTAGGCGTAGAAAAAGTTATGCGTAAGATTTAGCTTATGCGTAAGAAAAACTTAGGCGTAAGAAAAATGCTTATGCGTAAAGTATTCTACGCGTAAGTCTAAGCTTATGCGTAAGATTAGGGTTATGCCCAAAAATCCTTTACACTATCACAAAGGTAAAAGATATCCAAAAGTCGAAGTGTTCCACAAACCTATCCAAGTGAGGGAAGCACTGAGTAATCGTTATAGCTCGAAGAATCTGCACCAAAAAGTTATGCGTAGAACCTTATGCGTATAAACAGGGCGTTGACTTTCTTACGCGTAAAAAGAGGGTTTTGACCTACGCGTAAAAAAATTTCAGCGATTCAAACGATTTCTCTTGCACAGATAGCCTTAAAAACACTCGACTAACACAAAAATGTTGACCTTTTTCACCCAAAGTGCTTAGATAAGTTACGAGTATAAATGACCAACGAACCAAAAACGAGTTCAAAAATGAAGAAAAACACGTAAAGCTTCAAACTTTTTGCAAAAAACTGAAACTTTAGCACCAAATAAACCTTAAACCACAAGAATCTTGAATTTTTGAGTGCAAAAATTAAAGCTTTAAGCGTTTCAAATATGAATAACGAGAGCCTTTACGCAAACAGTACCAACCTTCAAAACAAACACAAACACTCCTAAACCATTGTTAGGCGATTGATACCAATTGTAGGACCTTACTTTTATCAACCTTATCACAAACCCAACACGAACACAAGTATAACCACGTAAACCAAACACACGTTATGCGTATAAGAATAAGAAGAAAGGAAAGATGGTGACTTGAATGATATGAAATCCGTGTATGTGAGAGGATAAAGATAAACACAATATGTTGTATATTCCAAAGAAAACACACTTTCAAGCACACCCCTCAAATGACCATTTGAGGGGTATTTATAGTCCAAGGGACTTGATGCCCTAAAAGGCTTTCCATGGGCTCGGTTTGGACTTGGATTGGGCTTGGTATTTTTAAGCTTATAAACGTCTAGAATAGCTTAACTCTTAACCAATTAGCTTAGCCCAATCCACGAGCCCGATGACTATTCTATCACGATATCTAACACACGTTACAAAGTTCCTAAATGTGAATGACCATCACTTCTAATAAAAACTATTAAGGCTAACAGGTATGTCGCGTGATCCAGGTTTCATTTGGATTGAATTTAAGTGTCGTTTGACTAGCGTATGTCATAAGTCTCGTGTTTGACCCGGATGGTCAAACTTTAAGTTAACGGGTCTAAGCGGGGTAACTAGTAATTGTAAGAATAGTTTGGAGTCACTGATATTATTTGATTAAGTCATGGTTTGAAGTGAAAATGATTAATGTGTTGTAAATAATTACTATTAAAGGATATCGAAACTAGTAAGTTGGCCAATGGTTTATACTAAGGTATAGATGGTAGAAACATAACTAGTTAATCATATATCAAGATCAAAAACTAATAATCGGTTAATAGTATAGGTCAACGACAAGTTTGCAATATATAAACTTAACAACTCGATATTGCAACGATCTAACTATACAACTATATCAGAACGAAACTATCGCGATATATGATATAAGACTTGATTAGATGACAGATAAGTTATCTATAAAACGGGATGGTGAATATTAAAACTAGATACGTGGCTAAATATATATATATATATATATATATATATATATATATATATATATATTTATATATATATATATCACCTATTACGAATATATTATAAAGTTTAACTATGATCTATGAATTTGGAATAACGTTGGATATACGAGTTATATTGATTATGGAATATACTTTATTAAACGTTTTGGATTAAACGAGTATAATATGTTAGACTCGGAAATGAGTTTGATATATTTATATCATGATATGCCTAAGTATTATATTTTAACATTTTAACTAATAATGGGACATCTATCTATATATTGTCGACTAATATGGTTTTATTAATTACGATAATAACTTGTATTTTATAAAAACAAGTTAACCTTTATACACTTGTCGAGAAATATTAATTTTGATACGATAACTCATTAAAGACATAATGTTTTGGGAACATTGGATAAACGAACGTATCATTTATAGGACACTACTTATTATACTTTATATGAAGTACTTTCTTATAACTTGAATAATTACGAATAGCGATTTAGAAACATTTAATGATTAAGTGATAAATGGAAACTTATCTCTTATTGATAATATGAGCGTTGGGATTATGGGGAAACAAGTTAATCTATTGATATTTAATAAGATGTCGTCACTTCATAGTCTTTGACTAGCTTGAGTATTGTCAGTATTTCTTGACTTTGTTAATGTCTTTTCATTTTAGCGTGAGTTATGGTCTATATGTCTCGATTATGTCGATGTCTTCTCTTCTTTCGCATGAGTTGTACGTTGCATCTATGTTTCTTACCACCACACGAAACGTTAAAACTAAAATTTGAAGATATTGATTATGAACTTTTGCGAACGATAATGTAATTTTGAAAGTAACGACATGAGTAATCCACGAAAACTACGACACAGTAATTTTATCAACTTCTTTATCTTATGAGCTATATTTTAAGATTATCGTATACGCATTAGGTTGCGTCACTTCTATTCTATCGTACTCGTCGTACGTTCATTTGGATGTCGTGGAGATTACCTTTAGATGCCAGTCGTGTCAATAGTGAATAGTGCATTGGTGTGGCTAAGGTGAGTTTCATAGCCCCACTTTTATCTATGTTTTTACTATATTGGGGTGAGAATCATGCTACTGTTTTTGGACTATTAAAACTATTTGGATTTGCTTATATCCTTGACTGTTTAGATAGATGTGCGGTAGTTGTTGTAAAGATCGTTGTAAGCTCTTAGACTAGCTCTAATATTATATCTAGGAACACATAATAATGAAAGCGGAATATTCAAACATAGAATCAACATTATTATGAACAAGGTTTTTTATTATCATAAACTAACTAACTATAATAAAGATCAAAGACTTGATCTAACACTAACTAACTATTCCTAGGCGTTTATACGCTAAGCCTAGGTTACACACACACCTCTTTAGTCGACTACATCTTGGAAGACTTAATTAAAACCTACACCTATGTCCTCTTTATATACTAGAGGATAAGGACTAATAAATAAAACTTCTTTTGCAAGCAAGTCCCTCCATCTTTTTGTAGGTTTCCTTGTTGTCATATTAAGTCCCTCTTGTTTCATTCTTTTTGTCTTTATCAACTCAAACTTATAATTCCCAACAATCTTCCCCTAGTTGATAATGACAAAACCATTCTTGAACGAACTTCCTAGACAGAGAGAAATTGAGATCGGGATCTCACCATGAATGAAACAAGTATGTCTTCCTTTGTCTTCCCCTTAATCCATGTCATGCCACTCAAACATCTCTTCCCCTTTTTGTTATTATCCAAATAGGGAACGTATGCAAATAATGATCTTGACCACTACGAACCAATATCATACTTCCAATCTAAGACTTCCAATGTTTAAAATCACCCACCATTACGCACCATAGGAAAAATGGATCCAAAACAGAAACGCAACTAGCATAGTAATAATGATCAACAGTAGTAAAAATCAAACACTTCCCCTTGAGTGATGCATGTACATCAATGATTCTTCAAAATCTGTAGGCTTTATGTAATGATTACTGATTTGTCGTTTTTCGTATAAGATATTTTCCGAAGAAATACAAAGGAATGTATTTCCCGGGTCGTTCTCCCAACGAAGGATGAATGGAGTTAAACGACTCACGTCGTGATTCGGATTCGAATAGGGAAAAGGGAATTTTGGGTGATTTCTAAACTACGGGGCAATGAAAAGTAAAGGGAAGCAATAAAAACTACTGAATCTCTGATGAAAACAAGGGAATTTAAACTAATAATGCAAATTATATCTAAAAACGCAAATAACGTAATTATAAAAACGCGAATTACAATGCAATCTAAGCTATTCTAAGTCCTAAAAGTGATCTAATATTTTTCTACAGTTAAAAAGATGATTTAAAAATTATTTGAAATTTAAAACTATTTTTTTTTTTGGTTTTCTCTATTTATTTTGAATTAAAAACTAATTTTAAACATTAAAAATAGACTTAAAATACTAAAAATTAGGAAAACATGCAAGAAAATTACAAAAAAAAATTTCAAAAATCAAGTTTAACTAAAAAGATTTTTCAAAACTGGAATCACATTTATTTGAATTTTTCTCTATTTATTATGAATTTAATACTATTTAAAATTAATTAAAATTCTAGAAAATACTAATTAAGCTAAGAAAATTCTGGAAAAATACTTTCTATGAATTTTTGAATATTCTAAAATTAATAAAATTAAAATTGTATTTTTCTGAGATTTTTCTAATTTATTTGAATAAAATGCTATTTAAAAATGCTAGAAAATGAATATAAATGAAGAAAAATAGCAAGAGACCATGGAAAAATATGAACACTTCCAGAATATTATTAAATAATCGAGAACAAGGGAAAATTAACAGAAACCAATTTGGAGATCAGGAACTATGGTTTGGGCGCACAACTAATGAAATAAGCACATGTAAATAAGCTAAAATCTAACCATAAGCTACTATAAGCTACCCTAGCCTTAATCTAACCTACCTTATGCTAATGCAACTGAATGGGACCCTAAAAGCACAGGCTAGAAGCATTTAAGCTCAAAAACAACTTAAGACTAACTAATGCCAAACGGCCCTACTGCAGCAACTTTGAGCTCCAATTCAGCTTATTTAGAAAAATCCTAAAAATACCATGTTGAGCACAACCAACAAGAGTGCTTATCTCCAGAATTTCAGCTAATTTGGAATTAAATTGAGGAAATTAAAAATATAAAAGTGGAAGCTGTTTGAACATAAAATGGATATTTTGACTTTTTATGAAAATCTTGCTATTTGACTATGATGAACTTTGGTTGATCGAATCTGATTGTAAATGATACTAAAGGATTCAAAGTGACTCAAATAAGCTAAACTATAATAATCTAAGCCTAAAATGCAAGTAAACTTAATCCTATCCTACCTGATAAGCATTAGAGATCAGATTAAGAGCAAATTTGACTTTGAGTGTTATCAAATGTAAACTAAAGACTGGAATAAGTGTAAATATCCTAATTAAGACTAATTCTACTAACCTTGACTACTGAACTATCCTCAAACTCAGAATTGAATCATTTACCAAACACACCTTAATATCCTAAAATGCAAATTAAAAGCAGTTAACTACTAATAATACCTATTGGATGAATGAAGCATGATCTAATATGATATTATAAGACTAAATGCAGAAATAATCACCATCAAAAACTCAAGTTCCAACATTATCTATATATGCAGATATAAGACTGATTGAAACAGAAATCACATAAAGAAGTATGCTGAAATTAAACACAACAAAATTCCAAATATAATAGCAATATTAAACTAAATTTGAACACATTTAGTCAACTAGATCATTACTCTACTGAATCAAATGAAAGAAAAAAACCGTGGACTTACAGGGGTCCTGTCACAATGACATGCTACTGAGATCAAAGAACTTACTAATCTAAACCTAATCTCAACCCAAATTCAGATCAAATTCAAACCATATCCATATTCATACTAACAACCAGAACAATCAACATGAGAATCTGCTGCATTGATTTTTTTATTGACCAAAGTTGAATTGTAAAAGTAGATTCTGAGTAATCAAGCTAAAATATATTTGGAATAAGCTCAAGTAACAATACAAATTATTGATAATGAAATAGTGATTTAGAGAAATATAAGCTGAAACAAAAACTTGTATTAATTTGAGTTCAAATGAAATTACCAATACTTGAATTAAACTAATTTACTGAAAACAATTAAAGACTACTCAGAAATCATACTCTAATCTACTCCTACTCTACATGGATTACAATATGTGAATAAAGAAGGAATATATAGCCAGCCTTGAGCTCATGGAAGGATCCAGAAGGTGTCATTTGTGCTTTCTCTGGTTGCTTGTCATCCATAGGATCATCATACACCTCATCCCATTAATTTCAACCATTGGATCATGAATACCACGTTAGCTCAGCCAATCTGAGGTGAGTATTTGAAAGGAATGACACACGGATTGCCAGCATGGCATCCGTGTGTCAGCATGTGTCAGGTGAAAGTACCTTTATGCCCTTAATTGTACCAATTTTGCTTAATTATGTTAGGGGTGTTTTAGGGTTCATAAGCTGGGAAAAAGGGGAAAATATATTTTGCGCCTTGGTTTTTTTTTTTCGTTTTGTGTTTGACCAGGTATAAGGGTGGGTTTGACCGGGTATTTAAATGAGTGGACCGGGTATGGGATAATGACCGGGTTGGTACTTGGGCTTGATGCTTGGGCCTTTGATGGAGTTAATTGGTTTTGGACAAAGGATAAAAATGTGATCCAATTGTTATTAAAAGGACTAAATGTGCACAATTCTGAATTTCATGGACCAAAAGTGTAAATTCTGAAATCATCTTTTCATTATGAAAATCTTCACAAATGCACAATTCGACCTTCCGGCTCACTTTAGCACTCTTTATCTCTCGTGCTCGGGTTTTCGATGATTTGGCTATCTTTTGTCTATTTTATCATATCCGTACTGCACATGCATAAACTCAAGAAAAAGACAAAATTAGCAATAAACGGCTCTTTCTTGGTTATTTTGGGTCTGATTTGATAAAGAAATGATATGTGTTTAAGCACATATCAAAATACCCCGAGAGACGATTGTGCGTGTCCCACATAATGCAATCAACTCACGCTTCTAAAACCAAGGATTTCAATCTCTTTCTACTAAACCTATGAAGAAGTAGCAAAGATTCCTCGAAAGAGATTAAGAACCCTTAATTCTAAAAACGCCCCGTTTACCTTTCTTATTTCATATATAGATATTACGATTAAGCACATTCCAGTTATGTGTGATGGTTTGTTGAACTTTCATGTTGATCAATAACTCCAGCATTTTTCAATCAACACATTAGGATCACGGAGTAGGAAACACAACACAGTGTGAAGTGACCATATGGATAGAATACATCGTCCCTGATTTTTCACAAGTCCCCAAACTAAGCGTAAAATCGAAATCATTGTTAAATATGATTCTAGATGCTAACACTACCCATGGAAGTTACTTGTGTAATTACCGTTTGCTCCCATTTTCCTATTTTCCTCTAGATTTTTTTATTTTTGTGAGAAATGAATTTCTTCAAGTTTCTCGTTTCGATAACTTTTATTCCGATAAAGATATAAAGCTAAGTCGCTAATTAGTTATCCACCTTCCCTCGAAAACCATTGCACACAAGAATGAAGTCCACATCAAGGTCCTAATTTCGCACGATTTAGGGAGATATCTCCTGGATTCAAAGTTAGGCTTAACACTTATTTCGACTCATTTGCATTTTTGCAATTTAGGCCCTTGGTCTTTTCAACCACTAACTCAACGGGATTACCGTTTTATCAGAAGTCTTATTATGACTTTGGATTTTCCTCAACCTTTTAGAAGTCCATGACAACGGGGGTACCGTCGGACATAGAAAACTTTTATGGCTTTGGATTTTTCAACTTTAATACATTTGGGCTTTATTTCATGTTAATTTTTGTGCCAAACTCTGAATCCTACGGCTTTTATAACAATAGAAACAATAGCAGCAAACTATCGGGAATCATTTGTCTATTACACCGCAAACGGCGATTACCTTGATGTGTACCTAACTCTCATGGGCAAGGATTCTCTAAAGAAGATAAAGAACTAACTATCGTCAAAAACTCGACATCTTTAATTATTTATTTAACAGATATGGGGTGAAACAATTTTGTGGGAACAAAAAGCCATAAGTACCTTCGATGGGCTCTAAAGAGAACCAACTACTCTACGCTTAGCATCTAAACTCATAAGTAACTCTATCATTCCTCGATCTCCGCAAATTTAAAATCCCAAATAATGAGATCCGTGGATGCTTAGCCGATAATTTTTAGATTATCTATGGTTAAGGGAACAAGCTAGGGCTCAACACGCCCGGTCAAGTCAGAATTCTATTCCTACTCTCACCAGCGGAAAGTCAACAAGGTGTCAAAACATACATTAACTTAGCTAATGCTTTGTCAAATAATCTCAAGTCTCGCATTTTTAAAGTCACTTATAAGAAACTAGCAACTTCTTGTTTAAGCTTCGCATATTTAAAATCACTTAAGGAGACTTGCAAATTCTTGGCCTTTTGAGCTAGAATCGCATTTTATAGCCTCTAGTCTAAGCAATTAGCAAAGGCTTTTTCAAGAAAACGAATATTTAAAGTAACTTCTAAGAAACTCGCAAGAACTTTTCAATCATAAAACTAACAAAAGCTTATAAAAATTTTTAAATTTTCTTATTTTTGCACAATTTTTTTTCATTTTCTAAGGAAAAACGGGGTTGCGAGAGTACATGACAAAAATAAGCAAGTGCGGTCAAATCAAATCGAACATTACCCTACCCCAGACTAAAATGAAACATTGTCCTCAATGTTTAAAGGCAAGGGTATCAACGAAAATCTAAAAGCCGTTTATTAAGTATGCTAAAAGATAAACGTTAGTCGATAAGATTTCGGATATCGGATTTCCATCAGCAACGATCATGAAACTCGAGTGGAGAAAAAACAAACTTCGAGCATGAGAGTCTTCATATCGGGAAAATCCTAGACAAAACCATCACAAACAACCAAACACGAGAAATCGAAGACGCTAACCCCTTCACGTCACTTATTAGAAAATAGAAAGAAGATAGAGATAAGCATGGGGTGCCTCCCACGAAGCACTACTGTTTTTGATCACCGAGTCGCTAGCCTGACTCGTCCCCGAATTCATTTGTCCTTGGGGAAGTAATCGGAAAGGATACCCGGATCAAAGATGGTATCCTCACTCCGGAGGGAAAGAGAACGGGTGGGTTGGGAGGGAAAGAAAATGTCGGGCTCCAGCACATAAAGGTTAAATCCTCCCAAACTCACAAAAGGTTTATCAAGAAAGAGTGATCCATCATCCGGTGGTTTTGCGGGCGGACGAAGGGATGATGGATTAAAATGAGAATACTCCAAAGAAGACGGGAATCCATGGTACATAGAGGTGTTTCTTAAAGGCTCAAACATGAAGGCATCCAAGAGAGGATCCTTTTTCCGAAAAACTTTTGTGCTATGAATGTCCTCTCCGATGAGTATCCCAGGGTTAAAAATCTTGTCCTCAGAGAGGAAGGAAATCAAAGTGTCATATATGTGAAAATCCTCACGAGGAGAGGAATCACTCTCGGATGAAAATTGTTGTGGAACCTCTGGGTCAACAAGTTCATCTGTCGAAATCTTCACTTCCTTATCTTTCTTCGGAAAAAATGGATCATCGTATTCTTCTTCATCCTCAGAAAGAATTGAGTCGGTGGGAGCAAGTTCATCGGTGAACTCCTCACTTTCTTCGGCAAAGAGTTGATTATCAAATTTTAGAGTATATTCAGAATCGAATTCAAACAAGGGATTCGTGAATGTCATTTTGAAAGATTCTGGATCGAAAGGTGTCTCAGAAGAAGGTTCCGAAATTTCAGAAGAAGGAGTGGGATTGCCACTCAAAGGAAAGTCGATTTTATTAGAAATCGGAGGTGGAACAAGTGGTGTGCTCTTAGAGCTAGCATTTTCCACCACTACCGTTGTAGTCTCCTTTTCTTGTTGCTTTTTCCGTTCAGCTCGTATTGTCGACATACTCTTAATCGTAAACCTTGAAAGATCAATTCTAGACGGTTTAGGTTCAACTTTCTTCACATCATTTGGATCATCCGGAGGGAGGTAAGAAGACGGTTCATTATATAACAATTTCTCGAGTAAAAGGATGTCCCCCTCCGGGTCAAAAGTAGCATTATTATTAATCTCAACTGGAATCGAATCATCATTAAGAAAGGCCTCGATGTCTTCCCAAATGGGGTCACTATTCGTAGTGAGAGACGGTAAAGTGGGATTGCCACTTTCTTCAGAGAAATCAATCACACCGATGCTATGGATAGAATGATCATCGGGTGGAGGTTTTGAAGTTTGTTCGGCATAAAACACAATCTTTTCATTTCCTTTTCTGATCGTCAATGTTCCTTGGTAATGATCCACAAGGACTTTCGCGGTTCTCAAGAATGGTCTTCCAAGAGTGAGAGGGACTCGGGCGTCAACCTCTATATCAACTACGGCGAAATCCACGGGAAAATGGAATTTATCCACTCGTACCAAAACATCGTTGACTACACCAACCGTGTGAGCAATTGTTCGATTAGCTAATTCGATAGTCATACAAGTCGGTATAAGAGTCTTCAATCCAAGCTCATGATATATCGCAAGAGGCATGAGACTTATGCTTGCACCTGAATCGGTCAAGGCATTATATTCCTCAATATCATTTAAAGAGCAAGGAAGGAGAAGTTTCCCGGGATCACCAAGCTTCTTGGGAGCTTGGTTCGAGGAAGAATTAGACGGAGTAGGCTCAAGTGAAATCTTTGAAATTTGTTCCAATTTCTTTTCATAAATCATTTCAGCAGTTTTGATCATATTAGTCGTAAGTTTGAACTTGGTTCCGGAAACAACTTTCATTTTGTCGAACCGTGATTGAATAGATTTGCACGGTGTAAGGTTAGAACTTGGCATTTTGATAGAGATAGAAGGAACTTGGGCAACCAGAGGTTGGACGTATTTGGCTTTTCCATTATCAAGAGGAATTACCGGGTCCTTTGTCACCTTGGTCTCTCGTGCTACACTCCTCGCCAGAGAGGAAGTAGTCATCGAGGGCCCATCATCTCGAATGGTAATGGATTTCATTTCTCCCTTCGGGTTTGGAATGATGTTACTTGGGAGAGAACCGGAACTCGAGGGTTGACTTATTTGGCACAAAACAGCGTTCAACATGTTCTCAAGTTTATTCTGTGAAGCATCCATCTTGTTGTTCTGAAGTCGAATTTCGTTCTTAAACTCATTGCTTTGTCTAGTTAACGAAGATTGGAATTCATTTCTCAAACTTGAAATCTGGGTTTGCATGGTGTGGATTTTAGCATTATTGTGCTGAACGTAATTCGAGAATTCTTTAGAAGGCAAAGGCGGAGCTTGATAGCTTGAAGCTTGATATCCTTGATTGTAATTGACCCCTTGGGTCGGGTATTGATTTGGTGGGGCTTTGAATTGGTTTTGAACATTTGGTCCACAAACTTGATTCTGATTAAAACGAGTTTGATTGTTCGATTGAGAAAAACCCGGAGGTCCCATTTGATTACTAACACGAGGGTTTGGTTCAACTTGAGGACCGTATTGGTTACCTCCGGTTACGGCATTAGCTTCAAAAGGATTACCATCGGTGGCGGTACAATTGTAGTAGGCATGCGGGCCACCATAAATAGTACAAGTTGTTTCCACCGCTTTGACTTGAGCGGGTGGAGAAGAATTAATCTTAGCCGTCTTAATCTTAACCAAAGCCTGAATCATATCCGTAAGCTTATCAATCTTAGCATCGGTGCTAGACGTATTTTCGTAAGACGAGGACGATGGTGAAACACTCACTCGGGCAGCAACCGATTTGCTACGTGAGGTACGAACTTTTGATTTATTCTCAATAATCGACAAGGCATCTCTCGTTGATTGGGTCAACAAATTACCACCCGCGGCGGCATTGAGAGAGTCTTGATCAGTTTCATTCAAACCGTTATAAAACGTATCAAGTTGGTGTAATTCCGTAAAACCATGATGGGGACATTGCCTAAGCAAATCTTTAAATCGGTCCCATGCCTCACTAAATGATTCATCAAATCTTTGTGTGAATTTTGTAATTTCATTTTTAAGCTTGTTGTTTTAGACGGTGGGAAGAATTCGTTCACGAATTTTGACACTAAATTCTCCCATGTGGTTATCGATCGAGGGGGTAGTTTTTCGAGCCAAATCCGGGCGGCCCCCTCGAGTGAAAATGGGAAGAGTAGTAGCTTGATGGCTTCTTCCGGTACGTTACGATATTTGATCGTAGACGGGAGCTTGTTGAATCGTCGGATATGAGAGTGAGGATCGTCCCTCTCAAATCCGTAAAATTGGCTCGACGAAACCAAATTTATCAATCCGTGTTTAAGCTCAAAGTTATCGGCAACGATTGCCGGGACGACGATGGCTTCTCCATAACCCTCGGTGGGTGCTTGTAGTTGCTCTAGCATGGATCGGTTGTCCTCCACCATTTCGACGATGGGCGGAGTCGGATTAGTTCGAATCTCGGGTTCGACTAATTGAGCACGTCTATTTCGCCTTCTCGTAATTGTAGCAGCTTCAACGTATCGGTTCGTAGTTATTAGAACGAGTGCGCATGCACTTTCAAAAACCAAGGCAATTAAATGAGAACGGTATTCGAAAACAACAGTGAACTTAAACCAATAATCCCAAGTGAATAAATCACTTATATAAGACAAACGCACAAGCGAGCGGAGAAGCTATTTAGGTCAGCACGAAGCTTATTAAAAACCCGCCTCTTTTCAGCCGCAATTTAATGTCAGGCCGTCCTTATACCCACCACACAGTTTGTTTATCCGATAGAAATAAATCGACTCACAAGCGACACAAAGGCAAGTTTTTGATCTTTAGTTCGGGAACTTACTAATGATAACACTTCCGTTGAGAATGTTATATAATTGATGTATTCTATTTAAGCTCAAAAACAGAAGAGAAAATCTTTTTGTATTTTTAATATGATATATATATATACAAAAGAAAAAGGAAAATATTTTTTACTTTTTTGATTTTTATAAAAAATAGTAACTTCACGAAGGAAGGATCTCGAGTCACTAATCGTCAAACCGTTAACGATATTGTCGCGACACAACCTCCCCGGCAGCGGCGCCAAAATTTGATTTGTCGTTTTTCGTATAAGATATTTTCCGAAGAAATACAAAGGAATGTATTTCCCGGGTCGTTCTCCCAACGAGGGATGAATGGAGTTAAACGACTCACGTCGCGTGATTCGGGATTCGAATAGGGAAAAAGGGAATTTTTGGGTGATTTCTAAACTACGGGGCAATGAAAAGTAAAGGGAAGCAATAAAAACTACTGAATCTATGATGAAAACAAGGGAATTTAAACTAATAATGCAAATTATATCTAAAAACGCAAATAACGTAATTATAAAAACGCGAATTACAATGCAATCTAAGCTATTCTAAGTCCTAAAAGTGATCTAATATTTTTCTACAGTTAAAAAGATGATTTAAAAATTATTTGAAATTTAAAACTAATTTTTTTGGTTTTCTCTATTTATTTTGAATTAAAAACTAATTTTAAACATTAAAAATAGACTTAAAATACAAAAAATTAGGAAAACATGCAAAAAAATTACAAAAATATTTTTCCAAAATCAAATTTAACTAAAAATATTTTTCAAAACTGGAATCACATTTTTTTGAATTTTTCTCTATTTATTATGAATTTAATACTATTTAAAACTAATTAAAATTCTAGAAAATACTAATTAAGCTAAGAAAATTCTGGAAAAATACTTTTTATGACTTTTTGAATATTCTAAAATTAATAAAATTAAAATTGTATTTTTCTGAGATTTTTCTAATTTATTTGAATAAAATGCTATTTAAAAATGCTAGAAAATGAATATAAATGAAGAAAAATAGCAAGAGACCATGGAAAAATATGAACACTTCCAGAATATTATTAAATAATACTGAGAACAAGGGAAAATTAACAGAAACCAATTTGGAGATCAGGAACTATGGTTTGGGCGCACAACTAATGAAATAAGCACATGTAAATAAGCTAAAATCTAACCATAAGCTACTATAAGCTACCCTAGCCTTAATCTAACCTACCTTATGCTAATGCAACTGAATGGGACCCTAAAAGCACAGGCTAGAAGCATTTAAGCTCAAAAACAACTTAAGACTAACTAATGCCAAACGGCCCTACTGCAGCAACTTTGAGCTCCAATTCAGCTTATTTAGAAAAATCTTAAAAATAAACTAAAAATACCCTGTTGAGAACAACCAACAAGAGTGCTTATCTCCAGAATTTCAGCTAATTTGGAATTAAATTGAGGAAATTAAAAATATAAAAGTGGAAGCTGTTTGAACATAAAATGGATATTTTGACTTTTTATGAAAATCTTGCTATTTGACTATGATGAACTTTGATTGATCGAATCTGATTGTAAATGATACTAAAGGATTCAAAGTGACTCAAATAAGCTAAACTATAATAATCTAAGCCTAAAATGCAAGTAAACTTAATCCTATCCTACCTGATAAGCATTAGAGATCAGATTAAGAGCAAATTTGACTTTGAGTGTTATCAAATGTAAACTAAAGACTGGAATAAATGTAAATATCCTAATTAAGACTAATTCTACTAACCTTGACTGCTGAACTATCCTCAAACTCAGAATTGAATCCTTTACCAAACACACCTTAATATCCTAAAATGCAAATTAAAAGCAGTTAACTACTAATAATACCTATTGGATGAATGAAGCATGATCTAATATGGTATTATAAGACTAAATGCAGAAATAATCACCATCAAAAACTCAAGTTCCAACATTATCTATATATGCAGATATAAGACTGATTGAAACAGAAATCACATAAACAAGTATGCTGAAATTAAACACAACAAAATTCCAAATATAATAACAATATTAAACTAAATTTGAACACATTTAGTCAACTAGATCATTACTCTACTGAATCAAATGAAAGAAAAAAACCATGGACTTACAGGGGTCCTGTCACAATGACATGCTACTGAGATCAAAGAACTTACTAATCTAAACCTAATCTCAACCCAAATTCAGATCAAATTCAAACCATATCCATATTCATACTAACAACCAGAACAATCAACATGAGAATCTGCTACATTGATTTTTTTATTGACCAAAGTTGAATTGTAAAAGTAGATTCTGAGTAATCAAGCTAAAATATATTTGGAATAAGCTCAAGTAACCATACAAATTATTGATAATGAAACAGTGATTTTGAGAAATATAAGCTGAAACAAAAACTTGTATTAATTTGAGTTCAAATGAAATTACAAATACTTGAATTAAACTAATTTACTGAAAACAATTAAATACTACTCAGAAATCATACTCTAATATACTCCTACTCTACATGGATTACAATCTGTGAAAGAAGAAGGTATATATAGCCAGCCTTGAGCTCATGGAAGGATCCAGAAGGTGTCATTTGTGCTTTCTCTGGTTGCTTGTCATCCATTGGATCATCATACACCTCATCCCATTAATTTCAACCATTGGATCATGAATACCACGTTAGCTCAGCCAATCAGAGGTGAGTATTTGAAAGGAATGACACACGGATTGCCAGCATGGCATCCGTGTGTCAGCATGTGTCAGGTGAAAGTACCTTTATGCCCTTAATTGTACCAATTTTGCTTAATTGTGTTAGGGGTGTTTTAGGGTTCATAAGCTGGGAAAAAGGGGAAAATATATTTGGCGCTTGGTTTTTATTTTATTTCGTTTTGTGTTTGACCAGGTATAAGGGTGGGTTTGACCGGGTATTTAAATGAGTGGACCGGGTATGGGATAATGACCGGGTTGGTACTTGGGCTTGATACTTGGGCCTTTGATGGAGTTAATTGGTTTTGGACAAAGGATAAAAATGTGATCCAATTGTTATTACAAGGACTAAATGTGCACAATTCTGAATTTCATGGACCAAAAGTGTAAATTCTGAAATCATCTTTTCATTATGAAAATCTTCACAAATGCACAATTCTGACCTTCCGGCTCAGCTTTAGCACTCTTTATCTCTCGTGCTCGGGTTTTCGTCTGATTTGGCTATCTTTTGTCTATTTTATCATATCCGTACCTGCACATGCATAAACTCAAGAAAACAGCAAAAAATAGCAATAAACGGCTCTTTCTTGGTTATTTTGGGTCTGATTTGATAAAGAAATGATATGTGTTTTTGCACATATCAATTACTTGTGAAGAAAACCAAATATAACGAATTTGATGAAGAAGTAGAATTTCCCAAACTTGTATCTTAAATCTTTTACTATCCACGGAACTCCATACTTATACGAATCACCAAATATAAGTAGACCGCAATCCCTTGACAAAATCACTGAGCACAATAACGTCACTCCTTTAAGTGTTATGTCAATTCTTTGTCATAATCATTGAAGCACGAACAAGTTACCTTAAAAGTAGCTATGATCCTTTAAGATATGATAAAACACGTATCCAAGTAATTCCACTTCACCTTTAAAGAAGTGATAGTCAAACCTCTTCCTAATCAATTCTTCAATAAAATCAACTTCGAGCTTTTTAAAATCTTTAAGAACAAATAACTAAACTCCTTGTGTGTGTGAACCAATCTCGTGTGTGTGTCGCTAAAAATCCATAACAATCGTCATGCTTGACTTCCCCTTAAATCGAAAACCATACGAGAACCAAAACAAAATAATCTCTTTGTGTGTGTCGTTTGATATCACAAGTAAAACTGAGAATCATAACCATGCTATCCGATATCAAACAATGCTTATAGACCACATGAGCTTCCCCTCAAATCACTAAGAGATATTATAGACCTTCTGACCATGATGCCCATACAACAATCAAACAACAATGGTCAAATATATCATACTCACATCATCAAAATAAACCAAAATCTGTGTGTGAATACCTTAGGACCACGCAAATTCAACATAAAAAAAAATTACCCCATGCGTTTAATAAACCATACGTCCACTTGCAGGTACACAAGTATTATCCAATCATGCATGCTTAAAACAACCTGACCCTATGTGAACTTGTAGCCAATCAAAACAAGCTTTGCAAAATATCATGCATGAACCAATGTGTTACCCTTTTCTCACCGTCCCATGTGGGTAGTCATCCAAGTTACCAACCCATGTTATAAGGTCCCACGACAAAAACCTTAGCAGTATAGAGTTGGAACCAGCAGTACTTGTATTCCATATAGAAGCAGTACTTTGAACTTATACGGGCATAGCAGTACGTAACGAGAACCAACAGTACTTTGATCAAACAGACGGCAGTACTTTCGTCTCGTGGAGCAAGATACTTTGTAACTAAGTAGCAATACTTTCTTTAACACGAGCAGTATAAACTTCTAAATACTAGTACTTGTTACAGCCATGAAACCATCCTACCTGATGCATTGCTATCCACAAACCTATCATGAGCAGTAGGAACCCAAAGACAGCGAGATACCTAGCGTCAGAAAATTATATAAATAACAGCAGGTATCATCAATAAGGAGTATCGCAAGCAGCAGATTCAAATGACCAATGAGCGGTAGAACCCATTGCTAGCAGCAGTACATGAAACCATAGCAGCAGATACACGACAAAAGTAGCAGCTATTACGAAAACCTTAGACTGCAGTAGATTGCATCATAACGAGCAGTAGATTTTAAAAGCATAGCAGTAGTCATCATCGAGTACTTAACTAACAGTACTAATGTAATCCTTTAACATGAATGAAATTTGTAGACCAAGTTACTTCATGACCATCATCCCATGTGATATGTTACCTTTACTTTTATTAAGTATGTCACACTATTGATACCTTAAACCCTTATTAAACCATCGACCCATGTAATAATAAGTATGAGGATATTTAATGTTATTCTCTTGTGGAGTCTAACTACTAAACGAATATTCATTCTTAACTCCACAATTAATGTTTTAAGTTAACATTAATTGAAAACTTCACAATTGAATATTTAATATACGATCCATGATTGTGATGAAACAACCAATCAAATATTCTACTGACCCCAATGCGTTAATGTAGTACGAGGCTACGAGGTAAATATCCACCTTAAACAATATCACAACTAGAAGTTACCTCAACAAAAGAATTTAATTGGTACAAGGTTGAAAACACCAATTATGCGGTATAAACCTTAAACGCCAATCGAACCTTCATCAAATATGCTTTTATCCATGAATCATAGACTCCAAATAACATATATCCAGCTTCCATAATCAATTAATTCAAGTAAACACGAATTTAGAAAGTTGAATAAGCATGAAAACCCTAAAATTCGTTTTTGAAAACCTCCTTCAGCAACCAACTTCGACATTAACTAACTTTTTCTTGAGAGCTCAGATCAACGATCCCTCCGGTGGAAAGTTAGATGGCAATATAGAGAACATCCACCCAAATTTTTTCGTCACGATCTAACGGTTAACGAAAAAGTTATGATCGTTTGAAAACAGTCCTGCAGAAGCCTTACGGAAATTTTCTCAGTTTCAGCAGCTGACTTCGAGAGCTTATATCTTTCAATTCAGAGCTCCGATTGACAATCCCTTCGGTGAAAATTTAGATGGATATACTGAGATGCACCAGCAAAATTTTTAGCTCGATCCAATGATTCAATTAAAAGTTATGGCCTCTTGAAAACAGTGCTGCAGAAGTAATACGAAAATTTCATACTCGAATTTTTTTTCTTCTTTTCTCTTCGAAAAACCTTGTAGATCCTAGATATCATGAGCCCCAGGCTCTGATACCACATGTAAAGATCGTTGTAAGCTCTTAGACTAGGTCTAATATTATATCTAGGAACACATAATAATGAAAGTGGAATATTCAAACATAGAATCAACATTATTATGAACAAGGTTTTTTATTATCATAAACTAACTAACTATAATAAAGATCAAAGACTTGATCTAACACTAACTAACTATCCTAGGTGTTTATATGCTACACCTAGGTTACACACACACCTCTTCAGTCGACTACATCTTGGAAGACTTAATTAAAACCTACACCTATGTCCTCTTTATATACTAGAGGATAAGGACTAATAAATAAAACTTCTTTTGCAAGCAAGTCCCTCCATCTTTTTGTAGGTTTCCTTCTTGTCATATTAAGTCCCTCTTGTTTCATTCTTTTTGTCTTTATCAACTCAAACTTATAATTCCCAACAGTTGTTGCCTTAGACTAGGTTGAACCGTTGCCTAGCTAAGAATAGACTTCTACCTCGACCTAGTCTGGGGTTGGCAAATGTTCTAGAGGTTGCCACGACAGTGCTGGACTAGAGTCGCGAGGCCCGAGTAATCCCTGGATGCGGGATATGGTTATATGGTTGGTGATCCGGGTAGGATCGGTGTGTGCAAACGGTATTTATCTATCTTAGGTCTTGCATAGCAAATCAGCTCCTACAGGTCCACTATATTTTTGTTGAAATTAAACCTATGAACTCACCAGCGTAAGCTGACCTTTTAGCATGCATTCTCAAGTTTAAGGCGACAGCTCACTTTTGGAAGGCACTTGGCAAGGGGCATGGTCATAGGCGACTCTGATGAATAAAGGGGACCGCTTTAATTATCTTTTGGGCCTATTTAAGCACTACTTTCATTAATGTAAACTTATGGTTTTTAATTAATGAATCTTATTCTAAATTAATGGGATAAAAACCATTCTTTGTACCTTATGTTGTGATACCAAGATTGTGGCACCCAAAGGCTCGTATGCTTCCGCTAGACCCAAATTTCGGGGTGTTACATTTCTCTTGACGAATACCACCCTTAGATCATAGTCTCTTGTCATCCCATCAATCACGACCATTAGATTAATCCCTCCACGTAACATCCACCAATCATAGAAGAGGAATGGTTAATATGACACACGAATTGCCAGCATGGCATTCCGTGTGTCAGGTGTGTCAGGAGAAAGTACAAATCTATCCTCAATTTGTTTGAATTGGATTAATTGTGCTTAAGGGTAATTTAGGGTTTATGGAACCTGGGTAAAAAATGAATTTGGGGAAGAATGTTTGGCGGTAAAGAGTTATTATTTTTTTATTGGTTTGACTCACGTTTGACCGGAGGTGTAAAGGAGTATTAGTTGACCGGGGTTTTAGTTTGACCGGGTATGGACTTGGATTTGGGCTTTTGTTATTTAGATGGGCCAAAGGTGTAATAGAGTTAGATTAGGACTCGTATTGGATCCAAAGGTTATTATAAGGAGCAAACATGTAACTTCTGAATTTCCAGGGACTAGCCATTTTTGCCAAATCTGAAACTCCAGGGGTAATTTCTGCCAATTGCTGAAACTTGAGGGACTAATTCTGCCATTTCTCTAAAGTTGAACAAATCTTTCATAAATCATCCTCTCAGCATCAAAGTCTTCATAATTGCTCATTTATGACCTTCCGGCTCAGCTTTAGTACTCTTTCTCTCTCGTGCTCGGGTTTTTGTCTGATTTGGCTTTCTTTTGCGTGTTTTGTCATATCCATACCTGCACATGCATAAACTCAAGAAACCAATAGATATTAGCAATAAACGGCTCTTTTCTGGTTATTTTGGGTCCATTTTGGTAAAGAAATGGTATGTGTTTAAGCATATACCAAAATACCCCAGACTAGACGATTATCGTGTCCCCACGCCATGCAATCAACTCACGCTTCTAAAACTAAGGATTTCAATCTCTTTCTACTAAACCTATGGAAAGTAGCAAAGATTCCTCAAAAGATATTAAGAACCCTTAATTCTAAAAACGCCCCGTTTACCTTTTAATTCATATATAGATATTACGATCAAGCACATTCTGATTATGAGTGACGGTTTGTTGAACTTTCATGTCGATCAATAACTCCAACATTTTTCAAACGACATTTTAGGATCACGGAGTAGGAAACACAACTCAGCGCGAAGTGACCATATGGATAGAATACATCATCCCTGATTTTTCACAAGTCCCCAAACTAAGCGTAAAATCGAAATCATTGTTAAATATGACTTTAGATGCTAATACTACCCATGGAAGTTACTTGTGTAATTACCTTTTGCTCCCATTTTCCTATTTTTCCTCTATTTATTTTATTTTTGTGAGAAATGAATTTCTTCAAATTTCTCGTTTCGATAATTTTTAATCCGATAAAGATATGAAGCTAAGTCGAAAATTAGTTTTCCATCTTCCCTCGAAAACCGTTGCACACAAGAATGAGGTCCACATCAAGGTCCTAATTTAACACGATTTAGGAAGATATCCTTTTTATGGCGATCGAAACAACTCATCTACGAGTCCAGAGACAGAAGCTTTATTTAGATATCTCCCGGTTTTAAAGTTTGGCTTAACACTTATTTCAGGACATTTGCATTTTTGCAATTTAGGCCCTTGGTCTTTTCAACCACTAACTCAACGGGATTACTGTTTTATCAGAAGTCTTATTATGACTTTGTATTTTCCTCCACCTTTTTGAAGTCCATGGCAACGGGGGTACCGTCGGACATAGAAAACTTTTATGGCTTTGGATTTTTCACTTTAACACATTTGGGCTTTATTTCATGTTAATTTTTGTGCCAAACTCCGAATCCTACGGTTTTTATACCGTAACACTGACAGTACCTCAATGTGTACCCAACTCTCATGGGCAAGGATTCTCTAAAGAAGATAAAGAACTAACTATCGTCAAAAACTTAACATCTTTAATTATTTATTCACAAATATGGGGTGAGACAATTTTGTGGGAACAAAAAGCCATAAGTACCTTCGATGGGCTCTAAAGAGAACCAACTACTCCACGCTTAGCATCTAAACTCATAAGTAACTCTATCATTCCTCGATCTCCGCAAATTTAAAATCCCAAATAATGAGATCCGCGGATGGTTAGCCGATAATTAAATTATCTATGGTTAAGGGAACAAGCTAGGGCTCAACACGCCCGGTCAAGTCAGAATTCTATTCCTACTCTCACCAGCGGAAAGTCAACAAGGTGTCAAAACATATATTAACTTAGCAAATGTTCGTCAAATAATCTCAAGTCTCGCATTTTTAAAGTCACTTATTAGAAACTAGCAAATTCTTGTCAAAGCTTCGCATATTTAAAATCACTTAGGGAGACTTGCAAATTCTTGGCCTTGTGAGCTAGAATCGCATTTTATAGCCTCTTGTCTAAGTAATTAGCAAAGGATTTTTCAAGAAAACTCATATTTAAAGTAACTTCTAAGAAACTCGCAAAGACTTTTCAATCATAAAACTAGCAAAAGCTTACAAAATTTTTTAAATTTTCTCATTTTTGCACAATTTTTCATTTTTTAAGGAAAAACGGGGTTGCGAGAGTACACGGCAGAGAATAAGCAAGTGCGGTTAAATCAAATAGAAGATTACCCACCCCAGACTAAAACGAAACATTGTCCTCAATGTTTAAAGGCAAGGGCATCAACGAAAATCTAAAAGCCGTTTATTAAGTATGCTTAAGGATAAACGTTAGTCGATAAGATTTCGGATATCGGATTTCCATCAGCATTGATCATGAAACTCGAGTGGAGAAAAGACAAACTTCGAGCACGAGAGTCTTCATATCGGGAAAATCCTAGACAAAAACATCACAAACAACCAAACACGAGAGATCGAAGAGGCTAACCCCTTCACGTCGCTTATTATAGAAAATAGAAAGAAGATAGAGATAAGCATGGGGTGCCTCCCACGAAGCGCTACTGTTTTTGATTATCAAGTCGCTAGCCTGACTCGTCCCTGAAATCATTTGTCCTTGGGGAAGCAAACGGGAAGGATACCCGAATCAAAGATAGTATCCTCACCCCGGAGGGAAAGAGAACGGGTGGTTTGGGAGGGAAAGAAAATGTCGGGCTCAAGCACAAAAGGGATAACTCCTCCCAAACTCACAAAAGGTATATCAAGAAAGAACGATCCATCATCTGGTGGTTTTGCGGGTGGACGAAAGGATGACGGATCACAATAAGAATACTCCATAGAAAAAGGGAGTCCATGGTACAGAGAAATGTGTTTTGAAGGCTCAACAATGAAGGCATCCAAGATAGGATCCTTTTTCCGGATAACTTTGGTGATATGAATGTCCTCTTCGATGAGTATCCCAGTGTTAAAAATTTTGTCCTCGGAGAGGAAGGAAATCAAAGTATCAGCTACGGGAAAATCCTCACGAGAATAGGAATCATTCTCGGATAAAAAATAGTGTGGGACCTCTGTATCAACAAGCTCATCAGTAGAAACTTTCACTTTCTTTTCTTTCTTCGGATAAAATGGATCATCGTATTCTAAATCTTCCAAAAGATCATTCTCTAAAAGAATCGATTATGTGGGAGCAAGTTCATCGGCGAACTCCTCGAGAAGTAAATCGATATAAGAATCCTTGAGATCGGGCTCTGAAGGATTAGTAGACGGCTCGATAACTTTACTTTCTTTTTCTTTCGGAGGGCGTGAAGAGTCCATTTTAAGCATTTCTTCAATCAAACAAATATCTCCCTCGATGTCAATATCGGCATAATCAATTTCCGGTGAAACTGAATCGCTTTTCAAATAAGCCTCAATCTCTTCCATGATGGAATCACTTCCCTCAAACGGAGTGACGAAAGAAGAAGATTCAGAAATGATTTGTTTAGAAGAAGGTTCCATAGAAGAAGGAGAAGGAGTGGGATTGCCACTCAAAGAAAGCTTGATTTTTTTGGAAACAAGATTAATACGATACACAGAAAGAGGAGGTGGGACAAGTGGTGTGCTCTTAGAGCTAGCATTTTCCACCACTACCGTTGTAGACACCTTTTCTTGTTTCTTCTTTCGTTCAGCACATATGGTCGACAAACTCTTAATCGTAAATCGTGAAAGACTTAGATCAATTCGAGATGATTTTGGCTCAACTTTCTCCAACTTATCAACATCATCCGAAGGGGGATAAGAAGATGGCTCATCATTAAACAATTTCTCAATTAAAAGGACGTCCCCCTCCGGGTCACAAATAGCATTATCAATCTCAGCAGAAACCGAATCATCATGAAGAAAGGCCTCGATCTCTTCCCAAATGGGGTCACTTTCCATAGTGAGAGCTCGGGCATAATTGGGTTAGATGATAAAGTGGGATTGCCACTTTCTTGAGAGAAATCTATCACACCGATGTTGTGGATAGAATGGTCATCGGGTGAAGGTTTTGAAGTTTGCTCGGCATAAAATATTATCTTTTCATCACCTTTCCTTATTGTTAATGTTCCTTGGTAGTGATCCACTAGGACTTTTGCGGTTCTCAATAAGGGTCTTCCTAAAGTGAGAGGGACTCGGGCGTTAACCTCTATATCAACTACAGCGAAATCCACGGGGAAAATGGAATTTATCCACTCGTACCATGACATCGTTGACTACACCAACCGTGTGAGCAATTTTTCGATTAGCTAATTCAATAGTCATACGAGTCGGTATAAGATTCTTCAATCCAAGCTTCTGATATATTGAAAGAGGCATGAGGCTTATGCTTGCACCTGAATCGGTCAAGCAGTACATACCTCGATATTATCAAAAGAGCAACGAAGGAGAAACTTCCCGGGATCACCAAGCTTCTCGGGAACAACCAGAGAAGAATTAGACGGTGTAGGCTCAAGTGATATCTTTGAAATTTTCTCCAATTTTTCTTCATAAATCATTTCAGCAGCTTTGATCATATCAGTCGTAAGTTTGAATTTGACTCCGGGCACAACTTTCATTTTGTCAAACCGTGATTGAATAGAATTGCATGGTGAGAGATTAGAATTTGGCATTTTGAAGGAGATAGAAGGAACTTGGGCAACCAGAGGTTGGACGTTTTTGGCACTTCCATTATCACTAGGAAATACCGGGTCCTTTGTTGCCTCGGTCTCTCGTGCTACACTCCTTACCGGAGAGGGAGTATTCATCGATGGCCCATCATCTCGAATGGTAATGGATTTCATTTCTCCCTTCGGTTTTGGAACCGTGTTACTCGGAAGAGTACCGGAACCCGAGGGTTGACTCATTTTGCACAAAATAGCGTTCAACATGTTCTCAAGTTTGTTCTGAGATGCATCCATCTTTTTTTCTGAAGTAGAATTTCATTCTTAAACTCATTGCTTTGTCTAGTCAACGAAGATTGGAACTCATTTCTCAAATTTGAAATCTAGGTTTGCATGGTTTGGTTAGTAGCATTATTATGCTGAACGTAATTTGAGAATTCATTAGAGGGCAAAGGCGGAGCTTGATAACTTGAAGCTTGATATCCTTGATTAGAATTGACCCCTTGGGTCGGGTATTGGTTCGGTGGGGCTTTGAATTGATTCTGAACATTTGGTCCTCGAACTTGATTCTGATTAAAATGAGTTTGATTGTTCGATTGAGAAAATCCCGGAGGTCCCATTTGATTACTAACACGAGGATTCATTTCAGCTTGAGGACGGTATTGGTTACCTCCAGTTACGGCATTAGCTTCGAAAGGATTACCATCGGTAGCGGTACAATTGTAGTAAGCATGCGGCCCACCACAAGTAGTACAAGTCGATTCCACCGCTTTGACTTGAGCGGGTGGAGGAGAATTAATCTTAGCATCCATAATCTTAACTAAAGCCTGAATCATATCAGTAAGCTTATCAATCTTAGCATCGGTGCTAGACGTATTTTCGAAAGAAGAGGAAGAAGGTGAAGCACTCACTCTGGGCAGCAACCGATTTGCTACGTGAGGTGCGGACTATGGATTTGTTCTCAATAATTGACAAGGCGTCTCTCGTTGATCGGGTCAACAAATTACCACCCGCGGCGGCATTGAGAGAGTTTTGATCATTCTCATTTAAACCGTTATAAAACGTATTAAGTTGGTGCAATTCAGAAAAACCATGATGGGGACATTGTCTAAGTAAATATTTAAAACGGTCCCATGCCTCACTAAATGATTCATCAAATCTTTGGGTGAATTTTGTTATTTCATTTTTTAAGCTTGTTGTTTTAGACGGTGGGAAGAATTCATTCACGAATTTTGACACTAAATTCTTCCATGTGGTGATCGAACGAGGGGGTTGTTTTTCAAGCCACATCCGGGCGGCCCCATCTAGTGAAAATGGGAAGAGTAGAAGCATGATAGCTTCTTCCGGTACGTTACGATATTTGATCATAGACGTGAGCTTGTTAAACCGTCGGATATGAGAGTGAGGATCGTCCCTCTCAAATCCGTAAAATTGGCTTGACGATACCAAGTTAATTAATCCGTGTTTAAGCTCGAAATTGTCGGCAACGATTGCCGGGATGACGATAGCTTCTCCGTAACCCTCGGTGGGTGCTTGGAGTTGCTCTAGCATAGATCGGTTATCTTCCACCATTTCGAAAATGAGCGGAGGCGGATTAGTTCGAATCTCGGGTTCGACTAATGGAGCACGTCTATTTCGTCTTCTCGGAATTGTAGCGGTTTCACGTAACGGTCTATAGATATGAGAACGAGTGCGCATGCACTTTAAAAACCAAGGAAATTAAAACGAAAATGTATTCAAAAAACAACAGTGAACTTAAACCAATAATCCCAAGTGAATTGATCACTTCTATAAGACAAACGCACAAAGGAGCAGAGAAGCTATTAGGTCAGCGCGAAGCTTATTAAAAACCCGCCTCTTTTCAGCCGCAATTTAATGTCAGGCCTTCCTTATACCCCTCACACAGTTTGTTTATCCGATAGAAATAAATAGACTCACAAGCGACACAAAGGCAAGTTTTTGATCTTTAGTTCGGGAACTTGCTAATGATAACACCTCAAGTTGAGAAGTGTTATATAATTGATGTATTCTTTTTTAGCTCAAAAACAAAAGAGAAAATCTTTTTGTATTTTTAATTTTATATATATATACAAAGAAAAAGGAAAATATATATATATTTTTTTTACTTTTTATTTTATGAAAACAATAACTTCACGAAGGAAGGATCTCGAGTCCCTAATCGTCAAACCCTGAACGATATTGTCGCGACACACCCTCCCCGGCAGCGGCGCCAAAATTTGGTTCGTGTAGGTTTAGGGTGGTGTGTATGGAGAAAAATATACAATATCAATATCAAAATAAACACAAGAATTGAATTAAAAACCTCTTAGGAAAAAGTTTAGTCAATCAAATCCTGTGAGTGAGATATGTGATACCGGATTAGGAAATCTAGGTCGTGTCCCAACGAGGTGTGAATGGACAACGTCGTTTAAGGTTTGTTATTAAAATGCTCGATGTTTTGGATTTTGAATTGATTTTATCTAAACTACGGGGCAAGGGAAGTAAATGGGAAGCAATTAAAGGAACTAAATCTATGGGGAAAGAAAAGGTTTACAACTAATAACGTAAATTAATTCTAAAACGCAAATTACGATCTAATTGAAACGCGAATTAAATGCAAACTACTCTAAACTAATTCCTAAAAGTAATCTAAAATTACTCTAAAATGTAAAATGCAATTTGAAAGTTAACTAAGATTTAAAACTAATTTTTATAATTTTTCTTGAATTTATTTAAATTAAAAACTAATTTCTAATTTTAAGATTAGATCTAAATTACTAAAAATTATGAAAACAAGTGAGAAAATTATGAAACTATTTTTCAAAAATCTAAAATAAGTAAAAAGAATTTTCAAAATTTTATTTGTATTTTTATAAATTTTTCTCTAATTTCTATGATTTAAAAACTATTTTAAACTAATTAAATCTATAAAAATTACTATTTAGACTAGGAAAATTATGAAAAAATAATTTTGTATGCTTTTTATATTTTTCTTAATCTAATAAAATTGAAAATATATTTTGTTTTAGCTTTTTCTTATTTATTTTTATTAAATGCTAATTAAAAAGTATTAAAATCTATTTTAAAATCAGAAAATTAGTAAACAGTGACAGAAAAATATGAAAATTTCCATAAAATTACTAAAAGTGATTATGAATCAAGGAAAAATGATGAAAACTAATAAGGATCACTGGAAATGCAAGCTACTTTGAAACTGCTTATGAATAAGCTACTAGGAATAAGCTATAAGCTACACTAATGAACCAGAGTCTACCAGGACATGAATTAAGCTAAAATTACTTGAAAACAAATAAATGCAACTATACTACACCTCTGAATTACAAGCTACAAACATCTAGTTCACATTCAATCTTAGTGCAAAACAGGCCTAATGTGCTAGTTTGCAGATGGAAAATAAGCTAAACTCAAAACCAGAAATGTGAACCTCTAGATTTCCTACCAAAGAACTACTGGACCAAATTTGAGCTCAAGACAAGCTCTAATGAGCTTTTTACAAGCTCTGCAAACCGTCTGTGCACACTCAGTGTTCACTGAATGTGTGCACAGGGCACAATTGACCTAATTGACAAGCTGATTAAGTGGATTAAGAAAATTCCAAAAATTCTTCTAAAATTGTATTTGAAAACACTACCAACTAAAGTTTAAGATTCCAAAATTTTAACTGATTTAGACCAAAGAGTAATGAATTAAAAATCCACAAAGTTCCATGTATAAACCACTTTTGATGTTTTTTACTTTTGAACAGAAATGAACTTTGACTTTAGTGAGATTTGATCTTCAAAAACAGAATGTAAATGATGAACTATGATGCAATATGACCTAATTAAGCTAGCTTGTATGAATTTAATTCTAAAAATGCAAGCTCTGTCAATTTACTCTAACTGATGTGCAAATCAGATGCTTACGAAGCTAATTTTGACTAAAAGTGTTCTAAGATGCAAGGTTATTAATCAAACGAGCTAAATGAACCTAGACTGTTATAATGCAACAGAATTTTGCCTCAAATAAAACCTCTAAAACAGAATTAGATCCTAATCCAAACACTATTTTATATGACTGATATGCAATTTACTACACCTATTCCATGATCTGATCCATCCCAATCCTTAATTCAGATGTAATCAACTTAGATGTATTTAGATTAAGCAATTTTGAGAACAATTTAACACTAAACTAGATCTGAACTTAATGATGCAAAACTAATCAAAAATTATGCAGATCTAATGACAGAAAGTTATCTAAGACAGATTATCCACTAACAAGCATTATTTCTATACTAAACTAACATAAACATGCAACAATTCAAATTCTATAATGTTGAATTAATACAGAGGAGAAATAGGAACTCACAATAGTTCAACCACTATGGTTTGCTTCTGAAATCAATAAACTACTAACCTAAACCTGATATCAACCCAGATGAATCAAAATTAACCCAAATCCATAGCTATATCAGCAACACAGAACAATTCAACCATGATTTCTACAACTTTTGACTTTTGTTGACTGGAATTGTGTTTTTAGTGTAGATTCTGAGTGAGTACTAAGTAAGCTCTTAATAATCTATAAGGAAGCTTATAAGACCTTGTGATAACATCAATAACTACTGAATTTAAACTTAAAACAGAATTATTATATTTTTGATTTTTTAAAGGTTTTTTCTATATTTTTATGATTTTTGTTAAGATAGAAATGGAAACTGAAATTTATTTAGAAACAAGCTAAAATGATTATCAGAAGTAATAATAAGCTAATAAAAGTAACAAAACAGAAATTGAGATTAAATGAGAAATTAAACTAAAAATACTTTTATTAATAAAACTGAGTACAAGTTGGAATTTGAAATACATAATTAAAGCTAATTTTATTGAAAATATAAATAAGCTAAAACTACTCAGAAGCTACTACATAGAATACAATGTAAATCAGGGGCCTTTTTATAGGCAAGCTTGAGCGATAGAAGGATCCAGAAGCCTTGAGGTGTGCTTTCTCTTGACGAATTACCACCCTTAGATCATAGTCTCTTGTCATCCCATCAATCACGACCATTAGATCAATCCCTCCACGTAACATCCACCAATCAGAGAAGAGGAATGGGTAATATGACACATGGATTGCCAGCGTGGCATTCCGTGTGTCAGGGGAAAGTACAAATCTATCCTCAATTTGTGTGAATTTGATTAATTGTGCTTAAGGGTAATTTTGGGTTTATGGAACCTGGGTAAAAAATGAATTTGGGGAAGAATGTTTGGCGGTAAAGAGTTATTATTTTTTTATTGGTTTGACTCACGTTTGACCGGAGGTATAACGGAGTATTAGTTGACCGGGGTTTTAGTTTGACCGGTTATGGACTTGGATTTGGGCTTTGGTTATTTAGATGGGCCAAAGGTGTAATAGAGTTAGATTAGGACTAGTATTGGATCCAAAGGTTATTATAAGGACCAAACTTGTAACTTCTGAATTTCTAGGGACTAATCATGTAATTTCTGAAAAGTGATCCAAGGGCCTTTCTTGTCCATTCCAAATAAACCAAGGACCATTTTTGCCAAATCTGAAACTCCAGGGGTAATTTCTGCCAATTGCTGAAACTTAAGGGACTAATTCTGCCATTTCTTTAAAGTTGAACAAATCTTTCATAAATCATCCTCTCAGCATCAAAGTATTCACAATTTCTCATTTCTGACCTTCCGGCTCAGCTTTAGCACTCTTTCTCTCTCGTGCTCGGGTTTTTGTCTGATTTGGCTTTCTTTTGCGTGTTTTGTTATATTCATACCTGCACATGCATAAACTCAAGAAACCAATAGATATTAGCAATAAACGACTCTTTTCTGGTTATTTTGGGTCCATTTTGGTAAAGAAATGGTATGTGTTTAAGCACATACCATTTGTCCAGATTCATTGTATATGATGCGATTTGTCCAATATCATTGTATATGATGCGGTTTGTCCAGATTCGTTGTATATGATGCGGTTTGTCCAGATTCATTTTATATGATGCGGTTTGTCCAAATTCGTTTTATATGGTGCGGTTTATCCAAATTCGTTTTATATGGTGCGGTTTTTCCAGATTCGTTAGTCAAAAGCGATTTGATATTGGTCAACTGTGATTTGATAAAAGTCAACTGCGGTTTGTCATTGCTAATTCATGCGGTTTGTCTAATTGTCATGCAATTTGTGCTTTTACAAGGTATGCGGTTTGAATTTTGAGTCAACTGCGTTTTGTCTATTAATGGTCAAAAAGTCAACTGCATTTTAGTACCTATGCGTTTTGTTAAGTGACTTAAAGGATGCGGTTTGACTAAAAATGTTGCGGTTTGTCAATTTTGAAAACAGAAGTGCGGTTTGTCAAAAATTTGGGTATGCGTTTTGAACACAGGTGTGACTTGACTCTTTTGAATGCGTTTTGACTCAACAAAAGATTAAACCTTAACTGAAATCTGGTGCAAATTTACTCAAAGACTGCATGTTGCTGACCAATTTCAAAACCATACATGGCATACTCATCAAACAAATCAATAAACTTTACATCAACATACAAATCACATTCGGATCAAATTCACATTCGTATCTACTACATCATTTACAAATCACATCATCAAACTATTTCTACCATCAATCTACTTAACCAGATTCGTGAACGAATTCGAAACTAAGAAACATCTCAAAATCACAACTAACCATAAGACTCGAATCAAGATTCATCTCATCCCATCTCTCCAACAAGGCTCAAAATCGGAATAAATCTCAGAATTATTTTCGTGGCACTTTATTGATTCATCAAGACTTCCTAGAGTCTTATACACGAATAATCATCATCATAGATCTATGTTCGTTACAATATCCGAATAAAAAATCAAAGATAAATCAAAACACATGGGTTTCAATCTACATCTAGATTCGGTTCAAAGATTAACGTCAAAAGGATCTCAAATTTGGTTCATGGTGATTTATTACTACATCAAAGGTGCAATATCCACGAAAATCCATCATCATAGATCAATTAAGATTCGGATTTCAAATAAATGGGTTAATACCAAATGATTACTTGATCTCAATTTTCATGATTCATGGTTCTCTAAAGAAACATCAAGACTATCAAGAGTCTTAAAAACGAATCAATCAAATCATCATGGATCAAACGTTTTTGATTATATTCGAACTTAAAGAAATGATTTTAACAACCTTGTTAAATCAAATCTTTGATTCGTTTAATAAGAAAAACAATCAAAACAAAGTAATTAAAAACAGAATCGTTCAAAAAACCTACCCATTATTTCGTTCAAATCATGAAGCCTAATCCATATCAATGGCTCAAACCATCCCTGTGGTGAGCTCATTGTAATCACAAACGGAGAAAGGAGTTGCATGTCGTGGATACTTGTTTGTGATTGATATGGTGTTGATTATTTCTGGATTTGTTATACGGGGTGGATTATTTTGGGTGAATAATTAGGGTTTGTGAATTATTCATGTTCATGGTTGATTGTTGGGAAGCGTATTACTTGGATTGTTAATCTGAGATTTGGGTGAGAGGTATAATAGGTGTGGTAGGCGTGGGATTAAAACGGGAGTAATATTAGGATTGGTAAGTATGTGATATGAGGTGATTTATACTCCTAAATATTAGGGTATTCGGTTAGTAGAATTGATCAGGTTTAATTTTTACCGGGTATCGTGAATATGTGGGCTTGGACAAGACCTGTTGTGAATGTCTTGTGCAATGGGCCTGGTAATCATACGTTATGGGTGCTTATGATCCGTATTTTATCAATGGACAAATGCTTAATGTTGGGGACAGGTGAATATCACAAATTCATGAACGTGTATGGTCTAACATATAAGGAGTTGGCTATGTTTTTCATATCACGTGGTATATTAGAGTTGGATTGGGTATATCAATTTGCTTATATGGGCCTTGAATAAATCATGTATGGACTAGTATATGACGTTGTATGTGAGATATGGATTGAGTTGCAAGATTAACTATTGATGTTGGGCTGCAAGTGGTAAATTAATTGTGTTATCCGAATGTTACTGTCACAAGTAAAAATTTTGATACATAACTCTCAATACTTTTTGATAATGAGTGTTTGGTCATAAACGTTCTACAGATGATAAATTTGTTTACGGCTATTCTTGGTATGGGCTTCTCATTATTGGATAATATACGACTGATGAGATTTGACAAAAATGAGATTGGTGATATGAGGTTTATGAGACTTGGATTCTACAAGATTTGTTGACGAGTCTGGATGATGAGAGTTGATGAAATGATGAGACTTGTGGTTATTTTGGTGTGATACTTTGGTGTATACATTTTCACGGATAATATGTTGTCACGGCTTGAATTATTATTGGAAATAGGTTGACTACGGGGTTGTTTGTGTTCGGTATTTCTTATTGGGATCTGAAGTAAGGTTTCCGGGCGCAATTACTTATTTTGTCTTCTTTCTTTCTACCCTTCCGTGAAGATGACTTGTTTGGGCTTTTATAGAGTGTGATAAAGACTTGGCTAATTAGTTACTTTTGTGATTCTTTCTCGCTTAACCCACAACGTAACTATCACTTTGGTGTCTCACACAGTTGAGGAAATGTCAAGAGGTTTTGTACATTGGGTACACCGTTTCTTTTTCACAAGGATTAGTACAAGCTTAAGTAGCAAATCTGGGGAATTCTATTTCATGATTCAAGTTTGGCATATCAGGTTTACTTTACCAAGTGGTCTCAAAGAATAGCCGACAGAATATGTGGAAGATGTTCTTACCAAAGTGTTTGTTGGATGGGATGTGATCAAAAATTCTCATGATATATTAGAAGCCACAGAATGTCAATGATACTTCACAGTCTAAGCAAAATCTTTCAAGAATCTTCAACGTTAGTCATGATTTTCAAGATGTTTGCTTATGACAAGAACTTTTCGTAAAGATGGTAGTACACTTTATGATGCTTCCAAAAGTTCGAAACCATTATGGGGGAGAAACGTGTACTTTGGTTTACGGACAACCTCCAGGGGGAAAGTAGTGTATACTACTCTACTTAGTATGGTTTGTGAAGTATTCTACATATGGGAGAAGAATTGTTGATGATGGGGAATGAACCGTTGATGAACCGCTGCATGTTCTCCTAAAACAGATACTCACCGAAACCAAAGTTTTCATAACACATTCAAACTAACATTGTTTACGGTTTAGTCTTAATTTTGTAAAATCCCGCAAAAAATTATATTTCTCGGTTTAAATCATAGACTTTTAAAATCCCGTAATAATGGAAATATTCCGATGAAAGAAAAAGTGCATTTCCAGATCTATCTCTCGGTTTATTCTTGGTTTTGTAAAATCCCGCGAAAGAAACTATTTCTCGGTTTAGACCATAGAATTGTAAAATCCCGTGATGATAGAACCATCCTGGAGAAAGAGAAAGTGTAATTCTGGATCTTATATGATGCTGGTGCTACGGTTTCTGCTTTGAAGAAGGGATAAAAGGGTGTACTTCATGAATTGGGTGATTATTTGGAGTGTCTTCTTGGCAGTTTGGTTATTTCAAAGTTTTACGGGGTTATTGTTGGATCGATATACTTTAATCAAACTATCTAAACTAGCTTGTTAAGGTTTAATAACCTCGGATAAATCCTAAGTTATTAAGAAAGAAACACTGAGCAATCTTTATCAAGTACGTGGAATTTACTTAACAAAGCTAAGAAGAATAACCTTTTATTATAAACTCTAAATCTGCTTATTATGCAGATACTCTAATACAACTCTAAGATAATCGAACTTCTCTCTAAAACACTAATTAACTTGTGAATTCGTAAACTCTAAAACTCATAGACTCATACATCTAATGCCAATCTAGGAGTCCTTTTATAGGCTCAAGGATATCCTAGTCGGTTTACAATTGATAGCCTTGTACGACAAGTAATCTAAACATAGAATACAATACTTTCCATAAACGAATAACAGTTCTTTTGTTCTTGCAGTACTTTGACTTTTAGGTGCAGTACTTTGACTTTGTCTTTAGCAGTACTTTGACTCTTTGACTTTTCCCAGTACTTTGTAGCTTACAGTACTTTCATATCTTCAATACTTTCATGTCTTGACAAGACTTTCATATCCCAACAATCCTCCCCTAACTTGAATTCTACTTGCTTGACTTCAAGTTCCTTTGTGAATGTATCTTTAACAGCTTCATCTTTAAAATCAGATTGTTTCTTAGTCTTTTCAAGATATCTCTGTAGTGTCTGTGCTTGTCAAAGTATCTCTTAGAATTGTTCTTTCTCGAAAGCATCCAAAGAATCTCCATCTTTTCAAAGAACACAGCAACATATGACAATTTGTACATTAATTCAGTTTAAGTTGCATACTATTCTCATCACTTCCAGGTGTGTTAACTTCTGTGAGAGGTGAATCATTGAAAATTTAATGGATTTAGATCTCTTTACCAAAGCCATTATCTTTGGAGTAGCCAGATGTTTTGGTGTGTAAGACCATGGTACATTGATAACCATATGATTTTTAGCAAATCATCGGCTATCAACAGATTTGATTTGTCTTTACCAAAAGTTGTACCCTTCCGGACTAGTTAGTTCTTCTATCTAATGGTGAACTAATTACCAATAATGGTTTTTCCACTGCCTTTACCACAAGCCATTTTCTTGTGGGCTAGCCAACTCTTCACAATAACTGATATGGTGAGTTGATTACCATACAACTTATTAGCAAGTTGTCAACTAAAAACGGATTTGATATATCTTTACCAGAGCCGTTTGCTCATGGATTAGCCAATCCTTTTGTAACCATGGTGGATTGATTACCTATTTGATGTCGCCATCTCAAAATTCATTTATTTAACCTTTGTTTCAAAAAATTTGTTACTTAGCAAAAGATTTCATTGAAAAATTACTTAACTGGTTTTAATAAGCTGCAAGCAGTACTTTGATGAAAGTATCTTGTTTGATCAGACTTTTAATAAAGTACTGATTTATCAAAAATAAATTATTCAATAAAATTCATACCTGTTTACTCATCTTCTTCAAAGAATGGTAGTCCAGTTGATAAATAAATTGATAACCATGCAAGCAGTTTCATTATCCTCTTCTACTTCCAATCCATGCTCTAGCATTCTTCTCATGAGCTCAACTGTGAGAGGATATCTTCTGTTTACAAACATGTGTATCATTTTACCATTCTCTAGCTCCAAAACATGAACTCCAGATTCTTCAAAGAATCTCCAGCAAACAATTTCCCAGTTTTCTTGATTTTTCCATATATCGTCAGTGCTTTCCTCTTCTGTTTCCCACATATTTATAAGATCTCCAAACAAAACCAGACCAATTCCTTCTGATGGAATATCTCCAAAATAAGCTTTTACCACATTATATAGATAGAATAAATCCACTCTATCTATAATATGTAACAAATCCCATAACCTATTGAAAACTTTGAAGCTTTCATCTTCCTTATGAAAAATCATATAATCTCCTTCTTTGGATTTGATAATATCAAAAGCGCTAATCTGAGATCTGTTCATCTTCATGTCTGTATCTTCTTTTGAATAATCAAAATCTACCACTCTGAGATAATTTCTTAATGCATCTTTAGATTCAGATCTTAATTCAACTCTTTCTTTCTTTGAAAACTGTTTATCTGTAACTTCAGTTTTTCTTTTTCTTTTTAAGCTCTTCTTCCTTTCAGCTTCAGTCCAAAAAACTTCTTCTCTAAAATCCTTGATATCTGCAACACTCTTCTTATAAGCTTCGTCTCAAAGATCATAGAGTCTTTTCATGTCAGCATAGTTCAACTTCTGCAATCCTTTATACCCTCGACCTTTTAAATATGCCATCATAGCATTCCTGTCCTTAGCTAAATTAGGTCTTCTAGGCATATATCTAACAGAAGTAGGTGATTGTAATGGTTCATCAGTTTGACATCTAATTGCTCTTGCAACCTTTTAGCCGCTTCTCTACTTTGAGCTTCTTCAGCTTCTTGAACTGCTCTATCTTTAGCATTTAACTCTTCTTGAAGTTTTCTAGCAGCAGCTTCATTCCTAGCAACTTCAATTGCTCTAATCTCTGCCAAAGTAAGTTTCTTCTTCTTTTCTTCTACTAAAACACCTTTCCATTTATCCTTAAAATCAATTGCAGGTTGAGAAATTCTTTGTTGTTCATCTTCTTGCACTTCTCTAATAGTAACACCACCTCTAGGTTGTGATAATTCTTGAAAAATTGTAGCAATGAACTCATCATCACTTGCAGAATGAATTGGTTTGAGAATAACTTCCTCCTCTTCTAAAACAGTTGTAGAAGGACCAGCTTCCTCTTCAAAATTCAAAGCTCTTGGAATTATCACTTCTTGTCTAAAAGTACTTTGCTGTTGAAAAGCAGTACTTTGTTGTTCAGTACCTTGTACTTGTTCAGTACCTTGAACTTGTTCAGTACCTTGTTCATCAGTACTTTCAACTTGTTTCTTCTTCTCAACATCTTCTTTCAAATTATCTTTTTCTAAATTCCTCCCCAAGTTGACAGAAGATTGTTGATGAACCTGGTGGCGTTTGTTTTTCTTAGACTGCTTTTGCGCCTTTTTCTTAGATTTAACCCAGATTCGAAATTGTTGAACTAATGGCCACACAAAAGTCTTAAGCCTTCGAAACTTCAGTTTTAATTTCTTTTTCTGTTTGGCTTGGACCTCTGTAGTCTTTTTCAACTTGACCAACTCCCTTGTCAAAATATAATTATCTAATGTGATTTCATCAGGAGGTATGGTATGTGAATCCTCTCCTTGAATAGGTGAATGATCCTCTGGTTGAGAAACAGGAACAGACCCTTGTGGAGATGGAGAAGGTGAAACTACAACATCTTCTTGAAGTTCAGTACTAGGAGAAGCAGTACCTTGTAGAGATGCAGTACCTTCATTTGATGTAGCCGATGGAGAAGCAAGTACTTGCGAAGCGGTACTTGCAGATGCATACCTTCAAGTATCATCGGTAACATCTCTAACCTGAACAACATCCATCATGGAAGTTGTTAAAGGAGTATCTTGACCCTTGAATAAAACACTCCTTTTTGCCCTAAAAGTAAAAATCTTGGATTGTTGAACAATAACAGCAATAAAGCAAGTAGGTTTTGGCACATCCGAAAGTTGCTTGTTTAAGAAAACCTGTATAAACCTTGGGTACATCAGCCAAGTAGATCCATGGGAAATATGTGATAGCATTCCATCCAGTATTAGTCTTGAGAAGTTAAAAACTCGATCTGTAGCTAACCCAACCATAGCAGATGCTATATTTGACCCAAACTGCTCCCAAGAGGTACTCTTAGCACTTATCCAATGGAGCAACACATGAACCAAAAACTTCCAATGCGGACAAAATAATTGTTTTCTAAACGTTTGTTCATTCAAAGATCCTTCATAGCCAATATGTCGAAAAGTATCCCATATCAACTGCTTATCAAACCTTAAAGCCCCATCTGCATCATTGAACAATAAATCTTCTCGAATGGAGTCTTCAGTTATCTTAATGGTTTTTCCAAAGAATCGATGATCTAATATAATATTCTTCATTCTCTATGTTATCTCTAGCATTAGCCCAAAATTCTTGAATCCAGGGCTCAATTATATCCGGCTCCACTAAAAGATCATAACTAATAGGCGAACCAAGAAGATAATCAATTATATCATGAAAGAGTATATTCGCGTCAGTCTTATCCAAATTAGCAACCATGTTATGCTTAGAAACAGTAGGACGATTCGCCATTGTTGATTATGTAAGCAAAAAGAATTGATCGCGAAGAATATGAATATAATGAGAGAAAGATGGAAAAGATTCTAATGTATCAATATGAGAGGGAAAATCAGAAAGTAGGTATTTATAGGTGAGATTTGAAAAATCACAGCCTAAAATAATATTGTTACCGTTAGCATTAAATTACCCCTCAAGATAACCGTTGGAACAGTACTTTAATAAGACAAACAGTACTTCCACGTAAGCAGTACTTTCCCAAGCAGTACTTTCCAAGTAGTACTTTCCAAACAGTACTTTTCCAATTTCTTTAGTATTAACTAAGTATACATAACTATCCTCCTCTCAAGCATTACACAAGACTATACAAATACTAAATAGTCCTCCCCTTAAATGTAGCTTAGTAGTTAATCATGCCAATGCTCACCACCAAGTGAGTGAACCTAGAAACATCAAAACCTTTGGTGAGTAAGTCAGCTACATTATCATCTGTGTGAACCTTAATCACATTAATAAGCCGGTGCTCATAACAATCTCTGATAAAGTGATGCCTAATCTGAATGTGCTTGGTCTTGGAATGATAAACTGGATTCTTCACAATACAAATAGTACTCTCATTGTCAATGTTATGATTTTGCGTCCACAAAACTTGTCCACAACAGCTTGCAGCAGCTACATATTCAGCTTCAGTAGAGGATGTTGCTGCAATTGTTTGTTTCTTGCATTGCCCGGAGACTAATCTTCTTCCAAGATATTGGCATCCTCCAGTGGTTGATCTTCTATCATAGTTATCACCTGCATAATCACTGTATGAAAAAGCCTCTAAGTGAAAAGGTGACTCTTTAGGATACCACAACCCCAACTTTGGTTGTTGCTTCAAATAGAAGAAGATTCTCTTTATGCATTCATGTGAGAGATCTTTGGTGAGACTTGATATCTAGCACATAGACACACTGCAAACATAATATCAGGCCTTGATGCAGTGAGATACATAAGAGAGCCAATCATGGATCTATAAAGTTTGACTTCAACAGGTGTCCATCTTCATCTTTGCCCAATGAATTGATAGATTTAATGGGTGTAGTAACAGCCTTCATATCATCAAAATTGAATTTCTTAAGTATGTTTGTAACATACTTGTCTTGACTGATAAAAATACCTTCCTTTGACTGCTTAACTTGAAGTCCTAAAATGAAAGTCAACTCTCCCATTGAACTCATTTGAAATTCTTTCTCGCATTAGCCGCTCAAACTCCTTAACCATGGACTGTTTGGTAGCCCCAAAATGATATCATCAACATAAACTTGAACTAACATGATATCTTTCTTGTCTCTCTTGATAAACAAAGTCTTGTCAATAGCTCCCTTCTATATCCATGTTGCAATAAGAATGTGGAGAGTCTCTCATACCAAGCTCTAGGTGCCCGATGAAGGCCATAAAGAGCCTTAACCACCTTGTAGACTTTGTTTGGATGTTTAGGATCTTCAAAACCAGGAGGTTGTTTGACATAAACTTCCTCTGTAATCTTGCCATATAAAAAGGCACTTTTGACATCCATCTCGTAAACTTGAAAGCCCATATAAGAAGCAAAAGCAAGAAATATTCTAATAGCTTCTATTCTTGCTACAGGAGCAAACACTTCATCATAATCTACTCCTTCTTCTTGTCTATATCCTTGTGCTACTAACCTTGCCTTATTCTTGATAACATTACCTCTTTCATCTCTTTTGACCCTAAAAACCCATCTGGTTCCAATAACTCTCTTCCCATCCGGAAGATCACATAAAACCCAAACCTCTTGAAGTGTAAATTGAAGAAGTTCTTCCTGCATAGCTTCAACCCAGCTTTCTTTAGTCAAAGCTTGAGCAATATTCTTGGGTTCTTCTTGAGAGATAAAACAAGTAAATAGACAAGTTTGATGGTCCTTATGATTCAGACTGTTTTGTTTATACACAAAGCTAAGTAAAGCATTGTGAGGTGTAGAAAAAGTCTTTGCTCTGTGTCTAGTCAAGACTCCGTAAGTAGAAGGACCAATGATTTGATCAGAAGGATGATCCTTATGAGTTCTTAAGTTTGGAGACTATGGAACTTCATAATTATCCTCTAAATTAGTAACATCAGCACCTTCATTGGAATTTGGGAAAATACCTTTATCATCAAATTCATCATCAGATCTTCTAATCCGTGCATGGTATGATCATCCAGATCACTAAAGTACTGTCATTAACCTGTGCAGCAGTATTTTGTTCGAAAGTACTGTCCAAAGTACTGTGAGAGTACTCTGCAGTCTTGTTCTTCCTCTTTGCCTCTTCATAAGTTCTCCTTTGTTCATCAGTGTAAGAATGTGCTAAAACATCTTGAAGAAGCATCCGATTAAGTTCCTCTTGAATAGATTGATCCTCGCCAGATAAAGAAGATTCGGAGCAACAGTACTTTGTTTTGGAACTTCAGATACTTTGTTTTGGACTAACAGATCTTCATCAGAACAGATCGTCTAATATGAACTCCATGAACAACATATTGTAAATCTTCTCCACTGTGCACTGGTTGATTTTCTTCTCTAACAGGTACATAGTTCATAGATGGAGTTAAAACCTCTAGATCAAACATCCAATCAGGACCTTTACCTTTCTCATTGTCTTGATCTTCTAAAAACTCAACATGAATACAATCCTTTCCATAAACGAATAACAGTTCTTTTGTTCTTGCAGTACTTTGACTTTTAGGTGCAGTACTTTGACTTTGTCTTTAGCAGTACTTTGACTCTTTGACTTTTCCCAGTACTTTGTAGCTTACAGTACTTTCATATCTTCAGTACTTTCATGTCTTCAGCACTTTCATATCCCAACAGTTATGTGCTTTTAACCATGGTTGGGATGAAATCTTTATCATAGTTCACTTAAAACGTCAAAGAAGGCTAGATTTAAGCTTTTAACCACAACATGTGACAACGGCGTTAATTCAGTATTATTTATTTGAGGTTGAAGTGAAATATCACGGGCGAGTGTACTTAGTATCTGAAGGTATCGGGGATGGTTGGATGAAGGTTCTTCGAGATCCTTGTTCGAGCTTTCAATATTTTTAAAAACGAAGACTTGGAAATCTAGTTATTTTTTGGTGATTTTTCCTTTTCTTTTACCACTTGGGGGAATTGGTCTCTTACCACCACAAAATAACTATCACTTTAAGGAGTTACATTGTAGTGCTCAGTGTCACATTGAATTGTGGATTTTCAAGAGGTGATGTACGTCTAATACTTGATGGTTGGTTGGTTGAAGATTATAGAGTACTTTGGGACTCAAAGGGGGATGAACTCTCGGCACCGCTCTTTGTTACATATGTGCAAGTTTAAGTCACGAGTTCGGGTTGTTTTACTTCAGGGTCAAATTCATCATATTGGGTTTTCTCCATCAGCTGTCACAACAAAAAGCCTACTAAATGATAATGGGTTTGATAACAAGTTTTTCAAAGAGAGAGATAATGACGTTTGAACAAAACAGTTCAAGCCTCGTACTCTAAAAGAAAAGAAATGTGTACGCTTCAGTGCGCATTATCTTCGGAAGAAGAGAAATCTTCTTATTATGACCATTCTCAACAACATGCTTCATACTTTTTCCATGCGATTTCAGTCATCAAGTGAACCGAACTACTGTTGATCGTTTTCTTATTCCACTTGCTCAATTATAATGACGATGGCGACATCATATGCTACCTTTGAGGGGGAGAAGTGTGAAGAGACTACACTTTAAAGATATTTACCTGTTAAATCAAGAATGGCATCTCAGAGATGCAATTCTTGAGGGGGAGAAGAAGTGTGATACTTCTGCATGTTGAGTTACATATGAGAATATATGGTCATACGACTCCAAACTAATGTAAGTCTTAGGTCACCATATTGTAACACAAGCATAAATATGTTAGAAAGATAGATAAGAAGTGATCGGATGAACACTAAACACAATATACATGATATAATAGGAAATTTTTATGCGTAGAATATCATGAGAAGTGAACAACCAACCTTCAAATGAAGGTTTACAACATTATTTATAGGGAAGGAACTAGGGCAACACACAAGTTCCCTTCCTTTCCTTATTGGGCTTGGGCCAAGGCTTATGGGCTTTCTACATAAGCCTTGCCATTAAAACTAACATAAAATCCTAATTAAGCAACCTATTACATATTGATTACAAACACTTGAAATATAGTTTAGGAGTGATTCCAACAATCTCCCCCTAAGTGTTGGTAATTAATGACTTAAGTAATATTGAAATGTTGTTGGTGCTAATGTAATAGTTTCTTTGACGTCTTCTCACATTCTTCTTTCTTGTGAGAAGAAGTGCCTTGATTCGAACAATCTCCCCAGTGTGAGGATCTTGTTTTCTTTGAAGTTTTCAGCTTTGACGTCTTCATTTATCTTTGTTCTTTGTTCTGGTGTGGATATGGTGATGTTATGTTGTGGTAATATGCATCAGGTCTGCTTCGTTGCTCAGGTGTCTCCACGTACTTCTCCAACATGCTCACACGCTCTTTGACGTTGGATATCAGGATAGATGTGGTTCTCTTAGTCTTTATACTTTGTAGATTCTTTGACTTTGAGGAAGAATCGTTCTGACTTTTTTGTTATCTTTTGAGAGAACTTCAATATGTGTTGTTGTTGGTATGAGCATGTGGAGAATCTGTACGATCATCTCCCAGGAGCATCCATAAGAAGAAAACATAAGAATGGGTTAGTGATAAACATCAATCGATCATTGTGGTCGTTTCTTAAAGAGTTGACCACTATGATTGTTCTTCTGATGAATGACTTGATTCCATTCACCTTGGTCGGGCGAATTAGTCGTCCGAATCCCATAAGGGATAGTTGGCATTACATTGAACAAGTTCAAGAAATGACCCACATCTTCAGGACTCGATTCTTGAAAGGAATCTCCTTAGCGGGATTTCCAGAACTTACAAGTTCGAACTTCGAGTGTGTTAACAGCATAGTGTGAAAACACATCTCTAATTCTAGCAAAGGCTGTTCCTGAACTGGAGTCCCTCAAGTAGGATAACACGATGTACCGAAGTACACCTACAGTTCAGGTGAGTCGCTGAGGTACACCGAAGCATCACCCCATGACTGTAGACTGTTTGAGACAACACTAAGCATAATCCAAAAGGAGTTACCGAAGTGACCTACTGTCAGGGCTGTTTGATGTTCACCCTGGCAGGAGTTTTCATTCAATCACTGAGGATCAATATTGTGAACCCCTCATAAATGTTCTCGACATATTACTAAGATCTGTGTAGGACTCTAGAGTAGTATCACTTGCATCCTTATTGTTGAACGACAAGTGATGAAATGTTGAGTGTTTCTAAGAGATATTTTTATGAATCTCGAGGCTTTAGACTCAATAGTGCGCTTTGGTTTTCCTAAGCGGAGACTAGGGAGAGAGTCTCCTTCTTCAATACCAGCAATCTCTAAGAGAAAGCCAATAGTTTACGTAGGGTTCCCTGTGAGAATGAAACAAGCTTCTGTTGAGAGAAACTTGAGTGGCTAAGAAGGTTTAGTGCATGCGTCACTGGGTCCATGACGACTTTAATCTTCAATACCAGTGTCATCAAGTGACAACCAGTAGCATATGAATTGAACCCGGTGTCTGCCCTAAGTTGAATAATTTGAAGGGCTATTTCTTTTCACCCTTTTCTTTACTTTTCTTTTTAATTCTTCAACTCTTTCTTTCTCCGATTCTCATTTTCTCCTTTTTATAATCATACCTAAGGACTTCTAAATTCTAACTATTGGTAGTGTCCTTGGGTAGATCCTCCGGCTCTGAATCATAGACGGTTATTCCTAACCTTAGTCACCTTATAACTCCATGACTAACCTATGTTGCCATAAAACCATTTTCATGAAAATCTCTCAAAGTGGTTATGAGTAAAAACATTTTTTACCACTGTGAGAGTTTTGTATTTTGCAGAAATAGTCCCCCTCAACACGTGCTTAAGTGTTTTGACAAAAATCTGCATGGTGAGAGAAGAGCGTACACTTTTGAATTGATCGACTCGAGATAGACAATTCCCCACGAGACACGGTTATGTTGCATAGTTAAAGAGTTCCATTGTCAGCTTTTAGGTAACAACTAGATCTAATAACTACCTTGAAGGTGTGGACAACCTCGAAAGGTTGTCAAACCCGTCAAAGTTCATGTCTATTAAGAGTTTTTCGAATAGGTACAATCTACTCGGATAAGTCTTTGAGGACAAATATTTTTCGATGTATGACAGTTCAAAACTCGTCAACTCATGGGTTAAGTCTTTAGCACGAGGATTCAATCACCAATTTCACAACATATTAGTAACACAATTTTTCTCCCCCTCAAAAATGGTATATAAATGTTATTTTTGATGAAATTTTGATATCGAATATGTCCATTTCGAGTTTTGTGGAAGATTTCCACGAAGAATCATTTGTGAACAAAGATTTTAAGCAAGTACTCCCCCTCAACAAGTAATACTAAATTTTGAGGTTTTGAAAAACATAAGGGGAAGTACTTGTTCTTTTGAGCAAAACTTTGAAAAGTTTGATAAGTTTTACTCAAAAGTAAGAAGCTTTCGCTCCTTTTATAGGATTGTGGCAATCGAGCGCGTACCACAAGGTCCTTTCATTACAAGTACGGGTTATACTAATCGTAATGTGCATAAGCCATCGTCAAGTATAGATCAACACATCCAAATATTAATGAAAGAAACAAATCAAGGTGTACCAGGAAGTCCGTCAATAACACCAGGAGTTCTTTCTGGACGTTGATAGCCTATTATAGATATGCTCTGACGTCCACCCATGAAACTCTCCAAAGTACTCATCTGATCGCGACGAAACAACCTTTCATCAATCCTTGTAATGATCTTCTTTACATCCCTCTTATCCCTAGAATTCCACCTTTTCTTCGACCCTATGCCTTCATGAATCTCGTTTAACCGATATGCTAACCCTTCCCGAACCTTCTTTAAAGTGTGATCACAAAACTTGTAAAGCTCCTTGCACGCCATGAAGCAATTACTGTGAAGTTCATTGCGGTAAACTACCCCAAACATTGGTTTCTTAAGGATGGTGTACTGAGCAAGATGGTTGATATCGGGAAGGTCTAGCTGTGGTTTGGTGAGATTAACACGTTTTTGGTAAGATTCCACGGCAAGTTGAAGGTCTTCAACACGTTCCTGGATAACGATGCTTCTGATGAATATTAGCAATGACTTGATGTACCGGAGCTGGATGTTCGTGGAGAAGTGTCGATTCGCCCTTGTACCTTGCCAAGATACATATATTCAATGTCATTGAGTGACAACCTTGGAAAATCCGCTTAAAAGTCATATTCCCTGCTCGCCTTGGCGCTTGACTATGATTTTCTTCAGAATGAGTAGTCCCATTTGGTAGACAAAGCTAACATGCATTATGGAAACTATCCTTTGGTCACTGTACACCTCCTTTTTCGATTTGAGTACCGGCAGCCTTCGTAGTATATTCTTCTTCGTTCAGGCCAATGATGAATTCCATATAGTGCATCGAGGTCATACTTTACCACATTATCAACGAACATATGTGTGGCTTCTTCCTCGATGGCCACATTGTTGGAGAAGATTGTTGTCGGGAAATGGAAGGTGAGTGAAGTAGCGTATTTCTTGCTTACATCGCTACAGTGCTGAAGAAATTCCAGGTCATTGTTGAAGAAATACTGGTAGGGAATCCTTGGTTGATCCGGTCGACCAATGGTGGGTAGTGGCTTAGTCCAGTCAGTGTAGTAGGGAGCCTTGTCAGGTCTGGTGAAGTCGATGTTTGACTCAGGGTTGAGCCAATCAATATTGTTAGACATGGCTCGTGCAATGTTGTTGAGATGATATTCGACTTCAATTGCAATCGGAGTCGCCTTTTAGCGCTTGAAAGGGTTCGTTCTTGATTCATCTTAACTCTGCTATCGTCATCTTCTTCACCTTAAACTTATCTTGAATTAACTTGGCATGCTCCAGAGTTCGACCATCTACCGGTTCTTGGCCTTCCGTTAATTGAGGGGTTGCATCAACAAGCTTTGAAAACCATTCATATTCTTCAGTTTCATCTTCATCTAGCCATGATACAACTGAGGTTGAATTTTTCTTCTTTGTCTTTGAGGATGATGCTGGTTGCTTTGTTGATGTAGAAGAAGGAGGTTGTTGTTGGGGCTCAGGAATCTCTTCGTCATTACCACCGGTGTATTCAAAATGATCACCGGTTTTCTCCTTTGGTGGTGAAGATGCAGAGTCCTGAGATTTGTCACTAGCAGGAGGCTGTTGTGAATATCTTCTAGTGGTGGTGGTCCTTTGGGTTGGTGGAGGCATAGATGAGGATTTGCCAGTTTTCTTTTTGCGTTTTGGCTCGTAATCCTTGTCCGCATCATCATCGTCTCTTGGTCGCTTTGCTCTTTCAGCTGACTCTTTACACGATGTATTGAGTTGATATTCTAGCAATGCCTTAAATAGTTTAGCTTCGGGGTGAAAGTGCCGGATCGTTGAGACATTTGCAATACCAAAGATTGATATCAATTCAGATCGGAGACAACCGAGGCGTGATCGGATTGATTTGCATAGCAAATGTGAGTAGTTGACAATGTATGCTTGACCAATGCCATGAGATTAGGATAGAGTTGTCTGGCGAACATTTCTCTTGTCACCAGTGTACGGTATCGAGAAGAAACTTGTGAGTATAGTCTCTAATCGTCTTATTCATTTCCCCTTGGATATCTCGATTGAGAAACTGCTGGATTTGTTCTCGCTCTCCCAAAATTCTCATTTATCACACCTGAAGTAGATTGATTATGTCCGCAAGTTGATTCAGTTTCTTGTTGACCACGTTTCTTTTCCTTACTTTCCTGATAGCTTTCACAATTTTAGTCTTAGCCCGTGATGCTCAAGTATCGGTTGGTTTCTTAACCGATTTGTATGTGGATCTGGTGGTGGCATCTTTGGATGGTGTTGGTGAAGAATGAGATGAAGAATCTGAAGAAGATGAGTCATGAGAAGGCTCTAGGTCATTTGGTGGCTCAGAATTTTGTTCCGGATTATGTTCAGGATTATCTAGAAGATAATCATCAGCTTCTTTTTCCGCTTTAGCCTGTTCTTCAGCTTTTACCCTAGCCTCTTCTTTAGCTCGAGCTTCCTCTTCAGCTCTTTCACGAGAAGCTTCCTCAATATCTTCATCAGTAATCCTTTCATCCTTCTCTTTTTCCTCTTCTTCCTCAAAGGTAAATGGAACCTCATAGTTTTGCGGCTGCTGCTCCGTGGATTCCTTAGTGGTGGCACCAGTTCGCTTATCGGGTTGATTAACCGCATCACGAATTGGTATGGTAAGTGCACCACCGCTGGAACCTCCAAGGCCATGAGTTTGTTGAAGGTTAAATTCCGTAGCAGCATGTTGTTTCCTGAGATGGTTCAGTGTTTTGCGGTAGTCTTTGTCCTCATCCTTTGGTTCTTCATCTGAACTCTCTTCTTCTTCCTGCTCTTCAACTGGAGTTTTACCCTTGTCTATTTTGGGACTTTGAGGTTTTTCTACTATTGTTGTATCATCCGTAACAGACTTTGAGTAATGAACCTCCTCATCTGTCTCAGTATCCTCGGAGTCTTGATCCTCTAATTTGAGTGCAGGTTGAGATTAGGAGTGGCTCTCTTTGATGGAACTTTTCTTTTTAGGGAAGGATTCCTCTTTGGATACTTTAGGGCACTTCCAGTGCTTTCAACACTTCCAGTACTACCTCTCCTGGTCTTCTTAACTGGTATGGCGGAAGACTTTTCATCCATGAAGCCGACTTTGCCTAAGGTCACTGCTTCTTGATATCGTGAATACGATTGAAGGCTTTTAACTTCATTAGTGAGTAGGCAGTCAGTCAAAACTACACCTTGCTTCTTTGTTGATGAGTCTTTAAATCTGACAACATTTAAGGTAGGCTCAAACAACGCAGAATGATCATTGGGGTCATCAAGTCTCAAGGGAATGTCTTGATTATTCCCGAGTATCCTTTGGATCAACAACTTGGTGTATCTGATATAGGGGACCTTGGGGCCAGGCTTCTTGAGGTAAGACATCATGTCTTCCCAAATCAAACTTGCGAAGTCAATATGCATCTTGTTGACCATGCCCCAGAAGACTTGTAGTTCCATTAGCTTTGGATGCTAATAACCCTTGCTCTTGCTGGAAACAGACTTTGCAATCATGATGTATAAAGTTCTCCACTGCTGAGGGGTGTTCTTTAAATCAACTGAAGAATGTTTGGTGATGATTCCTGCTGCTTCATCATAGCCAATATCGACCATGAATCTGAGAGTAGCCTCTTCAGTTGGAGTTGGCACGTACTGAGGAGGCTGGATAGCAGGGAGCAAGAGAATTGCTCTTAAATCTGCAACAGTGATGGTGACTTGTTTATTGTTGAGAGTCACCGTGACAGCATCTTGACCATCAACTATCTTCATTGTGTGCCAGAACTGATGGATATAGATCACTGGTACAGTTGCTGAATTAGTGAGCATGTTGTTGTAGGGCTGAGTCTTAAGAATGTCCACAGCGATGCGGCATGAAGACTCAGAGCAAGTGAAGTTCTCAAAGTCAACTTTGAGGTTGTTCTTTCCAATCTTCATACTATAACCGGTAGGGAAAATATCTTCCATTGTGAGCTCGTTTGGTGCGTTAACGTTTTCCATTGTGATGTCCATATCGTGATCTGAAAGATATTGAGCCAAAAGAACCAACATATCGAAAGACATTATGTTAGTCAAAAGTTGATTTTATTGTCCAATTATTGAATATGTTATGTTAATGAATGTTACGAGTCCAATGTCACTTGTTTGTCTAATAGTCCAAAGTAGTCGTGATAAGTTTCGTGAGTATATTAATTTTGAATTTTAAAGTCTAACTTTTCACTCATTCACACAACATTTTAACCATTATAGCTTATTAGTGACATTTTGGTTTTGTGACGTTATGAGTTATTTATTTACAAGTTTGTACGCGTAACAATTCATAAGTGAGGTTAAAATAAGGCTTAAGCGTAAGAAAGCAAGCTTATGGGTAAACAGTGTGTGACCATACGCGTAGACATAAGCTTATGCGTAGGAGTTCCTCTTACGCGTAAGAAATCTTACGCGTAGGAAAAAGCTCTTGGCATAAGGCTTACGCGTAAGCGTATGTTGGGAGCTTATGCGTAAGGTCTACTCGTAAGAGTAAACCTTATGCGTAAGACTCCAAGTTTACGCATATCCTTCACAGGATACGCGTAGTCCCCATGTAGAACCTTACGCGTAAGAGTTACGCGTAAGATTTCTCTTATGTGATAGTTTTCCAACAAGTTTTAATATCTAACAGCTCAAGATTCAAAAGTACCCAATTTAACGAGTCTAAAACCCTAATCCTTAATTTCTCAAAAATTCATGTTTCTGGGTAAGAACCAAGAGTGTAATAGGTTAATTAAACATGTTTCAAACACATTACAAGCAACAAATTATCCAGAAACATTCACAATAGAAAAACCCCAAAACCACGCATAAACCCTAACTTTTGAAAAATGATTAAAAGGTTTTCTGGGTTCGATTTCTTGATGACAATGGTTTAAAGACATGATATAAACTTTGAAAACATGACTCATTTCATCAAAATAAACCTCAAGTGATTTTGAGTTCATACGCATATGTAGAAACCTGAAATCACTCATATATGAAAATCAAACCGTTGGTTTTGTGTAAAATTAAAAACCTATGCTCGGAATCATTCACAGAAACATTAACCACTTACATATTAGAAGATTATAACACGAATTTGAAGTTTGAATCTTATGCGTGGGATGAAAGTGGTTGGGGTATTAAATGTTTGAAATAAATGTAAAAGTAATTAGGTGGAAGGTTTTGTAAAAATTAAGTATAAACATTTGACAACTTTGGCCCTTCCACCTCAACCATTTTCATCCATAGCCCATAACTTCCATTTTGGTTAAGTAAAGCATGATATTTGGAAAGAAACTTGACGACACTCCCCCTCGACTTTAGAAATAGAGAAATTTTATAAATTTGGGTCCGAGGAGTGTCAAGAAACAAGAAACGTGTCCACCATTATCAAAGATACTACCAATACTAGGTAACATGCAAGTACAAGGTTTTATGAAACATAAAAATATTTACATTCTCCCCCTCAACACTTGTTCAGGAAAATTGGGAAAAGTTTAATAGAACAAAGTGTTGACGGAAGTTTTGTACTTGCAATGTTTGAAAGAAATTAGATAGAAGAATATTTTTGTATTTTATTAGATTTTATATTTTTCTATTTTTGTTTTTGAAAAATTTATTTACAAAAGAGGTTTTGGTGTTTGACTAGTTTTAAGATTGTTTTAAAAGTTTGTCCAGTTCCTCTGGAGTCAAACACCTCATGCCAATCCGGTGGATCAACTCAGTAAACCTAGCAAGAGCTAAGGCTTTGGTGAGAAGGTCCGCCAGTTGGTATTCAGTACCCACAAAATATAATTCAACGGTACCCTTTTCTAAATGCTCCTTGATGAAATGATATCGAATATCGATGTGCTTAGACTTCGAATGTTGGACGGAGTTGCACGAGATCGCAATAGCACTTCGATTGTCGCAGTACATCGGGATTCTGTCAAATACGTAACCATAGTCTTTGAGTTGTGTTCTCATCCAAATGACTTTAGCACAACACGCCGAAATGGCTACATATTCTGCTTCGGTTGAGGACAGCGATGTACAATCCTGCTTCTTCGATTGCCATGACACCAGTTTATCACCAAGAAATTGTAGAGCTCCTAAAGCACTTTTCCGAGAATCTAAGCAACCTGTGTGATCAGCGTCTGAAAAAGCTATTAGTTCAAAACCAGAATCCTTCGGATACCAGATTCCCAAGTTAATGGTTCCCTTGATGTATCGGAGGATTCTTGTAGCATCAGAGAGGTGAGTTTCAGTTGGTCTCGACCGTAACGGAGCAAAGATATACAAAGAAATACAATGTCGTCCAGCTGTTAGATACATGAGAGACCCAATAATACTTCGGTATTTGGTAGGGTCAACCAATTTCCCATGCAAATCAGCGTCCAGTTTCTTGGTATGTGCCATAGGTGTGGCATAGGTATCACAGGTTTGCATTCCATGTTTGTTTAAAATTTCAAGAGCATATTTGGACTGACTAAGGAAAATACCACGGGGTGATTGATGAACTTGCAATCCTAGAAAGAATGTAAGTTCACCCATCATGGACATTTCAAAATGTTTTTTCATAAGTTTTGAAAATTCGTTTGAGTACTTTTTATGTGTTGACCCAAAAATGATGTCATCCACATAGATTTGAACGATTAAAATGTCATCCCCGTGATATTGAATGAAAAGTTTTGGGTCGACCGAACCTTTAGTGAAATTATTGGCAATGAGAAAGGGTGATAACTTATCATACCACGCCCAAGGAGCTTGTTTGAGACCGTACAGAGCCTTTTTCAGTTTGAAGACGTGATTTGGGAACCTTGGATCAACAAATCCTTCCGGCTGACTAACATATACCGTTTCCTTCAGTTGACCATTCAGAAAGGCGGTTTTGACATCCATCTGATAGACCGTGATGTTCATGTGAGCCACAAATTCCAGAAAAATCAGTACAGCCTTAAGTCTAGCAACCAGTGCGAATGATTCTTCGAAATCAATCTCCTCTTCTTGTCTATAACCCTTAGCCACCAGACGTCACTTATTTCTGATAACCGTACCCTCTTCATCTAACTTGTTTTTCCAAATCCATTTCAGACCAATGACATAGACCCCTGTTGGTCTTTGAACCAATTCCCATACTTCAAGACGTTTAAACTGATTTAATTCTTCTTGCATGGATTCAATCCAGTTGTCGTAAGTCATTGCTTCTTTAATGTTTTTGGGTTCAGATTGACACACTGTTAAAGCATAAATGCAATGTTCTCCGTCAGTCTGAAGGCGTTGTCTAGTTACGACTGGTTGATTCGGGTTTCCAATAATGTTCACAAAAGGATGGTCTTTAGTCCAACGATGTATGGAGGGTTGATGTTGAAATACATTATGCAAATTGGGAGGATTCAAATGGCTTGTAGATGATTTCGCAACATCTGAAGAAGCAGTTGCATTTGCGAAAGGATTAAAGAACGCATTTGGATCATAATCTGCAGGTGTAGGTACTTCATGATTCAGAAGATCATCAGCTGGTTCAACGTCATTGGATGCGGTTTGTTCGGCTGTTGTTGTATCAATTGGAGGTACTTCTTCAACAGTTGTTGTTGTTTCAGGTGTATCAGGTATTGGATTATTATCAGGTTGAGCAGCGGAAACATTTGATACATCTGGAGCACATTGATCAATATCATCACTAAACAGAGGAGCAAATAGTTGTTCCATTTGACATCGAGTAAGCTGTAAGCTTGGTTCAGCTGATGATGGGGTTTGAGGGAAGTTTAGACGGTTATGACCGGGTTCCAAGCTGTTTTGCTCAGAAGCCATTTCTGTAAGCTCATCGAAATTTGCATGAATCATTTCCATAATCTCCCTTGTACGACGATTCCTGATCCGGTATCCTTTGGAATTTTCACGGTATCCAACAAAGACTCCAATGTCAGCTTTAGCCTTGAGCTTTCCAAAGTCATCACGATC